>WBMY01003407.1:11057-23407 GCA_013397315.1 Donacobius atricapilla
TTTTCCTTTTTTTCTTTTTTTCTGACTTGGGGGTATTTCTGGAGGTCAGCCAAGATGAATGTAAACATTATTAAGTATTGCGATGTCTTGATCCTTCTAAGGATCTCTTGAGAACAGTGTTTGAAGCAAGGAAAAGGCATTCAGAGGTAAGTTTAAGCTACTGTCCCAAGTTCTCTTGTAGGCTAAGTTGGTGAATAGAAGTATCTTTCTCCTAAAGAAAGTGTCTTTCTCCTAAAGATATATCTTAAGTGTAAGCTCCATCTCTAGTTTGTCATCTGAGGAACTCTAATTTTGAAATCTATATCCCACTGGTATGAGTGGGAGAAACTAAAATGAACCTTCACAATTTTTTCAACTTATCTTTAATGTTATATAACTTACAGCTCTTTTGGTGCCAAATGTGCACAGCTCTAAATTCACTGACATTTCACTGACTCCATTCATTATTGTTCCATGGAATTAATTGCTGTGTCAGTTACAAGCTTCATAGTGAAATAATAAAATACTCTCTATGAGCTGTTTGTAATTTTCTGTATGTATGTGACTTTGGCTGGAATAGAAAGAGGATTGTAAATCTGTGCGTATGTATATATATATGTCTGTGGAGATAAAAATTACTTAGGTGCGAGATTAATCATTGCCATTTTTCCATTTTTGTTTTTAAGAGCTTTCAAAAGGGTTATGACATTCTAAGGAAGACAGTGAAACCCAATGCAAATTTTAGATTTTTATATTCTAACGGACAGAACAGTGCAACTGCTGAAGTTCAGTAGTTCTATTTCTTCCAACAGACAGAACTGAATGTTACAGGCTGTTTAACTAACTGTTCATGTATTGTGAATTCATGGGCTCTTTAGCTTAGAAAATATTTTTCTTTATGGTATGAATGCATTTTTAAAGTTTACACTGTACATAGGTAGTGTTTTCAAGTTCCGTATCAAATTTCAGCCTGTTTTGTGTATTCAGAAAACAACTTAGAAAATGTTATGGAGCTACACTAATGATTTTACTCTCTGAATTTGATACTTAGGAATAGCAATTTTTCTCAATTCTGTTGATGCTTTTGATGTTTTTAGAGCTGTTCCACTAAAATATACTTCTTCTGCATTTAGGTTCTCTAAAGTAATGTGTCTCTCTTCAGTAGAAGCACTGTACTAATATATATGTTTCACTTTTCTAAGGGTACCCCATCTCATTTACCCTATTGGTTTGCTTTTTGTCATCTTTGTTTTCATACACAGGTTTTATAGTGAACTCCTCATAGAAGGCTAATATGACTCGTAAGCTGGGATGGACTGAGTAAAATAAAAAATCATTTGAACACATCAGGATGACAATGAAATCCCCTGTTAATCTGGCAACATTAGTGATTTCTTGTAACTGGTTAAATCAGTAATGTAATAATTATTTAGAAACATAGGCTTGAAGACAAGGCTTCAGAGAAGCGTACAGCTTCACATTCTAACACAAATGTTACCACTTAGACAAATTCTTGTTATAACTAGCTTTTTTAATGAGTGTGATGTGGGCAAGTCTGCAGTAGGTTGTCCAGAGTTAATAGAAAGTTGGCACAGCTTGATTAGTAGTGTGCCTTGGCAGTACCTGCAAACAACTACTTTTTCCACTCTGCTGTCATTTAATAGCCTTTCAAGCCAAAAGTCTACCATTTATAGAAATGATTTTGTTAATTAAATTGTCTATTATTAAATTGTAGGTTTAGTCTACAGGCATCATACTTCTGGTTTTCTAAGTAGCTGTGACATGATGACTTGAAATGACTGGTCCAGGTCATCTCATTTCTGACTGACTTTTTAAGATGCTATTGTACAAGGATGGCTTTCGTTGTTCTGTCCTGCTGCTCTTTCAGCATGGCCCTAGATTTGTAATACTGAAGTTTAGGAAAGTCGTGACGTCTGTTTTTCTTTAAGGAGAGGGATGGAGGAAGACATTCAGTTTAGACATTGTAAATATAGATATTCTTGTATCTACTGTTACCTCATTTGTATAAATGTTATTACATATTTAAATTGTTTGTACAGAATTTGTCTCTACATGCTTAGGATGTTATGTGTGCTATTAATGTGTTCTCTTTGCTAATATCTCATAATGCAGTTTTCTCTCAGTTGAATTTATTAAAATTACTCTCCACTTTGTTTTCAGTTGCGTTGCGTTTGAGTGAGGAGGTCTGTGTTTAACTGCAGATAAATTCATTGTTTCTCCTATCTGTGTATCAGATATTGTCCACAAAGTCTTTAACTAGAAGGTAGTTAACTTTCAATGACAGTTCTGTTATAAAATTGACATCTACTCTAAAAAGACGTGCTTGCCTTTCTGGCTTTAAGGTTTTTATTTGCTTTCATGTTGGACTTTCATACCTCTTGACATGTAATACTATGGAGACAAATTTGCCCCTTTCCCTTCACTGCATTTTTCTTTTCATTTACCATTTTTCTGCATTTATATTCTGTTTTACCTGCTCTCATCTGCCTTAGCTATTTGTTTCTAGTCCGTAATTTTTCTGACAATCTTTTCTCAAAACTACATGGGTACAGGTGAAAACCCCTTTATTTTACTTTTTAAATCTGCCTTGCTGTCAGTCTGAGAAGAAGAAGACTTTATTCCCTAGTTTGTGAGCAAGGAAGGGCTCAGATATGATAAAAAAGCCACCAGTAAAAGTCAGCAAACAAATGCCTTGCCGTATAACGTGAAGGTTAAAACATTGGGGATCTCAACTGTAGTAGGGAGGTGGAGCTTTTTGTCTGGGGGGTTGTTTGCTCTGTTTTGGTTATTCTATTAAAATCTGCAAAACATCACCCTATTTAACATAGGAAACGTACAAAATTTCATTTACTACCGCATTTACCTTATTTTAATATGCACATTTGAAGTGTGAACTAGATTCTTTGGTATTTTCAGCTTTCCTCAAGTCTTCTGTCTGTTTTGAAATACATTTCTGATCTATCAATGCTGTCATGACTGTCACTGCAGGTGGATTCTCTGTGAATACCAGGGTGTTCTGGTTTGTTTGGGTTGGGTTTTTTTGAAAAGAGGTTTAACAACACTAAATATTCTGCTGCTACTTCAAGCAGCAGTGATTCTTCTTGTCACCCAGAGCCAGCTCTTACGGATGCGTTTCTGTTATTGCCTGCAGTACTTGTAATCCATCCTTCCTTTTACTAAGAACTGCTGAACTCTGTAACAGATGTCATGGACATGATTCAATAACAAACTTGTTTGCTAAACCTCACACACTTCATGGTATTTAACTGCCAAGTTAACGCATTTTTATTGGGAACTGGTACAAAACAGTTATTCCCTGAACTACCTGGTATTACCAGTAACTTGAAATCTGATCACCAGGAAAGGTTACTTAGCTAATCTTACAAAAATAATGTTGGAATATACCTACAATTGTCACACACCACTGCTAATATAAAAGGAAGCAGCCAAAACTAAGTAGGTACTGCTTTTGTATCCATGTTCCTCATTTAGTTCATTTAACTAGTGTCAAACACATGTATATATATAAAAATTATTTATATATTTTAAACAGTGTATAAACAAACTGGGATATAAAAATTAAGAGGACTTGAGAGTGCACAAGTCAGTGAAAGTTCCTTTCAGCGCTGCTGTAAACAAGGTAGTCCATAATCCTTGAAATAATTCGCAAACGGAAGTAGCGCAGTCACTCTGATACCTGTAGTGCTTTGCAAAGGAGAAGCCTTGGAGGAACTCCTGACTCTCCTTCTTGGTAGCTGTTCTTTTCCTGGAACCATGGAGTTACATTGCTCTTCACTGTGAATGATTTGGATTAGGTGCTGTAACAAATAGTAATTTAATGCTGTTTTTTCTGGTTTTCCTTGCTCCCTAGATTTGGGGATATCTTCACTGAATAACTTGCTGCTTAAAGAAAGTAACAGAAGTTGGGATATTCAGGTAGGCAATACTTTCAGTTTATTTTTCACTTTGAATGTTGATGCAAGTATGTATGACAGATCTATAAATGTTCATTGTGGTACCAAAACCATCAAAGCATGGTACAGATTTTAACCTTACTAAGATTGAATGTGGTTTCAGGGCACTTCTTGTAAACTCTAAGCAGCCCCTGATAAGAGGTCCAGCTTATGATATTCAAGTGTTCTTTGTGCTCATAATAAAAATCCATGAATGTTCATATCTAATATAATAGGAGGTCCAGGTACTTTGTAATGCTCAGTAAATTTAACAACCTATTTTTGACAGTGTTGTCTTGTTGCCCAACAAACTCTGGTATTCATGGTATGTGCAGCCACATACACTTCAATTTCTTTTCCCAGTTTTCTTACCAATGAAAATTTTTGATTGATTTGCTAATTACATCTATTTCACATTTCAATTCCTTCGTTTCAACTAAGGCTTCTATGCAGATCTCCAATACCTAATTCTTATGTAAGATGACCAAATTCTTTTGGTATTCTTTGGGTAATAAGTTTCATGACTTTAGGAATTTAATTTGCAACTCCATATAATAAAGTGTTGTTTATCCTGGTTTGCTCTGATTTTAAGGATCTATCCAGCTTTAATTCACAACTTTCTAGTTTTTCCTTCAATTACATGTGTTTTGCTGTGGGTTTAAATAATGTGTAGGAATGGCCTGTGGTTTTAATTGCCTGATTTTTGCCTCCATCAAAATTCTCATATAGATCTATTCCTGTTTGACTTCAGTCATTGATAATGATTGTGGCACGTTTATGTGGGGTTAATTGCTGTGGATTACACAAATACCAATGGAACAGTTAAAACCTGAAACTATTGCTGATTTTTTATGAGCTCAGTTCTACATAATGATTTTAATTTTAGAAGCTTGTAGTTTTCCTTTAATATTTTTATTTACTGTTTTCATATTTTACTTTCTAAAGATCCAAATAAACAGTGTGGCAAAAGATTCTGTTGGACCTTAAGAAATGTAAAAATCTCTTACACACACTGTTTCCGCAGAAAGAGAGGTAACTTGTGGAACACATTGCAAAAATTATCCATATAGGGTTTTGCAGGCTTTGTTGTGAATTTCTTTTTCAGGAATTATCTTTTATTTTACGTTACTCTCTGCTTCTGATCACCATTCATATAGTGTGTCATTCAAGTAGCAGTAAAAATTGATGCTTTGCCCTAAAAATACTCAAAGTATGTTGAATCTTGTTTAAATACTGGCAAAATTACATTTTACATTTTAAAATGCTGGTTAGGGTTACATTTTCTGTTTCATTCTTCCTGTCTCCCTTCCCCCATGTTCCTTTGACAGCTCTGAAGTGTTTTCAGTGCCAGACATGTTTGGGCTTATCCATCGTGTTGTGCACTTCCTCTACATTATCACCTGATCTTTTTAGCTCTCATTTCACTATTACTTGTAAAATGTTTTTGGCAGAGGGTCTGGGGAAGAAAGTCTGCACAGGAATTTACCCTGGAGGAGCATGTGACAGAAAGGTGATTGTATTATTAGCATGAGAAACTGAAATGTAAATGGCATCCCACACTGGGAACAGGAGCTACAGTCTGTTGCTGACCCTGCAGCTCCTCCTCTGGCCTGCTGCTTGCTGCTGGGACTCTGGGGCATCCCCAGATGTTTTATATGCCCACTATGTGAAAAAATGTTCCATTCCAGAATGAGAATGGGCTGTGCAGATCGGGAATCTCCTTCCTTCCGGCTGTGTCAGGAAAGGGGAGAGAGAAAGAAATAGTAGCCCAGTTGTAGTAAGTTGCCCAACCCTAAGGTAATTTTTAAATAGTTTTAACAACAGCCAACCCCACAGAAATTCACAACCAGAAATATCCTGTCCTGTGAGGGTGGATGGAAGGGGGAAGAAGGAAGGCAGGGCAGTTGGGTAGCATGCGTGGGGATGATGAGGGTAGGTAAAAGATGATGATGACGATGTCTATTTGAGGAGGAAGTCTCAGACAGACATCATCTTAGCCTCTGAGTCTAAGACTGAGAGGAAAAGAAGAGCAGTATTTAAAACCAGGCGGAAGTAAGGGCTGCACTGCAAGTGAGGGCTGTACTGTAAGCAGCAGAAGGAGGGCACGGGGGTGGGTAACAATTGGTGCAGGAAGGCAAGAGGGAAGAAACAGAACTTCTGGGGCAGTGGTTCAGTGAGTGGTGATCCCCACTGGAGCAGGAGCAGACAAGAAGCAAAGAGAACTCCACATTGCAAAAATGTGTATTTTATTCTTGTGCCAGAAACAAGTGAAGTGCAATGGGTGTTTCCAACCTGTTGGCTGGCCTTTCTGTATGAGCTCCAGGAGTGCCTGCAGGAAGGTTCAGTCACAGATCAGGAAGTACAGCCTGCTGACTTGCCTTGCTGGCAGCTATGAAGTTAGTGACAGTAAAATCTCCATAAATGCCTTATAATGTGGACTATTCCAGATTAATTAAAAAAAAAAAATCACCCTACAAAAGCAAAATCCTTAGATCCTAATATTTTTCTTCATTTATCATAAGTTTTTGAGGTTCCGAAGTTGAAAGAATGGACGGTTTGGAATTGAAAGATGGATGGTGCTCTACCGCCATTTCCTGCTGCCTCCTTGCCTACAGCCCTGCAACTTTTCCTTTCCCAGCCTTACTGCAGTTGTGCAGGGGGACTGGCATCTTTTTCCACGTGCCAGGGTTTTTGCCGCGTGACTCTGACCATGTGCTTGGAGGATGTACTTCCAGTCATGTGAAGTGGAGGCGTTTAGGCTTGTGGCTCTTCTTTATAGTCAGTATATTCTTCATCTGGCCTCACAATACTCTTAAATCCGACTGTTTAGAGAAAACTTATAAAAAACTGAAAAAAAAAACCCAAAACCTGTTTTTCTCAATTTTTCCATTCTCATATTGCTAATTCACCGAAGTTCTAGCATACTGGGGTGAGGGAAAAGATGGAAAAAGAAATTCTCTCTTGTACAGGTAGTGTCAAAACTGTAAATTATTTAAGCTTGGCAAGGAAGCCTTTGTTCCATTCATGTCTAGCACTAAAAGCTGGTGCAGCATTCCTGCATTACTCTTTGCATCCAGAAGTCATACCCTAAAGTGCTGGTGGACTGTGTTCATGTGTTATATGTGCGTCTTGATGCCACCATAGAAAAACCACACATCTTCAAAGTCTCAGTTATGTCTTTTATGTTTCCTTCCTTTCTGGTATTTCTTTTCAAATTTGGTTCATGGGCTGGCTTTTCTGCACAAGATTTTAGTTTCCTGTGTAAGGAATTGTTTAGACTTCATGCACCACACTTTCATTATTTCTCAACAATTCTAATTTTCAGTTTAATAATTGATTCATTAATTTGGAGCAATGCCGTAAAGAGAAATTTTAGTTCATTTATGTAATTGAAATTTAATTCAGTGCTTTTTACTTTAAGGGCAGAGGGGAAAAAAACTTACATAAGATGTTGGATTTCAACATTTTGTTTCATGAAGGACTTTCCTTTTTCAGTGCAGCTTAACTACCTTTAACTTCTGAGTTTGTATCATTGTA
Source organism: Donacobius atricapilla (assembly GCA_013397315.1). Classification (NCBI taxonomy): domain Eukaryota; kingdom Metazoa; phylum Chordata; class Aves; order Passeriformes; family Mimidae; genus Donacobius; species Donacobius atricapilla. Next base: position 18,548 of record WBMY01003407.1, read on the forward strand.
TTAATCCTGTAGAGTAACTAATGTAACATAGGTAGAAAACTTTCCTTCTCTTAGCCCATTTCAGATGCCATTTTGTACAACACCTTTCATTACTGCTGACTGTTGTACTATCTATATTTGTATCTGACTGTCCTCCGCTTCCTTCATTGTTAAAATTGAGTCAAATCACTGGGGTGCAGCTGGATTATGTGACTGACCCAGCTTCTCACATCAGTGTTCAGAAATGGTTTAGTGTATTTCCCTGAAACATTTTATTTGCATTTCAAGGTAGAAGACAGCTGATCCAGCTGAACTATATTAATGTGAAAGTCCACATGCCTTTTGTTCTCACTTTTCACAGTATGTGGTACATGAAGCACAAATTCTCTGAAGCTTTGTGGCATTGGAAGCCATAACACAGGAAAGCTAGAAAGTAAAGTCTGTTAATAAGAGAATTGCAGTCAGGGAAACCAAATTTCATTATAACTATCTGTATGAAAAGAATGGTAAACAAAAAGTAGGACAGAAAAGTGTGTAGGGAATATTGATTGATGTCTAAATTTTATACTTAAGCTGGCTTGTCCCCTTCTGTGCTGTAATAGGGAAGAAAAGGAAAGCACAAGACGCACAGAGGAATTATGCTGGGAAATACACCTGCTTGATGTCCAGTTTCTGTAATTTGAAACACTGAATATACACCTGAGAGATCTTTCATTTTTGGAGTTTTATAATTAGACTTCTAATCCTCTAATTTTTTTTTGCCTTTCTGGAAGTTATATGCTATAATCTTTTTCCTAAATTGGCTAATCCTATGTACAGTGGGAAATAAGACTTCCTGAAAAACCTGTTTCCTGCCCTATTATGCTGTACTTTGCAATCTTTTTTTTTTTTTAAATATGTGATTTTATACCAGAAAAAAATCTGCCATTTTGTAACTATGACACAAAGCCCAAGAAGCGTAAGAGTATAATTCTGTTTTTTTTCACCTTAAACAATCACATCTCCACAGAAAATGCCCTGAAGTCCATTCAGCACTTAATGTTTGGGACAAAGTGCTCTCTGCAGAGAGAATGCCAAGGACAAATGTCCTGGGTGTACTTGAACATTGGCATCCTGTTTCCTGGGGGAGCCTGTGCTGAGTGTTACTAGTCCTTGCTATGTTAAGTGCTTACTCTGTCTTCTGTGAGTCAGATCTGTGTGTGCAGTGCTGTCCATTCACTAAAGCTGCCAGACAATGCATCGGTGTTACACAGTTGGGTTAGATTGCTATAGGAATTGAATAATTAAGGACTCCTATTCTGTGGCACGAGGTTACTTGAAATACTTAAAACCTAGTAAGTTAGATAGCTTAGAGACAGAGAAAAGCTCCTGTGATATCTAAGAGCTAGCTGAAAGTGAACACAAGCAGGGGAGATCTGTTTGTTCCATTAACGTATCTAAATGTTCTTGAATTGTGGGTGGAGCTTCTAATCATGCAGCTGTCCATTTTGTTGAAAGGAAAGAAAAGGATCCCATTCTGTCCTATATGAATGATCTAGTACAAAGAAGGAAAGAGCAAGTAATGAACAGACTTGTACTAATGGCAGAATTTAATTTTCAAGTTCATCTTTGCCACACAAAAAATAGTCTTGCAGTCTGTCTTCCGGACCAACAGTCAGTACAGCACTCTGAAGGACGTAGAATGGATTATATTCTAGTCTTGTTCTTAACATTATGTGCAGTCTACTGTGTACTCCCTTATTAGGAAAAGCACTTGAATCTTTGTCCCTTGAAGGAGTGATGTGTTCCAGTATGCACTTGTTCAGAGTTTTGGCACATAGATTCAGAATATTGTCTTGAAAATTTTAGTAATGTTTTGCTTTGGACATGCAGATCTTCCAGACTTCTTGCTTCCTTTCTGTTATTTCACAGAGACTTACTTTGCATGTCTACTTAGGTCCAGAATTGTTTGGCTGGGCTGTTTGGGTGCTGCCTTATGTCCAGGAGACACCAATCCAGTTTTTTGGAATATGCTTCATTCAAACCATATTAGGCTTACCATGAGACACCACTTTGTTTTGTAATTTTTTTTTTAATACAATGAGTGAAGCAGTATCTTGCTGCTCCTGCCCCCCTTAGCATGAAGTAGTAGCTGTAGATTTTTCAAGACTCTGATTTCTTCTTTTGACCAAGGCAATTCAAAAGAATCACGTCTTAAGTCTTTCTCTGCATTGAAATGTATATCAGTCTTTAATCCTTCTAGCCTTTCTTCATTCCCAGTTATTAATCCTACCAGGAATGTTTTCCGTTACTGCGTAAATTGGGGAGGAAGGGTAAGTAGGCCAGTATTTCCATTATTCGTGTTGCATAATAGATCTGCCTCTCTCTGACTGTGGTATGCATGGCTGACCTTCCATTTGGGGCTTGTTTGTTAGACTTCATTTCAAGTATTTGTCAACAGTTACTTTGGCAGTCATGTTGGGCCTTAAGTATGAATCACGTTCGGAGGCGAAACTGCATTTGTACATCCTGGGCACATTCACGTGTTCGTGCGCAGTTGGAAGACCTGTAAGAGTGGATGACCTCAAGCTGTAACTTCTTTAAATCCCATTGACAGGTGCAAGAGGAATGCTGCTTTTGAATTGTCTCAGGCAGGAAAATAGTGGGGAGTTTCAGTAGCTTCAGTGGTTTTCTGCTTGCTTTTTAGTTAATATAAGTGAAGTAAAAAATCAGAATAGTAAGGCTACCCTAGCTCCCTTTTTAAGAGTAGTTTATTCAAGTTAGTATTGTGGGAAAGATGCTTTTACTATGGTAAGGAGGAAGTGTGAAATACCTTCTTTTAAAGAAGACTACATGGGTGATAGTTACTTTCTATGGCTTGTATGTATGTATGTATCTATCTGTCTATCTATCTATCTTACCTTAGGCAGAAGAGGGATGGGAGGCACAGAGAAGCATTGTAATTAATTACTGGGAGGCAAGAGTGCCAGAGGAATTGTTAGATTTGTAAAGTAGCCAGCTAAATCTGTAGCTGAGTAGCACCTGTGTCTCAAAAAATCTGTCAGGCATTGGGTGGAAACTGCTGGGTGCTTGGCACTCATGACAATCTAGCAAGCTGACTTTCCTTCTTGAGTTTTGAGATGCTTCTAACATAAGGGCTCTAACTTGAGAAGCCACAAGAGACTGCTGTATTGAATGTTTTCTGCCCTGTAATGGACTGTGATTTAACAGGCAAATGAAAAACCACATAGTGACATGAATCTCTGGTCCCCACTGATTTTAAACTGCAGATCCCCAGATTAGTTTGTATAAAGGTGTTACTACTTGGTTTATTTGTTGTAATGAAAACAAATCCACGGAAGTTCGCTGAAATTTCTCATTGTTAGTAGAATTGCTATGGAAGAAAAACATGACTTACTGTCAAAATTTTATTTAGCTTCAGATAATGCAGTCTAGAGAATGATTTTTGCCAATAAGTGCTCTCATAAATACAGTGGTTCCTTTGTTTCTGTATCCTGCTTCTTTTGCTCTCCATCTAGCTCCTCCATATCTCCTGCAACTATCTTTGTGAATATTTAGATACATTTGAGCAAAGCTTTTTAATGTAGCAGGTTATCTGTTGTGCTTTTACTTTCCATTCTTAGATTTTTTTTGTTTAAACCCAAACAAATTTCCCACCCAGTAATTTTATGTCATATGTAAACTACAGACCTGTTTCATAAGTGTAGTTTCTCTCCCTCAGCTGTGCGCTTACTTCTCCTCTTCATCTTTTTCCCCCATTAGAACACGAGCCTTTCCTGTTACCTCCAATGTAGCTCTAACCCTTCCTGTTACCTTTCAGCTACTTCCTTTCTGCTGCTTGTATCTCAGAATAGCTGTAGTGGTTGGTACCACTGTGGTGATTCTGCTAGTTTGATCCAGAATTTGAAGGCTGATGGATAGCGTTACATTACAAAGTCTTTTGTGGTGGGTGGTACAGGAGAAAGACTCTAACTCTTTCTGGTTTTAAAACCCAGGAAAAGTAGCAGTGCCTTTATGGGAGAGAGAGTTGATACGTGTTACAAATTGTAGAATGGTTCGGGCTAAGGTAGTATTGGAGACTCATGGATACTCTTTGCCAACCTATATATTGGTCCTGTATATTGCTTTTCTGTGTTGTGGTAACCCTTTGTAAACAGACATCTAATTCCCCAATGTAACATTTTGTAGCAGAAATATCTCTGTTGTATGTCCCAAAACAAACTGTTAAAAAAGCATGTGCTTGTTCAAGGCTCTAGAGGTTGATATACTTTCATTTCCGTATGTGTTTAAAGAAGTCACGTAGCATTTACTCACCGGAAGCTTTACAATAGAGTAGCACTGCAGCTATTGCTAATTTGGTAGTGCAAGTTGCGCTCAAGTGTGGAAGTGGTTTTTTGTTTGTTTCACTCTTCTTTTTTTCATATAGCTGAGAATTCTCTAGAAGCAAGATTCACATACATCCAGAAATAACAGCTTGGTTTGCAGAAGTTTATGTTGTTCTGAGGGTGTGTTTCATAACATACTTACTAGTAACATGCAGCTACAAAAGGAACAAAAGTCCACCACTTGACAGATCAGAGCAATAACTTCTCAGAAGAGCTTCTAAAAGACTTTGCACTATCTCATTGTTGTGGTGTTAGTATTGATATACTTAAAGAATACTTAATTTTTGATAAACCGTATTTTCAATATTACAGAGAAATAGAATATTCATCAAGAAGTGAAAAAATGTATTTTAGATTATTGTTTTCAGAGTTTTTGCTAAAATCCTAAGCAATGTGCCTTTTTCCATCAAAATACCAGTACTGTGTTAGTCAAAGTTGACGACCACTATGCACTGGCTGTTATTACTGGTGTTACCAGCGCTGTCTAAATTTTGCA
>WBMY01003408.1:5642-23785 GCA_013397315.1 Donacobius atricapilla
GCCCCCCCCAGTGGATTCCCATTTAGCCCCCCCACCACTTGGAGTGTTCTCCATGGCCCCACCCTCCCCAAGACCCCTGACTGGGTAATGGGGCACCTGGGAAGGCTCCAACGGTGCTGGGGCAGGTTGTCCCTGCAGGGGAGGTAGGAGAAATGGTGTACCAGGCACTACAGGGAGCATGGTGGTACCAGGGGACTGATGGTAGGGTAACCAGAACTATAGGATGACACCAGGGGACCTGACAGCATGGGGTAGGATGTGGGGGCATGGCACCCTGTCCAGGGACACAGGACAGCATGGGGGGATGGATGCTGCCTTGTCCCAGTCCTCCAGCCCTGTGTCGAGCTGCCACCGGGGCAGGGGACACAGCAGCTCAGTGGCCCTGGTATGGTGACAGCAGCCTTAATGCTCATGGTGACCCCTGTGGCCAGAGGCCAGTCAAGGAGTCACTGTCCCTGCTGACAGCCCTGGAGTGGGGAGGTCTGGCAGTACTGAGGCTCCCTGTCTCCTGGAGTCCCTGACATGAGGAGGGGTCCCAGTCCGACTCCTTGCGCCCACTGATGTTGTGCATCCCATCTCAGCACTGCCTGTCACCCCCTGCCCCGGGATCACGTCCCTGGTTCCTGTCAGCTTCCACTGGAAAATCAATTGTTTCCTGGTGTCCTGACTTCCAGCTCCTGCCTGTGCCTGCCAGCTCCCACCTGTGCTGTGGGCTGGGGACAGTGCCTCTGGCACAGACAGGCCGTGCGGCAGGGGCAGCAGCACTGCTAAGGACGTAGTGGTATTGATTGTGGGCTCGGAGCAAGCAGGGGAGTCACTCTGGGACTCCCAGCACCCATCCTGCAAGCATTTTCCCATGGGTTTTCTATAGGTTTCCCTGTCAGCTCATTGCATGCTATGGGGAATAGTGATATTGAAGCTCCTTACTGTGGGTGCTGGTGAAGCAGGGGTCTGACTGGATGAGTACTGGGCATCCCTTTGGGGCTGGCAGGGGCTGTGCAGGCAGGTGGGGGGATGCCACCCAACCCCCAGCACCCTGATTCCCTCCCTGCTGCCGCAGGTTCCAGAAACACGTCCACACCTACCGCATCCTGCCGGACGAGGAGGATTTCCTGGCTGTGCAGGTGGGCAGCAGGGGCATGGGACACCCTCTGGCTCATAGGCAGTGGGGGGTCTCCAGCTCAGCCATGCTCAGTGTTGACCTTGTGCTGTGAGTTTGCCTGTCTCTCCGACTGTGCTGGGTGTCTGTGCCGGGCTCAGCCCTGGCCTGATGCCACATGCATGCCCGGCTGTGCCGGATGGCTTGGCTGTGCCCGTCTTGGCCGGCACTGGGTATTTTTAGAGCAACAGAACCCTCTTTGTGCTGGCCAGGTGGGCAGGAAAAGCTGCCCGTGAGAGGGAGGTGACCAAGGGATAGCTGCTGCCTGCACCCTGTCAGCTCACCTACCAGCCCTGCAGGCCCTGTTGCAATGGGCTGTGCTCCCCACCATGGGGCTGTGTGGTCAGCCCCCTATCCTGCATTGGGGTCCCTGCATGGAGGGGTTCCTCCACAGTAGTGTCTCTGCATGGGAAGATCCCTGCATGGGGGTCCCTTCATGGGAATATTCCTGCATGGTGTTAACTCTTCATGAGGGGATCCTTGCATGGTGGTATTCCTGCCTGGGGAGATTGCTGTTTGGGGACATCCCTGCATGGCGGGTTCCCTGCTTGCTGGTGTCTCCACCTGCAGGGGGATCTGGTGATGCTGGCTGCAGGTGCTGATGGTCCTGGTGTCCCCATGTCTCCACAGACGTCACAGGGGGTGCAGGTGCGGCGCTTCAAGACACTCAGCGAGCTGATAGCTCTGTATCTACAGCCCAACCAGGGGCTGGTCTGCACCCTGCTGTTCCCTGTTGAGAGGGAGAAAGAGAAGGAGACTGTAGAGGACAGGGATTACTCAGGTATGGCAGAGTGACATGGGCGGGTGAACAGAGTCCTGAGACCCCTGGGGTGGTGGCGACTGCCCCCTTCATTGCCCCATTGCAGATGGAGAGGATGAGAAGCCACCGTTGCCACCACGCTCTGGCTCCACCAGTTTCTCTGGCACCTCAGTGGGGCTCAGCCCCACTGGCTTGGGACCATCTGTGCCAGAGGGGCCAGTGGAGAGGTGAGGGTCTGTCTGTCTCCTGCCTGCTTCTGTCAGTCCCCTGCTCCTCCCTGCTGGCTCTCACCTCCAGGGTGCTCTCTCTGCAGCACCAATGGGCTCAGCAGCATCTCCCATGAGTACCTGAAGGGCAGCTACAGCCTAGACCTGGAGGCAGTGAAGGGAGGGGCAAACAGTCTCCCCCACCTCAACAAGACCCTTGTCACCTCCTGCAAACGGCTGCACAGGTGAGTGCCGGATGCTGGGACAGATGGACAGATGGAAGAACGTCTGTACGACCCAGTGAGCTGGCTCCTCTTGCCCCTCCAGTGAGGTGGACAAGGTACTGGCAGGGCTGGAGATCCTCTCCAAGGTGTTTGACCAGCAGAGCTCCCCCACGGTCTCCAAGATCCTGCAGCAGGTAAGGGGAATGTGGGGACACAGTAGTGTCAATCCCCTACCATGGACTGCACCCACAGAACCCACCATGGCACCATCCATGGGTGGTGGAAAAGCCTGTGGAGAAACACCCACCATCCTGCCCCATCCCACCCATCCCAGATTGCCAGTGGGCTCTGCTGCTTGGGGTAGGGGGAGGCTCTGGGGTAGGTCTGGGGTTCACATCGCAGTGCTGGGGTGTCCTGCTGGGGGTTCCAGGCAGCAGGGCAAAGCGGAGAGCAGGAGCTGGAGAACCTGGTGCTGAAACTCTCTGTGCTGAAAGATTTCCTGTCCTCCATCGAGAAGAAGGTGAGGCTGGAGATGCAGGGGTGGATGGTCTGATGTGGGTGTTCTGAGGGATCTGGATGAACTGCGGGGACCGTGGGGCTGCAGGCACTGGTGGGACTGGGGCAGCTGGCAGGGATTGCTGGGCTGGTGGAGCTGAGGGATGGGGGATGGGCTTCTGGGATTGAGGCACCAGTGGGACTGAGGAGGGCAAGTGGAGCTGGCACTGGTAGAACTGAGGGGGCTGGTGAGGCTTGGAACTTTGGTGGGACTGGAGGGGTTAGTGGAGCTGGGGGGACTGGTGGGCTCTCTGCTGACCCTGTTGGGGTTCTGGCAGGCACTAAAGGCCCTGCAGGAGATGAGCTCTGCCACTGCTACCACCCCTTCTCAACCCCTCTCCCGCAAGGCCAAGAGCATCCCAGTGCAGACCTTTGAGGTGAGCCTTACCCTATCCCCTGCCCTGCCCAGTTTTGGAGTTTTGAGAGTATTTCAGAATGAACAGAGTGCCTCTGATGTGACACTGAGGGCACAGACTCCTAGGTGTCTCTGGGGGAGGACAGATGCCAGATTGGGTGCTGGGGTGTCCCCTGTGTCCTCCCTCATCCCAGTNAGCATGGCAAAGCCCATCATGGGGATGCCGGGTTGGGAGGCTGTACTCCAACAAGGACTATTGGGAGTCCCTGGTGCTGTGATCTCACCAGGCACCCCTGTTGCCAGTGAGTGGGTGGACAGGGCTGTGGGGCTATTTGCCCCAGTTATTGCTGGGGCCCTAAAAATAGCTGCAGGGTCAGGAGGAGGAAAGGGAACTGCAGTGGGATCTCGGCAGTGCCGGCTTCCTTTAACCCTCCCGCCAATGTGCCATGGACTTACTGGGCTGGATGTGGTGCACCAGGACATCTCACTGTGCTGTAGCCATGACACACTGCCATGTCTCACCATGGCACACCAGGGTGTCACACTTGTGGCCTCAGGGTGGCATATTGGGGCATGACTGGAACTCACGGTGCTAGCATATGGCAGTGGCACCCCAGGGCATACTGACATCACTGGTTGGTGAGCAGTGCCAATGGGGACAGTCCTGGTGTGGTGTCCCACGGGAGTGCAGGGGCTTGGACCTTCCATCCCAGCTCACTGCCAGTTCACAGGGACACCAGTGCCAGGGTGGTGCCAGTGGGCACACGGTATCCCCCTTGCCAGAGTGCCCACATCCCACTCTTGGTGGAGTAGGGTGGTAGGTGCCCCTCTGTGTGCCACAGAGCAGTGGGGATATGGGCTGCCTGCTGTGCTGGCAGGGCTGTGGAGGGTGCTGGCTCAGCGTCAGAGCCAACAGGGGAGTCCCGCAGCTTTTGCAGAAAGGCTCTTCGTACTCAAGCCCGGTACTCTCTGCCCCCNGTCCCCTGGCAGGTGAAGCTGGATATCACCCTGGGGGACCTGACCAAGATTGGGAAGTCACAGAAGTACACACTGAGCGTGGATGTGGAGGGGGGTAAACTAGTGGTGCTGAAGAAGCAGAAGGACTCCCAGGAGGACTGGAACACCTTCACCCATGACAAGAGTGAGTGGGGAGGCATCTAGGGGGCCCCAGCACCTGTGGGACTGCCTTTGCACTGGGGAGTATCCCTGTGAGGCTCAGTGGTGGGCTGGAAGCGGAGTGATTTCATCATGCTGGGGGTATCCCCATCTTGGAGGTCCCCCAAAGCATGGACTGGGGGCGGTTCCAGCACCCAGCTGGCACCCAGCACCCTCCCAGCTCTTGCCACTCCTCCACAGTTCGGCAGCTGATCAAGTCACAGCGGGTGCAGAACAAACTAGGCATCGTTTTTGAGAAGGAAAAGGATAAAACGCAACGGAAAGACTTCGTTTTTGTCAGCGCCCGGGTGGGTAATGCTCAGCTGGGGGCGGGCAGGGGACAAGGGGTCCCTTGTAGGGATGGGGTAGGGCAGGATTTAGTCCCTGGGCCCTGGTAGGGCTCAGGGACAGGCGCTGGGTACCGATGCCTCATCACTGGGTGATGTCACTCAGGAGGTCCCCCATGCCCAGAAGGTGCCAAGTTTGGCTGAGCCAAAGCAAAGGGGGCTGGAGAGGGTTGTGGGGAGCCCCTCTACCCCCCTTCACTTCCCCCTCCTGCAGAAGCGTGAGGCCTTCTGCCAGCTCCTGCAGCTGATGAAGAACAAGCATTCTCACCAGGATGAGCCTGACATGATCTCTGTCTTCATTGGCACCTGGAACATGGGTGAGTGGGGCTGGGGGCAGCCCACGGTGGGGTGTCAAGGCCCTAGGGTCCCCCCTAACTGTGCTGTCCCCCCTGCAGGCAGTGTTCCCCCCCCTAAGAACATCACTTCGTGGATCACTTCCAAGGGGTTGGGCAAGACCCTGGATGAGGTGACAATGGCCATACCACATGACATCTATGTCTTCGGCACCCAGGAGAATTCTCTGGGAGACAAGGAGTGGGTGGACTTTCTGCGCACTGTCCTCAAGGACTTCACAGAGGTTGAGTACCGCCCGGTAAGAACCAGGGGGTCCAGGGGTTCCTGGGGGCTGTGGGGTGTAGGCACTGGTGGGTGGTGGAGGTGTGTGATGCTCAGTGTCATGGGGGTGGCTGTGCTCTGACTCTGTGACATCAGCTGTTCTGGGGTGATCTCATGGTGTTGGGTGGCTGTGGGTGCTCCAGCTCCTGCTGACACCTGGTATTTTGGGGTGGTCTCCTGGTGCTGGGTATCTCTGGATACTGACTGATGGTGGTGGGATTCCCTGGGGAGCAGCCCTTGGTGGGAGAGGCTGGGTTGAAGCAGTAATGAGCATCCCCTGTGGACACACCAGAGGGGCCCCCATGGCCCCAGGGGGCCCCAGCATGTGCTGGCAGGGGGCTGAGGGTGCTGGCACCCACAGGTGGCCATGCAGTCCCTGTGGAACATCAAGGTGGTGGTGCTGGTGAAGCCAGAGCACGAGAACCGCATCAGCCATGTCAGCACCTCCAGCGTCAAGACAGGGATCGCCAACACCCTGGGTAGGGGCACAGCAGGGCATAGAGGGACACAGGGGGTGTGCACTGCACTGGGGGGAGCCCTGGGGTGTCTTCATTGTGGGGGGGTTTTGTTGTTGCATGAGGAGGAGTCTCAGCATGTGCACCTTGCATGATGAGGAGTCCTGGTATGTGGGCTTTGCATGGGGAGGGGTCCCAGTGTGCGTGTTTTACAAGGATGGGTCCTGACACGTGTGTTGCACATGGAGGGGTCTTGTTGATGCACAAGGAGGGCTTCCTGAGCACAGACGTTTCACAAGAAGAGCTTTGTGTGCAGTACACAGGGAAGGTTCGGGGAATGTTGGCGTTGCATGAAGAGACCTTGGATGAGTGTGCTTTGCGTGAGGGGCACTCTGGGGGGCTGTGTTTCATGAGGAAGGCTCTCAGTATGTGCCAGGCTGCAAGTGCCTGTGCCAGCTTGGCCAGGTGGGGACTGTGCCCCATCACCATGATGTTTGGCTGGCTGGGTGTCCATCCCTGGGGTAGAATTGGGTTGCCTGATCCCGTCCCATGTCCCCATTTCCGCACAGGGAACAAGGGCGCTGTGGGTGTCTCCTTCATGTTCAATGGCACCTCCTTTGGCTTTGTCAACTGCCATCTCACCTCTGGCAATGAGAAGACGGCACGGTGAGCACCCCCGCCCTGGACTGGGCTGGAACAGGGCTGTTGCCCCTGTCCTCATGCTGTGCCACCCTGTCCCCGTGTCCCCTGTTTCAGGAGGAACCAGAACTACTTGGACATCCTGCGCCTGCTCTCACTGGGAGATAAGCAGCTGAGCTCCTTTGACATCTCCCTTCGCTTCACCCACCTCTTCTGGTTTGGGGACCTCAATTACCGCCTAGACATGGACATCCAGGTCAGAGGAAGGGGTAGGGGGGGTGGGAAGGTGAGGGGGCATCAGGGTTCCCCTCCCAGCCCAGTGCCAACCCCTTTGTCCTCACAGGAGATCCTCAACTACATCAGCCGCAAGGAGCTGGAGCCGCTGCTGAAGGTTGATCAGCTCAATCTAGAGAAGGAGAAGCACAAGGTGTTCCTGCGCTTTGGTGAGGATTGGGGGGGCTCCAGGAGGGTCTGGGGTTGCAGCCCCTGCTGTCAGGACTGTACTGACCCTCTGCTGTCCCTGCAGGTGAGGAGGAGATCACCTTCCCCCCAACCTACCGCTATGAGCGGGGCTCCCGGGACACCTATGTCTGGCACAAGCAGAAGCCCACAGGGGTAGGTGCTTGGGCAGGGGGAGCTGGGGAGTGGAGCACACCCCAGTCTGAATCCTCACCCCTCCCCACCCCTACCAGGTGCGTACCAACGTGCCATCCTGGTGTGACCGCATCCTCTGGAAGTCTTACCCCGAGACTCATGTCAACTGCAATGCTTATGGTGAGCAGTATGACCACCCCCGGCACCCTCGTCCCTGTTCGGTCCCCGCCTCCATCTTGACTTCTTCCCCATCCCCACTGGCTGCAGGGTGCACAGATGACATTGTCACCAGTGACCACTCGCCTGTCTTCGGCTCCTTCGAAGTGGGAGTGACATCCCAGTTCGTTTCCAAAAAAGGTGCCTATGCCTGAGGGGATACCTTGCTGTCCCCTGTCCCTCCATGGTCTAACCTCTCCCTCTGAATGGAGAGGTCCCAGGGGATTCCAATATCTCGCCTCTCCATGGAGGGCTCTCCAAGTCCTCAGAGCAGGCATACATCGAGTTTGAGAGCATAGAGGCCATCGTGAAGACTTCCAGTCGCACCAAGTTTTTTATTGAGTTTTATTCTACCTGCCTGGAAGGTGAGCACTGGAATGGCAGTGTGGGGGTCCCAAGGGCTTGAGAGGGGTCCCAGGAAGCTCATGGCATCCTGGGATGCTCAAGGACTGATGCCATGTCCCACTACCACCACAGAGTACAAGAAGAGCTTCGAGAACGACAGCCAGAGCAGTGACAACATCAACTTCCTCAAGGTGCAGTGGTCATCCCGGCAACTGCCCACGGTATGGAGGGCTGGGGGCTGACGGTGGGTGCTGAGGGAAGCTGCAGACAGGGAGACCGCCTCTCAGTGTCAGCACCCCATTCCCTTGGCCACAGCTGAAGCCCATCCTCTCCGAGATTGAGTACCTGCAGGACCAGCACATCTTGCTCACCGTCAAATCCCTTGATGGTTATGAGTCCTATGGTGAGTGTCCACTCCAGCACCATGCCAGCACTTGGGGGTCTGTGGGGTGCAGACCCCAACCTCTGCCACTCTCACCCACAGGGGAGTGTGTCATTGCCCTGAAGTCAATGATTGGCAGCACAGCGCAGCAGTTCCTCACCTACCTGTCCCACCGCGGTGAGGAAACGGGCAACATCCGCGGCTCCATGAAGGTCCGGGTGCCCACGGAGCGCCTGGGCACCCGCGAGAGGCTCTATGGTGAGGACCCCTCACGCCAGGGGGGATGGTGGTGACAGGACACCACCGCTGACCCCCTGTTTCTTGGCAGAGTGGATCAGCATTGATAAGGATGAGACAACAGCCAGCAAAGGGAAGGTGTCACTAGGTGCCAGGGCCACCCAGGACAATGCCAAGTATGCGGGACAGGGCTCGGCAGGGTGGGGGGCACTGGTTCCTGGGGGTCAGGAGGCCTCAGGGATTCACCTAAGCACAGCTATTGCTCAGAGTATCCCTCTGGGTTGGTGTGTGGGATGTGACTGGGAACAGTCCTGATGCCAGTTCTGTGCCACACAGGGCAGGGATGGGGCTCTGAACCTCTCAGTGTGGCTCTTGCTGTGTTTTGGTGGCTGAACCTCGTCCTAGGGGGCAGAGCTGACCTGAGCTGCTGAGACCCAGCCCACAGGGCCTGACCTTGTCCTGGGTGATCTGAGCCCTGTCCTGGGGGTCTGAATTCTGTTGTGGGGTTCAGACGCCCCTGGGGCACCCAACACCTCCTCTTGCCAGGTCTGCGGGGCGGAAGCCCACTAGTGCTGAGCCCCCCACCGCCATCCTGGCGAAGCTCCCGGAGGAGTCCGAGAAGAGCAGCACCACAGCAGCACCTCGTCTCTCTGCTGCACACCGCAGCACCCCCAGGGATGAGGCCACCCCGAGCCGGTGAGGGCATATGGGCAGGGCTAGGGAGGGAGATTGCTCTGGGGGTGCCATGCTCACCCCTGTGCCTGTAGGTCCAAGGCAGAGGCAATGCCAGAGCTGTCAGCGGGTCCCCTGAAAAACAGCTTCAACAACCCAGCGTACTACGTGCTAGAGGGTGTCCCCCACCAGCTGCTGGTGCCAGGGGATCCTGGCAAGCCCCCCAAGGCCAAGGTGCAGCTGGCAGTGCTGGAGCGCTGCCAGTGCCCCTCGGCATGCTGTGGTGGTGAGAGTGATGAGGAAGAGGACCTCGGCACCCTCAACCTGCCACCGCCGGATTTTCCCCCACCGCCACTGCCGCGGGAGCTGGAGCTCCCTGCAAACACCTTCTTTGGCACCCCCAAGGAGCTGCCGGTGTCCACTGGGTGTGAGGACCCCAAATCCCACCCTGCTGCCTTCGGAGAGGCTCCCCTGCCCAAGCTGCACCCCAGGCCACCCCCAGCTGCCAGGGCTGGACTTGGGATGGAGGGGGCTGGTGGGACTCCTATTGGCGCAGGGCTACCTGCAGTTGGGGGGCTGCCCACTCCTAGGGGCCTGCCGGGAGGGCTGCTGGATGACCGCTCCTGCTCAGTACTGCAGATGGCCAAGACGCTGAGTGAGGTGGACTACGGGGGTGGGAAGGGGAGGGTGGTCCCCCCACCACCACTGCTGGCCAAGGGGGGATTGCCTCCCCGCTGCCTGCACCCCGACTATGGCCGCCCCCTTGCCTTCCCTCCCCACCCCATCCAGGAGAGCATCCAAGAGGACCTGGCTGAGGAGGTGGGTGACACATGCTGGGGGGTTCTCAGCACCTCAGTTGGGGCTCCCTTTGGGGTGCCCCATGGTGCTGAGGCTGTTGGGGTGCAGGCGCTGGGCCGTGGTGTGGGTGCCGTGCCCGGTGTGGGCGAGTGGCTGCGGGCGCTGGGGCTGGAGCGGTACGAGGAGGGGCTGGTGCGCAATGGCTGGGATGACCTGGAGTTCCTCAGGTGAGCAGCCCCCCAGAACGGTGAGGAGGGACCCCCACCCACTCCCACCACCAGCCTGGCCAACCCCAGTGGGTCTGTGTTTTCCCCAGGGGGTCATAGTGATGCCTTGTTTCTGAGGAGGTCCATGGGGGTGCTGCCCTTGATAGTCCCCACTGCCCACTGAAGGTCTCCACTTCCCCGGGGGTCCCTGCTGCCCCTAGAGGGCCCCACGGCCCTCAAAGGTTCTGTGCTGCCCTGGGGGGTAGCCATTGCTTTCAGGGGTCCCTGCTGACCCTGGGTGTCCCAGCTGCCCCAAGGTGTCCTCACTGCTCCTACGTACCCTTTTCCTCTCAGGATTCCCACTCCCCCCTGAGGATCACAAAATCCCATAGCACAGACAGCATGGAAACCTGGGTGGGCTCCCAGCAACCTGAGTGGGGGCTCTAGCACCCCCAAGTGGGGTGCCCCTCGGGGGCAGTGAGCCCCATATTTGTGCCTCATTCCCAGTGACATCACAGAGGAGGACCTGGAGGAGGCTGGAGTGCTGGAGCCTGGCCACAAGCGTGTGCTTCTGGAGAGTCTCCAGCTCCGCAAGTAGCTGCCACTGCACATTCAGCATCCTGTTCATCCCATGGCCCAGCATCCCAGATCCTGCGACTGCACATTCTGCATCCTGCAGCCCAGCATCTCAGACCTTGAAGATGTGCATCCTGTGGCCCAGCTGTGGATCCCATGGCTGTGCATTCTGCATCCTGCTGCCACATATCCCGGACCCTGTGGCCCTGCATCCTGCAGCTGAGCATCCCAGATCCTGCAGCCATGCATACCAGATCCCCCAGATCCTGTGGCCATGTGTCCGCAGCCCAGCGTCCTGTGGCCACATATCCTGGGTCCCATGGATGTGCATCCCAGATCCTGCAGCCATGCATACTGCAGCTGAGGATCCTTAATCCCACAGTCCCACATCCTGCATCCATTCATCCTACCATCACCAGCAGCAAGTGGGAGCCCCATGACCTCCAGCCCACCCCCAACCCTGCATGCAGGGTAATGGGGTGGGAAGGGAGAGTGGAGCGACAGGGGGATGGTGGGTCCTGGTCAGATAATTTCACATGAGGATCCCTACGGGATGCCCTCACATTTAAGTTATTTTTTATTTATTGGGAGAAGGGATGGGGAAGAGGTGTTTGGGGGTAACCCTTGGGATCCTGGCTCCCCCCATGACCTCTCACAGCTAGGAGGAGGAGGCTCTGAGCAAAGTCGTGTCTCAAGCCTAGTGCCTTCATGATGGGATGGGATGGGATGGGATGGGATGGGATGGGATGGGATGGGATGGGATGGGATGGGATGGGAGAGCTCAGCCAGCCCCCATAGACAACACTAGGCACAGCTCAGGGTCCCCATCCCCAACTCTCAGGATCCTGTCCCCACTCTGAATGTCCCATCCCCACTGTGAGGGTTCCTGTCTCCATCCTGGGCATCCCTGTTCCCACCCCAGGGCACCTGTCCCCATGAAGGTCCCTGTCCCCAACATGGACGTCCCACTCCCATCCTGGAAGATCCCCATCCCCACCCAGGGGGTGCTTGTCACCATCCCTGGGGGTCCCATCCCCTTGTTGTAGGTCCCTGTCCCAACTCTAGAGGATCCTATCCCCACCCTGGACATCATATCTGCGCAGCAGGGGTTCTACCCCCACCTTGATCATCCCTATCCCTGACCTGGATGTGCTGTCCCCACCCCTGGGGGTTCCTGTCCTCACCCCATGGGTCCCTGTCCCCATATCTAGGGGTTCCAACTTCACCCCAAGTGTCCCTGACTCCACCACAAGAGTTCCTGTCACCATTCCTGGGGGTCCCATCCCCACCCTGGGGTCCCTGTTCCCACCTTGGGGGTGCTGTCCCCACCTTGGGGGTGCTTCCCCCTCCCCAGGGGTCCCACCCCCACCCTGAGGGTCCATCCCACCCAGAGGTTCCATCCCCAGGGGTCCTGTCTTCTCCATACTGGGGATTCTGCTCCCACCTGGATGGGTGTTGACCCTACCCCCAGGGTCTCTGTCCCCACCATGGGAGTCTCGTTCCCACGTGGCAGGGTCCCCATCCCCACTCTGGGAGTGCCTGTCCCCGTGCTGGGAGTCCCATCTGCAGCCGGGGAATCCTGCCACAGCAGAGCCAGATCAGTGCCTTCCCCCAGAGCCCACCCCACACCACCAGTGCCTCTGGGGCATACCCCCCACTCCCACCCAGTCTGCCCATTAGGTACTTGCTGGGCCTGTCCCCTCCCGGGAGTTTGTGTTGCCCTTGGGGACAGCAGGGCTGGCAACCAGGTGTCCTTGTGGGCACTCAGCACCCAGCCTTGCCACGTGCCCTTCCAGGAGGGCCCCCAAGGTGGGGGTCCCTAGGACAGGGGTCCTCCCACTGTGCCTTTCCCACTGGGATTCCCCCTCCAGGCTTTCCCTGTCCCCAGGGGGGATGCTACCCCCCGCCCCCTCACTCCGGCTGAGATGAAGGATGTGCCAGGTGTCTCTGGCATCCCCCAACAACGCCCCTCTGTACTGGGGTGTTGGTGTGAACTTCCCCCCACTAAACCCCCAGCTCCTGTGTTTGGAGGTGTTTGGTAAATCTGGAGTGATTTTTGTCATGTTCATGGAATGGGTGTGGTGGAGCACTTCGGGTGGCAAGGTGGGGAAGGGTCTGGGGAAAGGGGAAAGATGGGGAACCGTGGGGAAAAACTGGGTGCCAGCATAATCTGTGACCCCCTCCAAGCTGGCTGTACTGGTCCCAGCAAGGAGGGGACCAGGTCCCTTGTCCCCTTCTTGCCCATCTTGTGTACCTCAGACCACTCCCCCAATAGCCTGTCTTGCTCCTTGTCACCATCCCAATGACCCCAAGACCACCTTCATCATCACTCCCGAAAGAACCCCTAGAGGCCAGGGGGGCTGTGTGGGGCACCCCTCTCCTCACCCCACCTGAAGGGGCTTCCCATGGGGTACCTCCTCAGCTTCCTGCAGCTGCTTGGGGTCTTTGATTGGGGGGCCCCCAGAATAATCCCTAAGGTTCTGGGGGTCTGTGGCATCACCTGGGGGTTCTGGTAGGTTTCAGAGGGTTCAAGGGTGGGGACTATACAGCACCCCCACCCCTGCAGCCCTCCGCAGGGGTGGGGCACAGCAAGGGCTGAGGGCCAGCAGCAGCGTCAATAAATTAAGTTTAATTTGGATTAGTGGCATTTGCAAACATGGGTAATAAATTACAGAATGGTTAAAACCCAAAAAACTAAAGTGGGGAACCCACCTCGGGGGGACTGGGAGGGATACAGGGGGAACGGGGACACATGGATGGGCTGCCAGCATGCTCACCATGCCATGAAGCCCACCTGCATGGCAGCACTGGTGTAGTGGGTGGCTGGGCACGAGGGGCCCACCGGCACCACCCCTCCTGCTTTGGGAACCCTCTGGGAGGTCACAGGGTGGTGTGGGTGGGTCCCAGCTGCACCCGTGCCAGCTCCAGTGGGAGCACCCAACCTGCTGCTGGCAAGGAGTCATGGCTGCTCTGAGACATCCCACTGGCTGCTCCAGGGGGTCCATCCCACAACAGCCCTTGGGGGGGCCACCTCACCCCCAGCAGTTCTGGTGCCCTGTCCCCATTGGCAATGCCTGCAGCAATGCTGGTGCGTGCTGAACCTCACAGCCCTGCATTTACTTACTCCCCAAAGTCTTCGGGGGTGAGGGGGGGTGTGTGTCTTCTTCCTGCCAGGGTGCTGCTCGGGGGGGAAATCCATGTGAGCAGGCAGGATCTGGGGGAAATCAACCCCTCCCCACACCAAGGCGCATTTCTGTACCAGACTCTCTGGCACTGCTCACCCAGTGGGCCCCAGAGCTCCCCCCATAAAGTGCTTCCTCGTCCCCAGCCCAGCAGCACAGACCATTGAGGGAGGCATCTCCTGGGACGAAGCTGGACCACTGCAGTGCTGTGGGGAGCCCCACATCTGCCCCCAACTCTGGAGTGCACCGAGAGCCCCCAGACACAAAGACTCTGCCAGGGGCACCCTGGCTGAGCATGGGGGTGGTGTCCCCTGTCTTGCACCCCCATGGTCCCACAGTACCCATGGGTGTCGGTGGGAGCTGCCCCCACTCCGGGTCCATCCCATCAGCGCAGGGTCCGGGAGGTGGTGGGGGGTGGTCCCTGCTCCCTCTCCCCATTTGCTGAAGCATCGTGGTTGGATCCGTGGTAGGGGCGGTGGGTGGAAGGTGCCAGGGTGGGGGCCGAGGGGGATTTGGGGGGCAGCCGCATCCGGTGATTCAGCGATCAGAAGAGATTTGTCTTGATGCCATTTGGTTTCCGATGGAAGGAGGAGAGAACGCCGGAGAAGGGTCCCGGCACAGCCTCGGTGGGCTGCCAGGCCTTCAGCAGCTCGGCTGTGTTGGGGGCACCGCTGCCGCCCCCCACCCCTGCCCAGAGGGGTGCCTTGAGGGGCTGGGGGGCATGGCCGGGTCCCAGGGGTGCCCCCGTGCCAGGGCTGGGGCTCAAGCTGCCTCCGGGGCTGCCGATGGCAGCAGCAGGCAGGGACGCCGTGCTGTCTGGAGTCGGGCTGCAGTTGGATTCCTTGGAATCGTCGTCTTCTGAGGAGGACCGTGGCTCCGACTTCTTCCCAGTGCTGCCGGTGCCACTGGCACCCTTGGCATTGGCCGCACGCTCCTGCTTGCGGAATTTGGCTCGACGGTTCTGGAACCACACCTGGAGGGGATGGAGGGGATGGGAGCACCCCTTGCCATGGTCCCTGGGGGGTCGGGAAGCCCAGGGGTGCAGGCAGCCCTCCCAGTCTCCGGGGTGGGCCTCACAACCCTCCATTCTCTCGGGGTAAATGTCTTCCACATCACCAGAGGGATCCATGCATCCACTACAATGTGGATTTGTGAGGGCGACACCAGGCACGGGCGTGTGCTCCAGTGTTGGCAGGGGAGGGAGGGAAATGGGATGGGGATGCAGTGTGCACCCATACCTACACCTTGTGCGGTCAGAGCCCACCCCACAGCTGACATCCCCCAGTTCCCCATGGTGCCAACAGTGGGGTTCACTTCACTCACCGTCCCCCCCTGCGAGGGAGGGGACCAGGACTCCCACTCCTGTGGGTCCCTACATTCCTATGGGGACAGATGTTCTGACAAAGGGGGTGTCTGCACTCACTGAGGGGGGTCTGAAGCCACAAAGGGGCATCTTCACTGACACAGGGCGGATCCCACAAAGAAGGACCCCACAAAAAGATGGTTCTGCATTGACACGGGATGTCTGCACTCACAAAGGAGGATCTACACCCACATGGAGGGGCTGCATCCCCCAGGAGAAATCTGCACTGACACAAGGGACGTCTGCACCCACAAAGGGCCACTCTCTGTCCTTCTTGGACTCTCACCAACCTCAAGGTGTTAGGGACAACTAAATCATTGATGACAGTGACGGTACTGTGGCATGAACCAATGCCCACACTCTACTGGGAGCCAGGCTGTGCCCCTGAGCTCCCAGCAGAGCAAGGTTGTGACAACATTGTGTCCTCTGACTGCTGCAGTGCCAAGGCCAAGTCTCTTCCTGTCGCCCCTCCCAATGCAGGGAGCAGAGCAGCAGCGTCACATGCTCCGGGTCCCTGCTCCGGTGGGATTAGAGCCTTCAACCTCTATCCACAGCCCCCCAGCCCACTCCTCCTGCCCCAGAGCTGACCTGCACCCGGGCCTCGGTGAGGTCGATCTTGAGGGCCAGCTCCTCGCGGGTGTAGATGTCGGGGTAGTGTGTCTCGGCAAAGACCCTCTCCAGCTCCTTCAGCTGGGAGCTGGTGAATGTTGTCCGGATCCGCCGCTGCTTCCGCTTCTCGTTGATCCCCGACGGGTCCGAGAAGAATTTGTAGGGAACTGGGAGGGAAATGGGGAATCAGTACAGCCGATACAGTGGGAGGGCTGGGGGACACCTGGGCAGGGGGCATCAGGAAGGGATGGACCTGGAAGAAATGGACCGAGAAGGGATGCACCAGGCATGAGACACTAGGCAGGGATAGATCGGGCAGGGATAGACCGGGCAGGAATGAATCAAGCAGGGATAGATCAGGCAGGGTTGAATCAAGCAGGATGAACCGGGAAGGAGTGAACTGGGCAGGGGACACTGGCCAGGGATAAATGAACCGGGAAGGATGAACTGGGTAGGGGTGAACTGTGAAGGGAAGGACGGGGCAGGGAAGGCTTGGGCAAGAATTGCCTAGGAAGAAATAGACGGGGAATACATAGACGGACAGGGGATGCACTGGGCAGAGGAATTGGCGAAGGATAGATGAACCAGGAAGGACGAACTGGGCTGGGGTGAACTGAGAAGGGGTGAACCGGGCAGAATGAATAAGGGGATGGACGGGGCACGATGAATCGATCAGGATGAACCAGGCAGGACTCCGCGGCCAGGGCGGAAAGGACGAGGGCAGCTCCCCCGGCCCCGTTCGTTCGTTCGTTGGGACACGGGGCCTCGGGGCAGGAGCGGGGCTGGGGGAGCAGTGCGGTGCCGGCATCAATGCGGCCGGTACCAATCGGCAGCTCTTTCGTTGTCGGCGCAGCCACAGGCAGAGCCTCCGTGGTGGCAACGAATGCGGAGCGGGGAGTGGGGTTCCAGCGGCGAGGACCTTCGCCAGCCCCGTTCTGGGGCCGCCACAGCTCCAGGGATCCCCAGGGATCCGCCGCTGTGCTTGGGAGGGTTCATCCCCACCGGCGGAGGCGAGAGAGGAGACTCGGGATGCGGGGCGGTAGGGACCGAGTCAGTCAGGGCCAGCCTGGGTTTCGGGCACCGGCAGCACCGGGAACCGGCGGGGCCCAGCAACAAANCACCAACAGTGCCAGGAATAGATAGCACCGGGAATCGATGTCACGGGGAACTGACGGCACCGAGGACCGACAGCAGCCGTTACCGGCGACATCGAGTCTGACAATGCCGAGCACCGGCGGCTACGGGAACGGGCAGCACCGGGCACTAGCGGCAGCGTGCACTGACGGTAGCGAGAACCGACAGTACCGGGAATTTGCAGGAACGGGCACTGGCAGCACCGGGAACAGACGGTTCCCGGAACCGGCGGCATCGAACACTAACGGTGTGAGGCACTGGGGTCACGAGCAACCGATGATATCGGTCGCCAACGGTACCTGGAACCGATGGTTACGAATCCTGACAGTGCCGGGCACCAGCAGCACCGGGAACTGGCAATAACGGGCACTATCGGCACCGGGAACCGATGGTATCAGGCGCCGACAGCACCGAGCATTGACGGTACTGGACAACAACGGTACCGGACAACAACGGTACCGGACAACAACGGTACCGGGAATTGTTGAGATAGGGCACCAGCGCTACCGGGAAGCGGCAGTAATGGGCCCCGTCGGCATCGAGTCCTGACAGTACAGGGCAGCGGCGGCTCTGGGAACCGACAGTATCGGGCGCCGACGGCATCGAGCACTGACAGTACAGGAGACCGACGGCTCCGGCAACCGATGGCACCGAGCCCTGACATCACCGGCAGCCGCTGGTCCCGAACCCCGGCGGCCCCGGTCCCCCGCCNCGGGCCGACTCCGGCAGCCGCTACTTCAGGGCGAGGGGTGGGGGGAAGCGGTCCCTGGGCACCCCCCGGAGCAGCACTCGGCGGGCCCGCTCTGGGACCAGTGCTCGGACCTTCCCCCCGTGTCCCCATCCTTCTGTATCATCCCTGTCCCCAACGCCATAGCCATCCTATCCCCATCCTCACTCCACGGCATCCCATCCCGTCCCGTCCCGTCTCATCCCATCCCGTCCCAGTCCCGTCTCGTCCCTGTCCCCATCCCATTCCGTTTAATTCGCATCTCCATCCTGATCCGCATCTCCCTCCCTGTCGCTATGCCGTGCCGTGCCTGCCATGTCTCTGGGACTGAGCATCCCAGGGGCAGGAGGGCAGAAACGCCACCCCATCCCTTCTCTGGGCGCCCTCCACCGTCCCCAGGTGCACGGGGGAAGCAGGCGGCTTTGGAGGGGTACCTAGCCCATCCCTCTCTCCTCGGGGGGCTCTAGCCTTTGCATTCCCACTCCCCAGCTTTCAGGCCGGATGAATTTCAAAGCATCCCATCCCCCCACCCCCTGCAGCGACCAGGGCAAAGGCTTTCGCCCCTTTCAGCAGCACCAGAGGGGGATGTGGGTAGGGGGGGATGCGGGAGGATTTGGGGAGGATTTGGCGGG
>WBMY01003408.1:24747-102419 GCA_013397315.1 Donacobius atricapilla
CGCGGCCGCTTCCTCACCCCCGTCCAGAGGCTGCTCAGGGGTGTCCCTGGTGGCTCCCGGTGGGTCGGGGGTCCCTGTCCCTTACCTGCCGAGTAGGGCGAGGGCTGGTGGTCGCGGAGAGCACCCAGGGCGCAGCTGGCGGAGGTCAGGGGGGCGCAGGCGGGCGCGGGCCCGAAGCCCCCCCGCATGGGGCTGTACTGGAAGGAGCCCGCCTGGCTGCAGGGGCTGAACTCGTAGCTCGCCTCCATGGCGGCCACGCAGGACTCGTAGGAGTTGAGGTAGGAGTAGTCCATGGCGAGNATCCCGTCCCAGTCCCGTCTCGTCCCTGTCCCCATCCCATTCCGTTTAATTCGCATCTCCATCCTGATCCGCATCTCCCTCCCTGTCGCTATGCCGTGCCGTGCCTGCCATGTCTCTGGGACTGAGCATCCCAGGGGCAGGAGGGCAGAAACGCCACCCCATCCCTTCTCTGGGCGCCCTCCACCGTCCCCAGGTGCACGGGGGAAGCAGGCGGCTTTGGAGGGGTACCTAGCCCATCCCTCTCTCCTCGGGGGGCTCTAGCCTTTGCATTCCCACTCCCCAGCTTTCAGGCCGGATGAATTTCAAAGCATCCCATCCCCCCACCCCCTGCAGCGACCAGGGCAAAGGCTTTCGCCCCTTTCAGCAGCACCAGAGGGGGATGTGGGTAGGGGGGGATGCGGGAGGATTTGGGGAGGATTTGGCGGGATCTGGGACATTTTCAAGACAAACACTTTCCCTAAAGAGGATTTAAAAGTCTAATTGTGCCCAATGAAGGGCTTTGGGCCCCCCAGGGGACCGAGGGGGTGGGGGCAGAACAGACTCTAGCTGGGTCCTGTGGGATTGGTTCGAACCTATCCTGCCCCATGTCTTGCCCTGTATCCAACCCCACATCCCGTCTACCTTCTCCCCTATATTCTTGTCCCATCTCCTGTCCTAACCTGTGTCCTTCCCCATTTCCTGCCATGCATCCTGCCCTGTATCTTGCCCTGTGTTTTGGCCCATCTCCAGCCCTGTCTCTTGGCCCATGCCCTGCCATCTGCCTGCCCTATGCCCTGTCCCATGTCCATCCTGCATTCTGCCCCACATCTCAAGTCACAAAGGGTCCTGCTCCCTCCTGGAGTCGGTTCCCTGGGAACAGCCCCCATTGCCCCCGGCTGGTCTCTGCTCCCCAGCCAGAGCCCCCGGGCCCCCGGTGGGTGCTGGTGGTGCCCCCCCCGCGCCCACCCCAGCTGCGCGGCCGAAGCGGGCAGGTTGCTAAACAAGTTAATTCGATCAGGGCGTGGGGCTGGCGCGGAGCGAGGCCCCACTGTCGGGCTGCTGGAGCTGTGAAAAGTTAATTCAATTAAGTTTTCCCTCTAAACTAATTAGGCAGCAATCTGCCACGCAAGGAGCTGCTGGTGCTACTCAGAGCCGGGGAGAGCCGGGAGGGCGAGGAGGAGGAGGGAGATATAGGGGGAGAGAAGAGGGAGGGGAACATGGAGGGGAGTGGGATGGGAGGTGGCTGCGGGGGAGAGCCGGGGAGCTGTCCTGCATCCTCGCGGCTCTCGTGGGATGTGGGTGACTCCTGCGGACTGTAGCGGATGAAGGGAGATGGGTGCTGGCAGTGGCCCAGCTGTCCCCGGTAATGCTGAATGGGGTGTGGGGGGGGTTGAAGGCTGATGCCTCCTTCCCCCGAAACAGGCAGCATTGCCAGCAGGGAGGGCTCGGGACAGGGTTCCCCATCACTCCATCCCATTGTGTGCTGGGAGCTGCCTGTAGGCTTGGAGCTATGTCTATGTGCCTGGGTGGATTGGGGTCCCTCCAGAGCTGGTTGGGGGAGGGGGCTGATGGGACCCTCTCCAGTGGGACCCCTTATGATAGCATGGCTCCAAAGGGACTGTCCAGTGTGATGGGGGACTCCTTCCAATGGCACTCCTTGAATGGGACCCCTCTGATGGGTGGACCCCCTCTGATGGAACCCCTCCAATGGATCCCATGCTGATGGGACCCTCTCTGATGGGACCCCTCTGCAGGATCCTCTCTGATCACACCCTAGACTCCCCTAGCTCTAGCCCCAGCATGGCTGGGATGACAGCACCCACTTCAGCATTGCCTTATCTCCCACACTCTGCAGCCTTCATTGCTCCATGGAGTCCCCTAGGTTATGTGTCAGGGGCTCCTGGTGGGTCCCCCAGCCCCACAGCTGCTCCCAATGCTGCTGGAGGCTTCTGTCCACTGCCACATTGTTCCTGAAGACTAAGCTGGGGTGCTCCAGGGTGTCTTGAGCCCCCATGCTGGTGGCATCCTCTGCCCTGACTGGAACAGGTGCCAGCACGGGGTTCAGATGCTGGGAACTGAATGTGTCTGGCTCAGCCAAAGAGGATTCTTCCTTCAGATCCCATGCTCCCACACACTCTTCCTGGCAGTGGAAGCCCATTTACCTGTGTTGGCACCCAGAAAACCACTTAAAAGGGTTGAGGAGGGCCCATGTGACCCTGGCTCCTGCCTGTGGGGCTATGATCCATGGGGCTGGCACAGCTTGCCACTGTAGGATATGGCATGGTAGAGGGTGGCGTAGTGTGGAATGGAATGGCATGGTATAGGATGATGTGACTTGGCATGACATGGATTGGCACAGCATGACATGGCACGATAAGACATGGCATAGTGTGATGGCACAGCACGGTCTGACATGATGTGACCCAGCACAGCATGGCAGGGCACACCTGTACCCCTGTGGATACCTGAGCACACACCTGAGGGCACACCCCAGTGAACAGCTGTGCTCAGAGGTGCACATCCTCACACACACGTACATTACACCTTTGTGCTCCCGTGCACACACATGCGCACACATGCAGACCTCAGTGCACACATATGTGAACCTGTGGAAGTGAATCTGACCTTGAGAGGCTCCAGTAGAGCCTGGTGACACTCCCAAACCCCCCAGGGATGGGGTCCCGCTTCAGCCCCTGGCATTAAGCCAGGAAAAAAACCACTGTGATAGGAAGGGGGTTGAAGGAATCCCCCACCAAAACTCCTTGTGTCCCTGGAAGACAAGAACCAGCACCAGAACTAAACCTTCCTGGGGACATCAGGGTAGGGGGTAACAGTGGGATGGGGATCCTGTCTGCATCTCAAGGGACAGTGACTTGGGGCTCATTAATCCTGGGAGGGTTTGATTTCCATATGTATTTCATGTTCGACTTTCAAACCCCATGTCTGGGGTGGCCCCAGTAGTGACCATGTCTCCTATTCCACCATGAGCAGCTCCCTGAAGGAGTCCCCATGCAGGGGCCACAGCCTCTGTGTCTCCATGGGGACAACTTGGACAGCGCAGTTGCACCTGAGGTATTTCCTGGAGGAAGGTCATGAGAAAAAGATTCAGCAAGCAATTTGCACCAGGATGTTGCCTGGCTGGGCTGGGGAGATGTGACAGTGGTGTTCCCCATTCTTGGTGACATTCCTGGCTCCTGGTTATGAGCAGGAGACCCAGGAGTGCTCTGGGATGATGATGGTGGTCTCAACAGCTGCTGCTTCTGGGGACACAAAGGGTTGGATGCACATAGCATGTTTATTGCCACAAAGAAACAGGGATAATACAGAGCAAGTGCCTGGTGGCTTTTATACTCACACTCAGTTCCCATTCCCCACCTTGCCAGCTCAGCTAACCAAGCAAGCCCCCTCACATGAGAATGACAAATTCATCCTGGCTCCCCCATGGTCTGCAGTTTGTTTCCCCCTTCCTTAAAAAACTCCAACACCCTGTGAAACCCCAGGACCATCCACTGACCCATCCCTGAATGGCACCACAGCTGCACCCCTAGAGCCCTTCATGCCCATCCCGGGGCAGCTCCTGCCCATATCTGTGTCTGTGTCCATGTCCAGTGGTGGCAGGACTGTGGCTCTGTCCTCTGACACTGCTCACTCCAACTCTTGGGGTATTGTATTGTCACTGTGAGTGCCCAGTGCTGCCTACAAGAAGTAAGTGATGTTTTCGGGGTTCAGTGGTGCCTGGATCTCCAGTTTTCGGGCCTTGCTGTTTTTCTCTACAATCTCCAGCCGCAGGGTCGGCACCTTGTTTTTTTCTGTGCTGGAGGAAGACCCCTCTGTGGTTTTCAGCAGTTGCTTGTCGGAGTCCTCCACGGTGATCCTGAGGGTGCAGCCCTGTGGCAGCAGGTCCTGCTCGTAGGCAGCTGCCAGCTGGTTCACCACACGCCGCTCCACCTGAGGGACAGACCAGATCCTGACAGGAAAACCCTGTGGAAAGCCTGCCATGGAGATGGCCAACTCCTCCCCACCCTCAGGTAGTGCAAAATCATGCAACCTTTTCTTCATCCCACTTGTTCCCTGCCTCTGGAGTGTGGGTGTGCCACTTCCTCCCCCACACCATAGACATCTCCCCAGAGATGAGGACAGTGAGACCCACACAGTTGTGAAATCATGGAAGGGTTGAAAAGGACTTTTAAAAGTTTGTTAACATGTCACACCCCCTGCCATGGGAAGGGGCACCTTCCACAAGACCAGGTTGCTCCAAGCCACGTCCAACCTGGCCTTGAACACTTCAGGGATGGGGCTGCCATAGCTTCTCTGAGCAATCTGTATCACAGCCTCACCACCCTCACAGGGAAGAATTTCTTCCTAAATATCCCATCTAACCATGCCCTCTTGCAGTTTGAAGCCATTCTCCCTTAATTTGTTATTCCAAGCCCTTGTCTGAAGTCCCTCTCCAGCTGTCTGGCAGACTTTTTAGGCACTGGAAGGGGCTCTGAAGTCCACAGAGCCTTCTCTTGTTCAGTTTGAACACCCCCAGCTCTCCCAGCCTGTTTCCAGAGCAGAGGGCTACCTCCCTCAGAGCATTTCCATGACATCCTCTTAATTTGCTCCAGTGATTCCCTCTCTCTTTTGATGCCTTTCCAATTCTGGCTCTCCCTGAGCAGTGACGCTGGAGGTGACAACACGAACTTCACCCCAACTTCCCTCTTTCCTTCACCTCGTGTTTGATGGAGCGGGCACCATAGTGAAGATTGTAGCCATCAGCCAGCACGTCCATGACCTCCCTGTCCCACAGCAGTGTGATGTTGTGCCTTGCCTTGGCCTGTCAGGGGGGAGAGGAGGAAAAGGAAGAAGAATTATGGATGCCCCCCAGCAAGCCTGGCACCCTTCTCCTTGAGCAGTGAGGATGCTGCACTGGGGTGCGGAGAAGGGCTGAGCTCCACGAGACCAGTTCTTCCACAACAAAGGGACCCCAAAATCTCATTTAGCCTCTAAAGAGCTCAGATGTGCAAAGACCGATTAGACAAATGACATGTATGAAGGTAGCCTGGAGCTCATCCCTGCTCCAGTCCAAGACTGCTGCTCCCAGAGGTCCCAACTCTCCCCAGCACCCCAAATTCAACAGCTTGTATGATGATGTTAAAGACACACATCACTGTGTATCTTTACTGCAGGACTGATGCTCTGGCAGGGATTTCTTCTGGAGTTATTCTAAGAAGCCCCCTCTAAAGCCATTGATTTTTTTTTACCTTTTTGGCCCAAAAATTGAGCTCTTTGTTGACCAGCTGGATGAGCTCCGAGTGGCAAAAAGGGAGAAAATAGACAATTTCATTGATCCTTCCCAAGAATTCGTCCCGTCTGAAGTGAGCCTGCAGGGACAATGGAGAAGTCAGCAGGGAGATGGATGGTGACCCTGACGGGAACAGCAGTGAGAGTGGCATTGCAGCAGGAGCTCCCCAGGGATCATCCCACCTCCCACAGCTCCCAGCAGCCATGCCCCATGCCATGGAGCTGGACAGCATCCTGAGGTGCTTCAGAAACATCTTAAAGAACTGAAGGTCATGGGGATGTTACTGCAGTCACGTTTTCCTGACCTTGGGAGAGCAGAGAACCCCCAAATCACACTGCAGCAATTCCTGTCCTGTGTCCCCTTCCCACCATGCTTCGTGGCTCCAGTTCAAGAGTAAAGAAGCTGTGATTTTTCTGCTGGGCTCTGACCTCTCCAACATTTTTAGTGGAGTTACATCCCTTCTCTCAATGCTGGGAGAGAAACACATGGAAGGAGTCTGGGACCAAAGCTCAGGACACCTGAAACATGAGCCATGAAAACACCATCCATACCTTCAAGATGGGGCGAATAACCTTTTCCTTGAACTGCTTGGAAATTGTGATCTTGTCAGTCATCTGGACATCATCTGGAAGAGAGGTGGATGGGGGGTGTCAGTAGGGACAGTGGGACAGTGGCTTCACCTCTGTCTGGACGAGCTGGAGCTGAGGGCAAGGAAGGGTCTAGGGGGTACTGCAGGACAGATCTGGGACCTCCACATGGGCCAGCAATTTGCTTTGGCAGCATGGTGTCCCTGAACTTGGCACTGTGGACAGCAGTTCTGAGTCCTCTGGTGCTCCAGGGGAACATCCTGTGCTGATGTAGCTCCCTTGAATGGCCAAAGAGCCCTGGCTCTGCCTCTGTTCCCTGCTCTGTGCCCACAGGAGCTGCTCCCAGAGGTCTTGGGAAGCTAAAATGCCCAGTTGGGCCCCATAGCAGCCGATGACCTGACACACAGAGCACACTGGCCCTCTGGGGCTGTGAGCACTGGAAAAGCCTATGGTCCCTCCAGCGAACACCAAACTCATGTTCAGGGTGCCTGCAGCACTGCTCAGGCTGCAGTCTACTTCCCTCCGCAGACTGCAGATGGAGCCAGGGTCTGGCTGTGCTCAACTCCTGGCTCCCAGCCACTCCGGATGCTTGGCTGCAGCATCACCCTTCTTCCTCCCAGTGCTGTCTTCCTCTTTGTCTTCAACATCTCATAGCTTCCCCCAGTCCACACTCATTCACCTCAGTGTGCTGTTTGACACCAGAGTGCTCACAGCAAGATAGATTCCTGTACTCTGGACTGGATCCTAGCATGAAGGGCAGGGCAGGGGACACAGACCCATGCTGGGTGCTGGGACCCTGTCCCAGCTTTGCAACCTTGATGAAGATTGCTGCCCCTCACCAGCAGTGGCAGAAGGGGTTCTCAGGCTCCACTGGATAGGCAGTTTAGGTTGGAAAAACCCTCTGAGACCATTAAGTCCAAGCATTCCCCCAGCACTGCCAAGCCCACCACTAAACCATGTCCCCAAGTTCCACATCCACACATCTTTTACATCCCTCCGGGGATGGGAACTCCACCACTGCCCAGGGCAGCCTGTGCCAGGGCTGGACAACACTTTTGAGGAATAAATTTTCCCAATATCCAACCTATACCTCTCCTGGCATAAATTGAAACTGTTTACTCTTGTCCTGTGTCACCTGTTACCTGGAAGAAGAGACTGGTGCCACTTGGCTACATCCTCTGTTCAGGCAGCGTAGGGAGTGAGGAGGTTCCTCCTAATGCCCAAAGTGGTACAGGGTGCTCTGGAATCACCTGACCCAGTTCCAACCCCTCTCTCTCGGGCAGGGATGCCAATAAGTCTCAGTGTTTTGACAGAGGAGAGCTGGAAAGGCAGAGGAGCCAGCACTGCTACCAGCATGCCCACTTCCCACATGTAGTATCTGCTGCTGCCACTGGTAGATGCAGAACCCACTGGGAAAGCTGCTCTGTCCCTTTATCTTCCCATTTAACTGCCTTCCAGGCACTTCAGCAACCTCCTGCCATGGCATCTCCACACTGAGAGCTCAGGAAATGGGCAGGAGCTCCTTGAAAGCCAATTGAAGGCAGCTGCTGTGCCCAAATGCCCTCCCCAGCTCCTTTCCTGCTGCAGCTGTACCGTCCCAGAAATTAAAATTCAATGGTCTCCTCATTGAGCAGGGAAACGTTTGGCATTTTCAAATGTTATTCTGGAAAGTTCAGTTGATGATGTGTTTTGTCCTTTAACCAAGCCTGACTGAAGTTTAAAGATTCTGAATTAAGCCAATGTCGACAGACACTTCTCCAAAGTAAAAGGAACAGACAGGGAGAAAGAAGCTGGGAAACAGATTTGATGCCAAAATCCAACCTTTTTTCCTGCTCTTGTGGGGCTGATGCAGGAATATGGTGTATTTGAGATGTCACAGGGTGCTGGATACCTCGAGAAAGATGTGGCATCCAGACAATTAAGATATAAAAGGATCTTAAAAACCCCAAAGAAAGTTTTTTAAGACTGATGAGAAAAGAAGGGATGCAGTCACTGTCCATGGCTTCCTGGTTATTCACAGGCACAGCAGCACCTGATGGAAACAGGTTTTCCCTCTGCTCCATGTGACAAACACTGCCTAAAAGGGACAGTCCCTGGTGCTAGCATCACCATTCATCTGTATATCCTCTGAGTTACCAGCAAAGGCACTGGAGGTTGCACATCAAGTTGTTAATTTTCAGTCTCAGAGACTGCCCTTGCTCTCCTCATTCCCCTTTCATTATCAAATTCACATTTTACCAATTTTTTCTCCAGGAGCCTGATATGTGAGGCCAGGACTCCCATTCCACAGGGAGGTAAAATTCACTAAATTCAGTCCTTTCGGGCAGGACTGACAGGAAACAATACTTTTCCTCTTTCATATGAGCACCTAAACCAGCCACAGTCTTTTGCAGGAAGCAGGTAGAAGGGTCCCAAAAGAAAGAGAAGGGTGAGTTCATAAGAGAATCATGGAATCACGTAAGAGTTTGGGTTGAGAGGGACCTTAAAGACCATCCAGTTTCAATCCACCTGCTTTGAAATCCTCATTAGTTGACATTGCATCCTTCAGAGGGAGACTGCATCTTAAAGGCTCTGTCCAATCTCTGCCTTTCTCATCCTCTGCTCACTTCCCTGGAAGTGTTTTAAGCCAGGTTGGATGGGGCTTGGAGCAACCTGGTCTAGGCAGGTCCTGGCCCATAGTGGAGGGTTGGAATGGGATGATCTTTAAAGTCCCTTACAACCCAAACTCTTCTGGGATTTCATGACTTCTTGGCAGAGGAGCATTCCCAAGTCATGTGGATGAGTCACGACCAGTGGAGAGAGGACTGAAGAGTCTGGGTGCACCCCCTGCCAAGGGATGGCTGAGCTGGTGTCAAAGTTGTGTTAGGAAGGAGGGAGGTTCTTTAGGGATTTGAAGATTGAAACTCCAGTACCTAAATTTTCTGCGATCCTTTTCTTGCTCATCTCCATGGCCTCTTGCCGGAGCTGCAGTGCATGCTGTGCAATCTCCTCACTGGCCACGTTGGAGGTCATGATGAAGATAGCATCCTTGCAGTCAATGGTCTTCCCCTTCCCATCTGTCAGCCTGCCCTGTAAGAACAGCAAGATGACATCAGCTGTGTCAGCAGGTGCTGGAAGACGTAGCCAAAACACCAGGAAAAAGAACATGGGTCCTGTTTTCCCCTAGAGTGGGTTTAATTTTGAAGGGATACCCAAGGATTGAGGTGGAAGGAAGTAAGGAGAAGTCCTCCAAGAATGGCCGGAACTTCTCCTGCACACGGTTTCGGCCTGCCCCATCCAGGACAGAATTGATTGAAGTGCTGGGAAGTGCCTTGCCAGGAGGAGGGTTGGGCCAGTCCATGTCCTTGTTCAGCCTGGAGAGAAGGAGACACTTCTCACTCTCTACAGATCCCTGATAGGAGGTTGGATCTGCGACAGCGGTTGGTCTCCTCTCAGGTAACAAGGGACAGGACAAGAATAAATGGCCTCAAGTTGCACCAGGGAATGTATAGGTTGGATATCAGGAAGTATTTATTCCCTGAAAGTGTTGTCCAGCCTTGGCACACCCTACCCAGGGCAGTGTTTGAGTCCCCATCCCTGGAGGGATTTAAAAGCTATATGGATGTGGCATTTAGGTTTAGTGATGGGCTTTGCAGTGCTGAGGGAAGGGTTAGACTTGATGGTCTTAGCGGGCTTTTCCAACCTCAACGACTGTGTGGTTGCCCATATGTAACTCCCCAGTGCTTGACCTTCTGCCTACCTCCCTGTGGTGGTTTTAGCTCTGACACAAGCCCCAGGCTCAGTTCAGCACTAATACTAATGCTAACCCTGACCCTAACCCTAACCCTAATCCTGCCTGTGGTTTGGGCTGGGCAGAGCCCACAGATAACCATGTTATGGCTGTAACGGAGTAACCTGAGTAGCAGAGCTCCTCATTCCTGTGGGATTGATCACCTGGCAAACCAGGGCTGCCCAGTACCACCACCGCTGCACTGGCATCAACCCTCAGCCCCCCAAACCAATCCAGGAACCTTTCCAAAGTACCAGTGCTCTTGATTAATAATATAAAAAAGAGAGGGAAATAAGGAAAAAAGCAGCACTTCCCCAGGCTGTTTCTTTCCTCAATACATCTCCAGCAGCAGAGATCCAGTACAATGACACAAATCCTTGTTGGGTGCTTGAGATTAACATTTGGGTTATTGCCCTGTCAAGTGCCTGGTACAGGAATTGATTTCACATTGAACCGCTACAGTGATGATCTATGCAAGAAAAATGGTGCCATTAATCCTTAAAAGAAAAACAAAAAACCCTTCAAAACCTTCCAGCATGTTGCCCTGGAGTTTGGTGGCCTCTGAGGACAGACTGGGACCTTCAAAATCAACCAGAGAGCTGCAGAGTGACTTTGGAAAACAGCCTGGAGAGACAGGACAGGGGGACTGGTTTCACACGGCAAGAGGGCAGGGTTAGATGGGATATTGGGAAGAAATTCTTCCCTGTGAGGGTGGTGAGGCCTGGGCACAGGTTGCCCAGAACCTGTGGCTGCCCCATGCCTGAAAGTGTTCAAGGCCAGGCTGGACATGGCTGGGAGCAACCTGGTCTAGTGGAAGGTGTCCCTGCCCATGGTGGGGGGTGGACTAGATGAGCTTTTAAGGTTCCTTCCAACCCAAACTCCTTCATCTCACCCCTTATTGTCACCTTCTGCATGTCCCTCGTGTTGACTCTAACCTAAAATGTGGATTTACCTCATCAAACAGCTGCAGCATGATGGTGAGCACATCAGGGTGGGCTTTGTCCACCTCATCGAAGAGTACCACAGCATTTGGGCACTGCCTCAGCTTTTTTGTGAGCTGTCCACCCTCTTCATGGCCCACGTAGCCTGGTGGTGAGCCAATGAATTTTGCCACCTGGGAGGAAGGAACAGGAAAGGTGAAGGCTGATCCATTGACAATGGGAATGAAGCCCTTCTGGTACCCTGTGAGGCTGCCATTGCTCTTTGCTGCTGACAAAACAAGTTCTATGTTCTTTGTGACACCTATTGCACCCCAGGTATCCCAAAATCAGCTTAATAAGCAGCAAATAAGCAAAATAAGAATTGAGCAATTCCCTGCCCAGAGCTCAAACCAGCAGAATCCAAGGAGCAGGCATGGGCAGGAGGGAAGGCACCAGCCCTGCTTTGCTATGCAGGGTCTGAGCAACTTGTCCCAGATGACCAAGACCTGTTTTCATCCCTTTAACCCTTTTTAAGAGCAAGGATTCAAAGGAATACGAGTAGCAGGTGGTTCTGGTGCAGAAACAAAGCCACAAGTAGGCTTTGTGGGAAGAGGCCACAAGTGAAATACTTTTCCTTATGTCATCACTTCTTGACATGGTGTTTTTTTTTAAATGTTTAGAAATTTAGGTGGTTATATAGAACAGTATTTCTGACAACAGGAAAGTTTTGACAAAATGACAATTTTTGACGTACAGCTTGGTGCATCTTACATCTACCCATGTCTGAGTGTCAACTGAAGTCGCAGTCTGTTATCACAGAACCATGGAATGGTTTGGGTTGGAAGGGACCATGTAGTGCCAGCCCTGCTACCATACACACAGGGACACATTCCACTGCATCAGGTTGCTTCAAGCCCCATTCAATCTGGCCTTGAACACTTACAAGGATGGGGCAGCCACAGCTTCACTAGGCAACGTCCCAATGTTTTACCACTCTCATTGCTAAGACCTTGCTGCTTTTTGGGGAGACAGAGCCCTCCAAAGGGATTTAGGACCCCCTCAGCTCCAGGGGTTACCTTGGCAAGGATCACAGAAAACTTGGCACCTTGGACCTCCTGTGGCACCAGAATTGGGCAGAAGTTGTGATGAGAGGGGTGGACTTTGCACCACTGTCCTGTATTCTGCTGGATTCTCCCCCTTTCCTCCATGGAAGGTAGGCTGAGGCAATGATCCCACGCTGAACTCAGCAATGTTCTGGGGCTAAGGGGTTTGGGGTAAGCTTGGGCTAAGGGGTTTGGGGTAAGCTGTGCCTGCCTGGGTATTGGTAGGCGACGAACAGCATGTGGCTGTGGGTTTTCATGCACAAGATGATCCTCTGGATTCCACCATCTCTTCTCAGCTACTCTCTCCCCAAGGGTTTCCCACCCCAAGGGAACTCACAGTACTGGACACATATTATTAAAATTTTCCTTGCTCCTTGGTCTCTGTTCCTAATTTGCTTCAATGTCTTCCAGCCAGGACAGGGTTAATATTTGCAGTAGCCAGGAGGGGCAAGGCTTGGACCTGGAGGATACTATATCTTACTTCATATCATTGCTGGGAGCAGAAGGAAAGGAATCTCTTCTGGGGAGAATGGGTTCCTTCTGGTCAAACAAAAGTGGCAGAAGGATGTGGAGTAGCTGGTTCTGAGCTGGAGGGTGTGGCTGTGGCTGGGTTGGGTCAGTGAGCATTTTGCATGTGAATCACTCTCTCTCTCTTTTACATACTTTTGTTATTAATATTGCTGCTTGCTTGTTTTCTTATCTAATTTCTGCTTCCAGTAAATTGTTCTGATCTCAACCCATGGCCTTTACCTTTTGAGCCTCCAGTTCTCCTCTCAAGCCCACTGCTGTGGGGAGGGACAAGGGGAGGTGGGGGGTGAGTGCGTGGCTCCTGGTTTGGAGTGTCTCAGTGGGAGCACTAAATTGGGGAGTAACATGCCTAAACCACAACATTTAATTAAAGTTGCTTTCTGGAAATTTACTTGCACTTTAATGCACAACTCCTGTTGTTCTGCTGTGCTCCCACCCTGACACACTGAAATGCCCATTTTTTCTGGATTAAATTTGAAGCTGTTCCCTTCAGAGCCCATTTACTGACCTCATGCCTCTCCTGGAACTCCGACATGTCCAGTCTGATGAAACCCTGCAAGAGACTTAGGATGAGATTTGATCAATCTGCTCGCTGCCAGAGCTGGAGCAGTAGTGATAGGGCTGAAATTTTCTAAATAAAATAGATATTTTTGTGGTTCAGCTTTTTAGAAATCAATCACAAGAAGAATGCAACACCCCTCCACAAAAATCCATCAAAAATCATAAAGCTGAGGTGAACTGGGCTTGTGGATGATCACCTGAAATAGAGAATAGTGTTAGAGAATTTATAGCTTCCACCCAAGTTTCCATTTTGCCTATGAAAAGCTGATAATTCACTGCAGGTACTGAATGTTGTGATCANGAGGGGAGGGGAGGGGAATATTTCCATTGAAAAGGACCTACAGTGATCCTCTCATCCAGCTGACCAAGAAGAAGCCAAGACTGAACCTCCCCTGCATCATCCTGGACATAGGGAACCAGACATAACCATGGTCCATGATGGAGAAGGAGACATTTCTGGGAACACATGGCACATGTGTACATGGCACACACATCAACACCATCACATGGAGATCCCAGAATTAGAGAACAGAATCAGTGAATGATTTGGGTTGGAAAAGCCCTCTGAGACAACAGAGCCAAACGGTTCCCCCAGCACTGCTAAGCCCACCACCGACCCAAGTCCCCAAGTGTCATATCCACACATCTGTAAATTTCTTCAGGGATGGAGACTCCACCACTGCCCTGGGCAGCCTTTTCCAGAGCTGAACAGAAAAAAATTTCCCTAATATCCATCCTATCCTCCCTTGCTGCAACTTGAGGCACTTTCCTCTAGTCCTGTCATTTGTTACCTGGGAAAATAATGCAATCAGAGAATGGTTTGGAAGGGACCTTTAAGACGACCCCATTCCAACCCCCCTGCCATAGACAGGGACACCTTCCACTAGACCAAGTGGTTCCAAGCCCCATTCAAACTGGTTTTGAACATTTTCAGGGATGTGACAGCCACAGGTTCTCTGGGCAAAATATTTCCATGCAATAGTTTCCCTGAAAATTATTAGAATACCTACAAACTGCTCAGGGCAGAGCAAGATGGAAAAAATTGACTCTGTCTTGCAGATGAAAGGGGGACAGTTCCAGGTTTTCCCTTCCTAATCTGTCAGTTCCTATGAATTGCTGCCCCTCATCAGAGCCTGTGGGGGGTATGACCCCTTCTCATCCCTCATTAGGGCACCAACGGTTGAGCTGGTTCATTAGTAATAAATCCCAGATTCCTCCTGCTATCAAATTAACACAACACTTAGGGTTTAACTGATTTCCCCATTGGATGTCTGGCCATGGAGCAGTTCCACGTGTGGGATTAGGGATGAAGGTGCTTGAGATCTAGGATTTATGGCTTCTGGAAGTCATTTATAGAGGCACAAGGAAGAGAAACCAGAACAGCTGTTTTTATATCATTAGTTCGAGTATGGTCTTCTTTCTACACATGTTGCTCATTGTGCGTCCGTTCACTGCTGGAGGATGTGGGGAAGAGGGATTCATCTACGCACAGCTCTGCTTGTCTTTCCTTCTTCTCCCTGGCTCCGTGTGGGAGAGAGCTAAGCACCTCTTACAGGTAGGCAGAGGCTTAAATGTGAAACATGGAAGAGAATGTAATGTAACGGAATGGAACGGAATGGCATGGAAGATTGGGATTGAATAGAATGGGATGGAACATAATAGAATAGAGTGGAAGACAGGTACGGAATGGAATGGATTTGACTGGAATAGAGTAGACTATTGGAATGGAATAGAATAGAACAGAGTAGAACAGATTGCAATTGAATGGGCTGAAGTAATTGTAATGGAAAAGAATAGACAGAATGGAATAGACTAGATTGGAATAGATTGGAATGCAACAGAATAGAAAGAACAGAACAGATTAGAAATAAATGGAATGGGACAGGATGGGACGGAACAGGACAGGACAGGACAGAACAGAACAGAACAGAACAGAATAGAATAGAATAGAAACAAAATGAAACTCCAGACACCACTGAAGTGTTCTCCTGCAAAGCCACCACCTCCATGAAATAATTTCAACCCATCTTCTCCAAAATCTGACCACTGGGTAGTAAACTAAATAATTCAAAATGCTTTTGGATACCAAACACTTCAGCACTTAATATTCTGAGCAGGAAATCAATGTTGCATCGCTACAGTCCATACTAGCAGGATGTGACAAGTGGTGGAGCTGGGGACATGGAAAACAGATTTCTGGAATTTTATCCTTCCAACAATTTACCGTGATATTAGTAATAGAGGCAAAAAAATATGTTCACAACACAGGATGTCCAAATGAGAGCAAAATTCAACAGGGAGCACAAATGTTACATCCATTTAATTTTTTACTATTCAAAGATTCTGGTGACATAGACAGAAACATAGACAGTGTCCTGGGCTGATCCCACAGTGTGGGCAGCAGGGTAAAGTGGGGATTTTGCTCCTCTTCTCTGCTCAGGTGATACCCCACCTGCAGAGCCGCCTCCAGCTCTGGGATCAAACATCAAAGGGATGTGGGGCTGTTAGAGTGAGTCCAGAGGAGACCATGAAGATGCTCCAAGAACTGGAGCCCCTCTGCTCTGGAAAGAGGCTGGGAGAGCTGGGGGTTTTCATCTTGGAGAAGAGATGGCTCCCGGAAGACCTTAGAGATCCTTCCAATGCCTAAAGGGGCTCAAGAGAAGGGCATAGAGTAACAGGATAAGGGGCAATGGCTTCCTATTGACAGAGGGCAGGGTTAGATTGAAGAAATTCTTTGCTGCGAGGGCAGTGAGGCCCTGGCACAGTCTGCCCAGAGAAGCTGTGGCTGCCCCATCCCTGAAAGTGTTCAAGGCCAATTTGGATGTGGCTTGGGGCAACCTGGTCTAGCAGAAGGTACCTCTACATTTGACAAGAGGGGTGGAACTGGATGATCTGAAAAGACCCTTCCAAACTGAGACCTGTCTGTGACTCCATGACCTTCACAGGTCCGTCTCAGTGCAGAAGAAGCCCTTTCTCAGGGGAGCACAGTCACACAATGAACCCCCTGACAACTCTCCCCATACCCCTTTACTGCCAGCACAAAGTAGAGATGAGCCATTACCTTTTTGATGTCCTTATGGATGTACTTGGCTGTTTGCTTGGCCAGCTCCGTTTTACCTGTTCCGGAGAGGGAAAGAAAAAGCATTAAACCAGGTCTGTCCATCTTCTGTCTGTTCATCAGCTCTGCTAACACCACAGCTGGAACTTCTTGCAACCAATACATGTGTTTTCTTTGGGAAGTGGTTACTGCTGTTTTATCTCCAGGATCACACTCACTGGAGTTCCCAGCCTGGGCAGAGTGAATAGATGCATTAAAATAGTGGCATGCCAATAGTGCATTGGCTCCTTCAGCTTTAATTGATTCTCACATGATGGGAACAAAGCTCTTGATTTTTTCCACAATAAGATGTGGATAGATCAGAGTTTTGCTATATTGGATTGATCAGATTTTTGGTATAGTTACCCTCAATATTCCAAGTTCCTCGTGCAATGCCTTGTAATCTCCAAATAAAGAATTTCAAGGAAGTGGGGTGTTTTTTCTTTACTTTATATAAGATGACAGTCAAAAAATTCTGGGATAAGGAACAATCAATAATGGAGCAAATCCACCCTGATGAGGGTGAACATATGCACCTGTTCATGCCAGGCCATGTCGTGTTCTCCAAGCCCATCCATCTGGGGAAAAACTTCATTAAAGAGGCATTTTTACTGAAGTGTGGATGCCAGAAAACTTCTCTTCCCTGCTGCCGACCCAGCATGACGCTACTGGCTTTGTCAGGCTGATCAGGGGAAGGATTGGGCTGATTTGGCTCCTGGGGTGACCAGCAAAGCTGAGGTGAAGCCTATCACCCTTCTAGAGGATGGATGCTTTGGGCGTTTGCACTTGGCCCTTGCACACCTGTCAGCAGTGCACTGCACATGGATCCCTGTGGGATATACTTGCACACTGAAAAATAAATGAGCAGGGACAGAAAAAACTATTCTGAAGAAAAAAACCATGTGTTTTTAAAAGAAATTAGGTTAAAAAATACATTCTTACTGGAGTATTGTACATCTGCCCACAGCATATTGCAGGGACAATAGATCTGGTGGGTCAGATTAGCAAATCACCAAAAAAACGGCTACAAATACGGGTATTTATGGCATGTGCTCTGCTCCACCCGATAAATCTCTGCTAAAATTTTGCATATGATTTCAGTTTGAGCTTTGCTGACTTTGGATGGTGCTGGATCAGAGCTCCTGATGTGTAAGGATGCAAGAAAATATGCTTCCAAAGCAAAGCAAAGCAAAGCAAAGCAAAGCAAAGAAAAGAGAAAAGAAAAGAAAAGAAAAGAAAAGAAAAGAAAAGAAAAGAAAAGAAAAGAAAAGAAAAGAAAAGAAAAGAAAAGAAAAGAGGCAAAAGAAAAGATAAAGCCCCCATGGAAGTCCATGGGAGTGGAAGAGCCAACAATTTACATCCCTGAGTCTTCAGATCTGCTGTAGCAAGGCAATGAAGTGTCAAAAATATTTTATCCTGATTTTATATAGCTTCATAGCAACGTATTTGGAGTTAATGCATGGCCTGGCACTGTTCTGCAGCAGGAACATGGTCTCACCTGTGCCCCTTTAACCCCTGCAGCAGTGGAGCATTAGCACCTTCTTGAGCCCTTTGGGAGGCAGAAGCCCTGAGGTTGTTCCAAATGTCACAAATCAGTTACTTTGAAGCTGTTTTGTTGGGGTTTTTTTCCACAACTAAAAGTCATTTGGACCATTTCATGAACTGATCAGCTGTCATGTGGCATTTGATTGGGCTGGAGGACAAATCTTATCGGTGTCAATAAAATCCTGTCATTCCAAAGCAATCTGTGCCCACAGGAGCAGACCAGCAGAGATTCCGTTTGCAGGCAGCAAATTTCTACTATTATCCCACCATTCCCACTGGAATAGAGGGGTTTTCACCAGACAGTTGTTAAAGTTATACTTTTAGTCTGAAAATTGCCCCTTTTTGAGACTCAGAGGGGGGTTGTCCTCTGCGATAACTCAGCATGAGGTTGGATGTGGCTGTGTGTGCTGGTGTCCAGCTGTGGTCACCCAGCTGGATGATGGGTGACCTGCTGAAAGATGACTGTGTGTTTAACTGGTATTTTATTCAGACCCTGCAGCCCTGCAACAGCTTCCCCACCCTCTCCTCAGGGCTCTCCGTCCCCCTCACCACGGCCCAAACATTACCTATTCCAGATGATCCCAAGAAAAGAAACACCAGTGGGTGCTCCTCATCATACCAGCCATTTTCCTTCCTCCGAATAGCTGCATTTGAAGACAATGAAAACAAAAAAGAGGGGGGAGGAAGCATATAAATCAATGCCACAAAGCAAGTGTAATTATCACTAAGTATACACTATGTTTTACTGCTCTCTACCCACTCCCAGTCCTCCCTGCCATTAGTGCTCTCTAATTTGATTAGCCAGCCAAGGCCCCAGAGACACCTAATAAGGTTAGCATGGATTTGGAAAGCTGCCCAGAGCAGATTTCGGATAAAGTTTTCCAGGATGTGCACTCAGCGTTGCCAGGGAGATGGCAGAGGAGGGGGACAAGGATGGATGGATGGACAGAGGGATGGAGAGGCACTCTGCCTTGCTAGCTCCCAAGTGCAACCTTTCTGTGAGGAAAAAACAGCAGTTTTGAAGACGTTTATAGGTTATTTCTGGTGTGGAATGGGAAGAGGGAGGTAGCTGAAGGTTAAAAATGCTCTGAATTGGTGCAAGGATTGGGAAAAGTGTGGTGATTATCTCAGTGCCTCTCTGGACAGCAGCATCCAAGTGCATCCTGGGTGAAATACCAGTGGAAAATTTTACAAAAGGTGAGAGCCCTGATTACTACCCAAACTCCCAGTTCAACCAGCACAGCCCTTTCTCAGGACAGACATGGATCTGCTGTGCAGAGTGCATGATGGCTCCTTACCTGCATGAGTGCCCACAGCTCCCCAAGGTTCTCCTCAGCCCCCCCAGAGCAGCCTCAGTCTCTGTAAATGTGCTCACCAAACCAGTAACATCACTGCACTGGGCTTATTTGAAGGGCAAGGAACTGCTTTTGAGGCCAAAAGATCAAATCTCATCCTCCACTGGCTTGATCTGGTCTCTGGAACACTGAAGTGGTTCCCCTGGATCAGACCAGCTTCTAGTTCAATGTGAGAGATTAACTGACATCCCAGCCTTTCTGCTTTATCCCCAGTATTTCTATCCAGCCTATAAATCTTGTAATCTCTCTTGTCTTTTGTAAGAGAGAACATGCACTGTACAGACTCAGGACCCCTCAGACCCAGCAAGGTCTCATGATTGGTGCACGGAGCCCCCAGATCCAGCCAAACTCAAAATGTGGCATATTAGGAAGCAGGCATGAAAATGGAAGGATGCCCAAAAATTGTAACTGACAGGAAGTTGATGGTAGCAGGGGAAAATAGCAGCACTGGAAGTGGGATAAGCAGAAAGAAAACACTGGCAGAGCTCTGGCTTAAAGGTCTTGGAATGCTGCTGCACACAGGCATACAAAGCTCGGCCTCTGCTGCCTTTCAGTGGTGTTCACAGCAAAAGCAGGAATAAAGCCAAGAAAGAATAAACCCACTTCTCTTTGTGAGTATCACCCTCAAAACACAGCTCCCTCATATCCTTCTGGCCACCATCCTGTGTCTCAGCCTCTGTCTGTACTTATGCCTCAGTCCTGTGTCTCCCTTGAACGAGTCACTGTGGGGAGCTGTGGGTTTGTTTTCTTCCCTGAGCTGGCAGGAGAACATAAGAGCGGCTTTTAGAACTGCAGAATTCTTAAATTCAATCTCAAGTTAGTACATAAAACCCTTTTCTTGATGGGGTATGGTAAATAGAAGACATCTAAGAAAAGCATCCTAGGCATGGGCATGCCAAGAGTTCTTGCAGGGGAGAGCAAACTGACATGGGAAATAAATGGTGCCATTTTGCTCATAAAAAGATTTGCATATAAAAATATTTAAACAATATTTCCATTTTGCATATAGAAAGAAATGGAATGTCACAGCCTACAGCCTGACACGGAAATGCTGCCTCTGCCAGCAGCGATACACTGGGAAGATGTTAAACAGCAGCACCTCAAGTCAGATACTGGAGTGCATAGATGCATGGAGGGGTCTCATGGGAAGTTGGACTGCAAGACCTGCATGAAACCGAGCTCCTTAGAGTCCACGCTTGTATTCCAGGAAATGCAGGTAGCATGGGAGCCAGCAGATCTGGTGAGGATTAGGAAAACAAGAGCAAAGGCTAACTGCAAGAGCAAATCAATGAACTGAGGTTAATGACAAGGGGTGTGAGGAGTGACCTGACCACAGTCATTAAGGATCTCCCCAAGCAGGTGCTGAACTTGCTCAGCTACAGAGAAAATTAAGGTGCTCCAGGGGCTGGAGTGAGAGGATCAAACTACAAATAAAGAACAGTTTTAATAACGAGGGTGATTAACCACTGCAGCCACTTAGGAAGAGAGTGGGATTGAATTCCTAATCCCTGTAAAGTCTGCAGGGAAAGCCAGAAGCCCTTTCCAAAAGGCTGTGGTAGCTCAGGATGAAGATGAAAGTTTGCATGGTTGTCCAAATATCAAAACATTTCCAATTTAACCTTAAATCCAAAGCATGTAGAATCATGTAATTGTAGAAGGGTGTGGGTTTGAAAGGACCTTAAAGGCCATCAGTTCCAGCCCCTTCAGAAACGGGACTGAGCACTGGGATTGTGCATTTAGTGGAAGCAGGACCCCAGAGCCACAAGAACTTGCCATTCCGTGCCTGGATGTAGGCAGATGCATTACTTGTACTCCTGGCCATGCTAATGAGTCCTGACTCTTACCACAGCTTAATTATCTTGGGCATAAGGCCAGACGCAGCACTGGCTGGTGCCTGGCTCTGTCTCACACTGCCTGGGCATATCAGCACAACAGACTAGCTTGGCTGCAACCAGCAATCTGGTTCTGCTCAAAATCCTGGGCAAAACCTGGTGGAAATCCCATCCTGCCCTTCAGCTGCTCACTGGCCATGTCATCCCTGAAAACAGCCACCACAGGAGATGAAGAGGAGAAAATGCTCTGCCACTGACAAGGAGGTGCAGAGAAGAGTCTGTGCTGCATCCCTCTGTGTGCCCTTCTCAGTGCTGCACATGTTCCTTCTCAACCCTTTACAGCAGTGAACGGGAGGTCAAACACCTGGGGTGGGGAAATTTCATAAAAATTGATGGGGAGTAACACAACTGCTGATAATTCCTGCAGCTATCTCAGCTAAGATAATAATGGTAATAAAAGTAATAAACTTCTGCTTTGAGGCATGGAGTGACCATTCACAGGGTCAAGCATGTTCACGGTCCAAAGATAGTGGGGTTAAGTGCTGCCTTCCTCCCCTCCCCTCTGCAGCAGGATGCCAGAGTTTATAGATAAATACTCAAGGCAACTCCAGGGATATAAAGCAGCCCTTAAAAAACTACCATGAAGTTAGAGCTTGAGATTCAGCATGTGATCTCTGTCGGAAGATGGTGAGCTACATA
The DNA here is from genome assembly GCA_013397315.1 of Donacobius atricapilla. Classification (NCBI taxonomy): domain Eukaryota; kingdom Metazoa; phylum Chordata; class Aves; order Passeriformes; family Mimidae; genus Donacobius; species Donacobius atricapilla. The sequence goes on from WBMY01003408.1 coordinate 46,310, forward strand.
CTTAGGAAGACATTCTTCCCTATGAGGGTAGTGAGGCACTGGCACAGGCTGCCATGAGAAGTTGTGCCTGGAAGGCCAGGCTGGAAATGGGCCTAGAGCAATCTGGTCTAGTGGAAGGTGTCCCTGTCCATGTCAGGGGGATTGGAATGAGATGAGCTTTAAGGTCTCTTCTAAGCCAAACAGTTCCATGGTCACTAGTCAGCAGGTTAGTCAGATCAATAGAGTGATAAGGTGTAAATGCTTTTCTACAAATAGCCTTAAAATGATGAGCTATTCCAGCACATAGCACTTTTGAGGTTTGGAAAAACTTAAAAAAATCTGGATATCTCTAGGGAAGGGACACCACTCCCTAGGTTCCACCTCTGGGGCTGGGAGGAGGCTCTCTCAAGCTGGCCAGTGCAGTGTTCAGCTTCAGAACTAGGAACAGAAGCCCCATCACAGGTCAGAGCAAAACATCAGTGCCAGTTCCAAGGATGAAAATCTCAGCTAGGAAAGCCATAGAAGCACTCTTCTCCTTGGAGTTTGCACTCCCAAAGCAGCTGCTGGCCATGCTGACCACTCTTCATTGTCACCCAAGTGTGAAATCCATGCTCTGCCTTTGGGAAACTGCCCCCTTCCTTCCTCCTGGCAGAACTGACTAACTAACTAACTAACTAACTACAAGGAGAGAGGTCACACTGTTGTGCTGAAATCACATTATGACATCTAGCCCCAATGTTCAAAACGAAGAGCCTGATGATAATGACGCTGGGGCCTTCTTCTGTGGAGCTGTTCCTGGCATTGCTGCTGTGCTCTAGCTTTATTTCGTCCATCTGTAATGGTGTGACTGCAGCCCTGTGTCTCCAAGAGGCCCTTCAGCCTGCTATTGAACTGATAAATTCACTGTATTACTTTACACAAATCAATACCCCAGCAGTTATCAGCACTTGATGTGACTGAAATTGGTTTCAGCCAATTTGTGAGTGTAATAAATGTCCATTTATCAAATCAATTCATTCTGTGGGGTTCCTCAGCCCGTGTGGGTTTGGGGTACCACAGGGTGAAGGCTCTGGGGCCAAACGCACCGTGGGATTATTGCCTCCATCCAGCTTCTGCATTGATACTCCAGGGTCTGCAGCATTCTCAAAGAAGCTCTCTTTCAGCCCTGCTGCTGGGTGGCTCAGGGTTATGGAACCCCAAAGGAGACCAAAGCTGTGTCCTTGCAAAGTTTCACCTGACCTGCAGGTAGCAACACACATCCAGAAACAGCCCTCACAAAGGATCCTATATTGTCCAAAATAATCCCAGTTTCCTTTGGACCAGAGCAGGATGATTGTCTGGCTCATCCATTTTCCTACAGTTTTAAAACCCTGACTGATTTCAACATCATAGCTGCTCAAAATTGGGAATTTTATCATTAAATCATAGATTTTTCTGCGCTACCCTTTCTTCAAAATCCCTGAAAAATAAACAACACTCTTCCTTCTTCGCTCCTTATTCAACTTCAGGAAGAACTGGAACAGATTGCTTCAACCCTCAAGGATTACTCTCCCTGAAAGGTGGATGTGGTATGTTTGAACCACCCTACTTCTAAGTGAGCACTGACAGCAAACATGGCATGTCCATATAGAAAAGGTATTCTTTACCTGGCATAATATTTAGGATTTTAGACCAAAAACCAAATACACATATATATATTTGGGAAAAATGCCTCCTTTAGCTTATGACCTCAGAGAGATGTTACTGATCCCTTCTGCTTCCGCATCTTCCAGTGAAAAGGCAAAGCAGCCCTAACCAGACCCAGAGCTCAACCATTTATGGAAGTCCTGGAAATACAACCCTAAGCCTTTTAGATGCTCATTTGTATGTACTATGTAGAGAAGCCCAGCAGTTCCTAAGATGGCAGCAATGATCTGCCTGTTTCTGATGTCAGGAGATCGAATATTTATTGGTGATTTTGTTAAGATGAACTGAACATCTACACCTGTCGAGGGAGGTGGCCAAGCTTCCTCCCACCATCACCCACCCAGTCAGGCACTGGTAGAAGCCTTGTGTGCTGGGAGATGCCCAGTTACCATCAGTTAATCATCATCCACCTTCCCCAGTCCTGTCCTGCTCTACATAGCAGAAAAGAGTGCTGCAGGGCTTGGATATATCCTATGGAGGCAATGGGGAAGTATTTTCCCTCTGTGGCAGTGATGCCATGCTGTTGGGGCTGTGGCTGCAGTGAGCTCCCCACCAGCACTCCTGGTGTATTCCCTTGCAGGAGGATAAGAGCTGGACTTAGTAATCTTAGAGGGTTTTTCTAAATGATTCCCATCATTCTATCCCCATCGCTCCAGACCTTGTGCTTCTAACCCCAGATCACACGCTCCCTTTGTATTCCTGGCTAAGCCCCTCTGGAGACTGTTTGGATCATGCACCGAGTGACGGATTAAATCCAATTATTCAATTAAGGTACCAGTTATAAATTAAACATATCAGCCAGGCTTGGTGGATTTGAAGATGTGGCGTGTGGCAGGTCCGCTCACCAGCAAATGGCAGTGGTGAGGGCAGAGTGGAGGGATGTAGAGTCTGCAAAGTGGCAGGAAAACCAGCTGGGCACAAAATAAATAGCAAAGATAGAGAGGAAGTGCTTGAGAGAGAAAGTCCTGTCTCAAAATTCATCCTTCTGGAAAGAAAAGAAAAGAAAAGAAAAGAAAAGAAAAGAAAAGAAAAGGAAAAGAAAAACCAGGCAGAAGGGAAGGGGGGAGGAGGGAACAGAGAGTCTCCCACTACCTTTTGGTCCAATATCCTGAGGCTGCAGGGGTATCAAGCACATTCCCTATAATTCAATAAGAAAAACCTCCATAAAGGCAAGGACGTTAATGCGCAGAAACGCCACCTGTGTCAGGAACAGGCACTGGCCATTAATCACAGCTCCCCAATTAGCCAGGGCTGCTGCCCCCAGGCACAGCCGCTCTCTGAACACACAGGGTGGCTGCTGTTTTTGCAGAAGTGTAGACTCCTTCCCATCTCCTTCCTGGCTCCTTCTCAGCTCCCAGCCTACACTGGGCTTCTCTTTGTTAACTAAAGGCAATTGGTTTGTGTTTCTGACAGCATGTTCCTTGTGGTTCTGCCTTAGCCTCAACCGCTTTTATTTTGCTGTCCCATTTTCAGGCATTAACTAGGATGCACAGATGGGTCAGGAATTATTGACAGGTTCCAGAGGCTTTGGACTGGCAAATCAAACACAGCCCAGATTGCTGGAGCCTTGATTTCATGAAATCACAGAATAGTTTGTAGTTGGGAGGCAGCTTCAAGCTCATCTCATTCCAGCCCTCTGCCATGGACAGGGACACCTTCTACTAGACCATGTTGGAGCTCCAAGCTCCATCCAACCTGGCTTTAAACACTTTCAAGGATGGGGCATCGACTGTGAATTCCCCAGCAACCTTGCAGAACTGCCTGGAGGCAGCCTCAGATCAAGGCTTGAGGGAACAGGTTGCCTTCCCTGGGGAGCAGGTGTGGGAGGGCAGAATTGGCAGCATGTGAAGGGTCCTACCTGCCCCCACTGTGGCTATGGCATTCTCCTGACCAATGATGTGTTCTTTTAGCCGCTGTTCCAGTGGGAATCTCCGCCGTTCCTCCACCTCCCTCCTGCGCTGCTCTTCCTGGAACTGTGGAGGGAAGAAAACATAGGGATCAGAGGCTTCACAGAGCATTGGGTCAGTACACAGATGTCAGAGCCCTGTAGAGGGATCTCTCTGACATGGAGCCAGAGCATCCCCAGGGCAGATGCACATTGGTCTAGATGCACCAGCCCTAGCAAGAGGAAATTTCTGGATCTGTCATGGATGGAAGTCAGGGTGAGTGGGAATGGGGATCCTGCTCTGCTGATAGGAAACCAGACCCTGTGCTACCTCTGTACTAGTGACAAAGAGGGAACAATGGCACTGCTCAAGAGCTCTTAACGATTAGGTGCGGTTTATTTTGGGAAATAAAGCCACGACTGTTCTACCTAGATTTGTCTTCCCACCCTCCAACCATTTCCTGTTCAAAGACTCCGACTAGATTCTGCAGAGTTTGGACAGAGTATCACCGTGCCTTACATCCAAGAGAGCTGGAGAGGGACTTTGGACAAGGGCCTGGAGTGACAGGACAAGGGGAAGTGGCTTCCCGTTGACAGAGGGCACGGTTAGTTGGGATAGTGGGAGGAAATTCTTCCCTATGAGAGTGGTAAGATCCTGGCACAGACTGCCCAGAGCAGCTGCGGCTGCCCCATCCCAGGCAGTGTCCAAGTCCAGGTTGGATGGGGCTTGGATCAACTTGGTCTAGAGGGAGGTGTCCCCCCCATGGCAGGGGACTGAAATTAGGTGAGCTGTAAAGTCCCTTCCAACCCAAACCCTGCAATTCTAAGATCTTTAGAAAGTGCTGCTGAGCCCCCTTCCTGCCACAAACTGAGCTCGGCCATTCCCCACTGAGACCACTGCCTCGGGAAGATTCATCCCCCAAAGCCAGACTCAGATGAAGACAGAACACAAAGTGCCCATGGGGTTTGCCAAGCGAGTAACTGCATTCACGGAACAGTCCCTGTCACTGAACCCACCTCAATAAGAGGAAATACCCATTAACAAAGTCAGAAGGCAGGTGCTAATGCTGCAGCAGGGTCCAGCTGCTGGAGCCAGAGTGGATAAATCCCAGCCAAACTGCTGACATTTCCTGGGCTAGCAGTGATTCTGACAGAAGTTAAAAAATAATAAATAGCAAACAATCCACTTTTGGCCAATCCTATCAGTCTCACATGTAACAGAGATGCCATCAGCCCTGATCCTCACACAGAGCAAAAACTTCCCTGCAGATCCCAGTGGAGCAGCTCTGGACAGACATCCTGCCTGTGCTGATCCCCCTGGTTCTGGGTATAACCTCACCATACATCTGTGTCTGTCCGTAGGATCCTGACAAATCTTTTCCCTCTCCCTCCTCTCTGGCCTTTTGGAAGGTGCAGGGATGTGATCAGTCATGTTAGGACATCCAACGGTTCCCATGGGTTTATAGAGAGTGGGTAAGATGTGCAAGAACAGAAGGAAGGGATACCCCTCCTCCTCAATGCCCTCTCCCTCTCTCCTTGGAAAACTGACACAGTACACAAGTCCTGGGTAGGAAGAAAGTCCCTTTCATGGGTAAAAGACCAGCGTTAGAACTTTTTCCATGCTGTCCCACTACTGTTTTCTGCTCAAGATCTGTTCTGGAGAGCCCTGCGTTCCTGCCAGCTATTCAGTGAGCCTGAAGTGCTAACACAGCTCCTAGCTGGGTCATGCAGCTACCCTGGAGCATCCTGAGCATCTGCCTTAGCTCACACTGTACAGGGTACACTGGGACAAGAAAACCCACCAAGAAAAATGTATTTTAGATCCATCTGTGACAGAACCACCAAAAAAAAAAAAAAAAGCCCCAGTAATCCTGGACGTTACATAAGACACAAACTTCCACTCCTTTATCTGTTCCTCTCTCCATACACACCCGGCTGTTCCCACCTCCTTGCTCTGTGGTGTGTGTGCCGTGGTGTTGGTGGGGATCGTGTCCTCACCCTCTGGCAGCTGATCTTCATTGTCCTGATGACACTTGCCTAGCTCAGCACCAGCACTTAAGTGGAGCACAATGGTGCTACCTGCTTGGAGAGCAATGCAGGGAGCAGTGCTCTGCTCTTATGTTGGAGGCAACTGGACTTCTGCACTCACCTGGGTTACGTTTCCTGATGCAAGGCAAAAAGCATCAGAAATCTTACTTTTTAAAAAGAGAAGGACTCAGTCTGTGCTTCAGTAGGTGAAAACAGCTGTCTGCCTGTCAATGGAGTGGGCATGGCAGTCATGGAGTCACAGAAGAGTGATCTTAAGAAACGTTATAGACCATCCTATTCCAACCCCTTTGCCATGGGTAGGGATACCTTCCACTAGACCTGGTTGCTCCCAGCCCCATCCCACCTGGCCTTCAACATTTCCAGGGATGAGGCAGCCAGAGCTTCTCTGCACAATCTGTGCCAGGGCCTAACCACCCTCATAGGGAAGAATTTCTTCCCAATATCCCATCTAACCCTGCCCTCTGCCAATGTGAAACCATTCCCTCTTGTCCTGTCCTCCCAGGTCCCTGTCCAAAGTCTATCTCCAGCTCTCTTAGAGCCCCTTTAGGCACTGGCAGGGGCTCTAAGGTCTCCCTGGAGCCTTCCCTTCTTCAGGATGAACACCCCCAGCTCTCCCAGCCTGTCTCCAGTGCAGAGGGGCTCCAGCCCTCAAAGCATCTCCGTGGCCACCCCTGGATTTGCTCCAGCAGCCCCATGTGCTTCTGATGTTGGGAGCCCCAGGGCGGGAGGCAACTCTATAGGTGGGGTCTCACCTGAGTGAAGCAGAGGGGCAGAATCCCCATCTCACCTGCTGACCATGCTGTGGGATCAGCCCAGGACACGAGGCTTCTGGACTGCCAGCACATGTTGTTTTAAGGAAGAAAAGTGGAGAATAAAACAACTGAACTCTTTAAGAGCAGGAGGGTTAGAATTAACTGCTGGGTAAATGCTCTCTTGAGCCCAGCACCAATAAGGAAACCTGCCCTGAACAGTTTGAAACTTGCCTTGGTTTTTATGCTTAAGTAATAGTTGGTGGAGAGAAAGGAAATATATCTCTGGAGCTGTTCCTGAGGAAGATGATTGTACTTGTATATAAACCACCAGACTGCCAAGCCAGCCTGTGATGAATATTCAGCTGGGGGGGAACTGATGCTCCCGGGGTTTCATCCTCCCCAGCAGCCGCATTCCACTGAGAGTCTTTGAGAATTTATTGCTCATTTTAATCACTGCTAGAGAATGAATAAGCAGAACTATTATGGGATGGACATATCCCATAGATTTTATTTACATATCCTTGTGACAGAATAACAAGGAGTTTTCATATGTATTTTTAATTTATTTTGATTTCCTTTATTCTTTAAAAAAAAAAACAAACAACCAAACCAGAACTCTGTGTGTGCTTTTCCTGAGCTTAGACAACACTTGCCTGGTGTTGAGGACTCTTGAGTTGGTTCCCAGTGCTAAACAGTCTGAAGAAATTTAAATAAGCACTCGTGTATCTACGACTAAAAGGGAGGGAAAAGGTCTTGAAACAGGTATCTTTCCTCTATCACTGGAGGGATAGCAGCCCCTGGACTGAGCTTGGCTCTTGCAAGTCTGTCTGCCATTCAGGTCATCTTTGCACCCTGTCAGACCCATCTGGTGACCTTCCCTGTCTCCATCAGTGTCTGCTGAAGGATTGTAAAGGAATGTTTCAGCCAGGAAGAGTGCACAGTTGCCCTTTTCCTAACACCCTTCTGGAAGCAGCAGTGTGAGACCTCTTGACCAGAAGCTGGTGTCCAATTCATCCCAGTGAGTCACCTTTGATAGACCTTTCCAAGAAAATAAGCCTTCAGCTGTGACTCATGTGCTTCTTTTTTCATCCTGAACATCCTCAGGTTGCTGGTTGAAGCATATTTCATGAGAAAAAAATGTCTCTTTTGGTTATTTGAAAACTGGCTGTTGGTTAATTTGGGCACAACCTTCTATGTGGAGTTTGGAGCAGTGAAAACTCATTTTAACCTTTCTTTAAACGCACAAGAATTACCTCAAGATCTATTTTGCCCTTCCTATGGCAGAAGCCCTCTCCAGACCTCCACAAAGCTATCACAGCTTAGCTCATGTCCCTGACATCTTCTGAGCTGATCAGTATATATCCCATTTTCCTTTAATCTTTCAAATTCTTTTTCCTGTAAGGTGGAAGACACTGTCACCCTTTGCAGGTTTTATGCCAAGGTTTGGTTCTGCTGGTGTTGTGCTCATGAACTTTTTCCCTTGGGAGTGTTTTCTCATAAATGCTGCCATGCTTGGGAGGAATGCTGGAGGGATAATGGATAATGAAGCTGATGAACACAGAGGTATTCCAAGGGCTGGATTAATTCTGCTCTGGAGACAGGCTGAGAGTTAGGAGTGTATATCCAGAGAAGGGAAGGCTCCAGGGAGACCTTAGAGCCCCTGCCAGGGCCTAAAGGGCTCCAACAGAGCTGGAGAGGGGCTTTGAACAAGGGTATGGAGTCACAGGACAAGTCGGGGCTCCCCACTGACAGCGGGCAGGGTTAGATGGAATATTGGGAAGAAATTCTTCCCTGTGAGGGTGGTTAGGCCCCGGCACAGGTTGCCCAGAGAAGCTGTGGCTGTTCCATGCCTGGAAGTGTTCAAGGCCAGATTGGACAGGGATTGGAGCAACCAGGTCTAGTGGATGGTATCCCTGCCCATGGCAGTGGTGCGGAATGAGATGAGCTTTAAGGTTCCTTCCTTCATGACTTTATGAAAACCTGTCCTCAGAGCTGACAAACTGACCACATACTGCTACTGGCTACAAAAGCAGCCATCAGGGCCACAGGGTACAGCCATGGCCGCATTTCCTTTGACAGAAAGGAGTATGGAGAGCCCCAGAGGAAAGATCACTCTGTTCCTACTTAGGACAGAGGTTTAACACTGGGGAATGCGGTTTTGAACTCTTGCCTGAGTGATGACTTTCAGAGGTGAGCACAGACAGTGCAGCAGTTGACACCTGGTGGGTTTATTTCATGGTAATACCTCCTAAGTGCAGTAATTGACACAGTTTTAATTCCCTTCACCCTCCACTTGTGGTAAGCTCTTAGCCTCAGGTTTATAGCATGCAAGTTTAAATTCCAAAAGCATAGTACAAACACTGAGGTACACAATGTCAGAGGAACTTTGCAGCCTGGTCCCCTTGTGTCTCAGCTCCTGCTCTTGCAGTCTGGTGGCAAGGGAATGCCCCTTATCTGGGATGCAGGGAGTCCCCTGCCCTAGCTGATCTGTGCAGCTTGGAGAGATGATGCTCACAAGGCATCACAGAATGGTTTGGGTTGGAAGTGATCTTAAAGCTCACTCAGTTCCAAACCGTCCCAGAGACACATTCCATTTGACCATGTTGCTCCAATCCCCACCCAATCTTGCCTTGAACACTTCTAGGGATGAGACATCACTCGTCACTGCTGTGATGGCCTCTCCTACCCATTGATAATTCACTGAACAAGGCCTCTGCCCAGGAATTTTAAATTCTGGAGATCTAGCTGCAGATCCCTCACTGTCTAGTAGCCCACTGCTCCGCAAATGTATTGATTCCTGGCATTTTTATTGGAACCATAATGGCAAATGTGTTTCTTTTCCTTCTTTAAAGCAAATGGAACACGGAGGCTGAAGGAAAGACGCCATGGAAATGGGTGTCTTTTGCCTTAGACTGGTGCACATGAACACATGGATCCCAGGCTGTAACTGGACTCTGGATTCTCAGCCCTGCTTGTTTGACAGAGAATTTCAGAAAATACAGTAAAAGCAGGCTCTGGATTTTACTGCATTCAGGGGTTATAGAGCAACATTACTGGTCCTGGGCAGCTCACTGCTGAGTGAGAAACGGTAACTTGGAACGGGTGGGCACACACACAGTTAAAATACTACAGAAGCAGGTGTTTTTCCTTATGCATCATGTTGTTAATTTTTACAGACTTATTTTGGAAAAGGATGGAGCTGTAGGGGCGCTAAGGTGCTCTTCCATCGCTTGCACCCTAAAATCATAGAATGATTTGGGTTGGAAAAGAGCTTTCAGATCACTGAGTCCTAATGCTCACCCAGCACTGCCAAGGCCACCACTAACCCATGTCCCCACGTGCCACATCCACACGACATCTCCTTTAAACTTTTTTTTGTAGTGGGAAAGGAATCCCAAACTGGCCAGAATCTCAGGCTCACCTTTGCCTCTGATGCTCTCAGAAGGTTCATGACCTCCCCTTCACGGGCGTAATCCAGGGGTGTGTGTCCCATTTCATTCTTCTGCAGGGGGTTGGCACCTGACAGCACAAGAAATGAGTAAGATCAGGAGCTCGGAGTTCAGTCTTGGGGCAGAAGGAGCAGGAAGCATATCCTGTGTGCTTCCACATGTCTGTGTTCCCTCCTAAACTGTGCTCTGGAGAGTGTCTGGATCAGAAAGAGAGAATGTACAACCAGCGGTTACAAGTGTGTATCTCCAGGGAGGAAGAAAAGGGATTGTCACTTCTAACAGCTGGCTTGTCAGTGACGAGCTGCTGAGGGGGGATAAGAGCACATAGTCACCAGAAGGAAATACAGTCTCACTCTCAGTCCTGTGGGAGCCATATGGGACCATTACAACTTCAACTGGATGTGCTGCCTGTGCCAGCTGGAGCTGAAGCTGGACCTGGCTGTCGCCTGTGGACTAGCTGCTCCACTGAGCCCCTGGAGCACTTCTGGGGGAAAATCACACCCTTCCTTGAAGTATATTTAAAAAAAAACAAACAACAAACCAAATCCCAAAGACTGAGCTGAACTGAATCAGATGGGCATCCCACAGAAACACACGCACACACGCTCTCCCTCCTAGGTACACTGGATTGCAGAAGAGCATTCCATGTCAAACTACCATCTGCAGTGATGGGAAGTATATTGAGAGAAACTTGGTGGTATCAGGAGACAGGGGTAATGGGCAATAGCCAGAGGGGCAAACAAGGTCTCGGGATTCATCTCTGACTCTCAGTATCTCAGGAGCTGTCTCTAAGGCAGACTTGTAACTAACAGTGGTGCACTCCATGACCCCACAGCAGCTCCTAACCACAAGAGTATATGAGAATGAACCTTCAAATTGGTACCAAATCCCCCAACCTGGTGCTGAAACTGACCATCCCACCAATTATCAAGCCTTGGAAGGCTGCCTGGTGGAGGAAGAGCCTCTAACTGTGCTCAGCAAGTCCATGATGTCCTTCTATGTCAATCCTTCCACTGCAATGCTGTGCAATGTCCTTCTGCCTGAATAGGGAAGTTGGTCTAGATACTCCACTGGTGTCTCTTCCAGCCTGGATCACTCTGTGATCCTGCTGGAAACGTGGGAGTGAGACAAGTACCTTGGCAGAGGCAGACCAAGCTGCTCCTGTGGCATGAGACAGTACAACGCACAAGGAGTGTTCAGTAATGGCGAGCAGCTATCAGAATAGATAAATGAAGTAAGGGGAGTCTGTGGGAGCAGAGCTGGAGAGATTAGCCATTCCTAGGCATTGGCATCAGGGAACTATATTTGCTTACAGAATGAAAAATGTGCTCCATAAACATTCGACACGGACTAATTTCTGTGGCAAGCCTTGTCTTCACAAATAATGAATATGACCAAGACAGGTGAGACTACACACTGCTGGGGCTGGCTGCTCCATATACATTAAAGAGATAGTACTCCCATGATCCTCCCCCCGCCAAAACCCACCTGGGTCTGTGCAGTGAGCAGCGGGGCATGTTCCTGACTTCTCCAAATGATGACATCCTTGAGGCTAGGCCTGCTCTCATTTCTGATGGAGGGTTTGTTTGGCTTTGCCCTGGATCTATCAATAATAGCTCTCCAATATTGGCCTAATCCCCCTGTTAATGGCTTTGACGACTTGACTAATTGCTGCAATAATTGATAGAACCCGACTCCTATAACTGGTCGATTCCAACCTCGAGTACGGCAGCAATAAAATATTATGCTGCCATAAATAACGGTATCACTTGGCTTGCTAATAGAAGGTAAAAGTGGCCACTGGTCTGTCGGTGCCCTGGCTGACCCCACTCCACATCCCCACCTCCTCTCCTGCCCTCTCCCACCCCGTGCCACAGGCTGCAGCAGTATCCAAGGGGACGTCAACCTTCCACAACTTAATAGAAGGCAATTTGTCACCTCCCACTCGCTGTCTGTAGCTGGAGATGGACACCTGGGCAGCACCTCAGGCTGTATGAGCCCGTTGCCTCCTCCCACCCTCCATGGTCATATTAGAAGGCTCCGGCTGATAATATTTGATAAATAGCATGGCGGTTCTCTCCCTGCACCCGCCCAGCATTGTGGCACTGCAGCAGCTGCAGAAGGTCACTCATTGGGGAAATATGTTTCTGTCAGTGGGATCGAAAAAAGTTTAGTGGAGTGACAGGCCTCAATTTTTCAAATTTTATTAACTCCATCCCCTTAACAATTTGTCTTGAATTCCTTTAAATTCTGGATAACTGTCAATAGAGCTGGCGATGCAGCGGATACTGGTACTTAGGTCTGCCACTGCTGTCAGGATAGGGATGGGGATGGCAAGAGGAGGAGAGATGGCAGGAGGAAAAGGAGAATGCCAAAGGGCACAGACAGAACCTGGAGGAACATCCCAGTAATGCTTCCTGTGTCCTCGGCAGCCACAAGTCCCTGCTCTTGTCACGCCATACTGTCAGGGCAGAAAAGCAGCAGATCTGAGCCTGTTGCAGCCAGAACAAGGTTCACACTTCTAACAGACAGGACAGGGCACACAGTGGTGTTGGTCTCATATGGACAACCAGAGAATGACACTGCTCCGAAGAGTGGACAGATCACAGCTTGAGAAAGCCCTGAGTACTAGGACAAGGAAAGGACTCTCAAGGACCTTGCTTCACAGCCCAGCCAGATGGTGTGAAAGCTCTTGCTCCTGGGCATACCCACAGGTAGCCTCCAGCTGAGCGCTTGGGTCCTCAGCTGTTCCCAGGAGTGGGTGTGGGGATGGAGAACTGGCATAAGACAGTCCCTGTCCTGTTGCCACTCCAGAGGTCCTGCCTGCAATTGAGCTGGGCAGCAGCAGTGGTCTGTGGTGACCTATGTTACGGGAAGACAAGATGCCAAAATGTTCAATGTCTCCTATCTTTCTTCCTTGGTGTCCAGAAGGTACAATATGGTGGAGGTGGCAACTGAGTGCTTGAGCAAGTTTCCGGCACAGAAGATGGCACTGCTTCAGTCAGGAAAGTCAGGGAAAGCCATTCTCCCAGTATAAAGCCATTCAACAAGGATAGAATAACAGAACATTTTAGGTATGAAAAGCCCTCTGACACCATTGAGTTCAACCATCCCTCCAGCACTGCCAAGGCCACCACTAACTCATGTCCCCAAGTGCCAAAACTACATGGCCATCCCCTCCAGGGATGGGGACTCCAACACTGCTTTGGGCAGCCTGTGCCCAGGCTGGACAACCCTTTAAGGGAAGGAATTTTCCCCATATTCAACCTAAACCTCCCTTGGCACAACTTGAGGCCATTTCTTCCTGTCCTATCTATCACTTGTTATCTGGGGGAAGATGCAAATCCCCACCTACATAATACAGCCATTGCATAAAGCCACTCTCCCCACTATAAAACAGTTCTCCCAGTATGAAGTAATTTTCCCTGCTATAAAACCATTCATAGAATCACAGAACCACTGACTGGTTTGAGTCCAAAGAGACCATAAAGACCATTTATTTCCAACCCTCCTGCCAATGAATGGGGATGCCATTCTCCCCAGTATAACGCCATTGAACCAGTACAAAGCCATTATCTCCAATATAAACCCCCAGCACTGAGTCTGTCCTAAATGGAGGGTCTGAGCACACTTGGCTCCTGGGCAGGACAGGTACAGGCAAGGCCTAGGCACAGGCAGCAGGGATGAACTTGAGAGCACTTCTCTCTGCTCCTCATGGCATTGCACCCAGGAGTACTTCAAGATCTTTTAGCAGGCTCTGTGAGCACCCCATCTTCCTAGGTCACCACCTTGGACTCATCCTGTGCTCCAGCACACTGAGGGGACTTGGGGAGCATCCGTTTCCCTGCAGCAGACTGAGCTGGATCCAATATCCTGGAAGTGAGGGGAAAATAAACTCTTTTTTTTGTTGAAGGGAACTAAATCCCAGAAAGAGGAGCCTGGAAGTACCAAAGCCCATGGTGGTTGCTGCCGAGGGTGCTGGAAGTGGACACATTGAATAGCCATCACCCTAGACCAGGATGTCCCCACGTCCCACATCTACACATCTGTTAAATCCCTCCAGGGATGGGGCCTCCACCACTGCCCTGGGCAGCCTTTGCCGGGGCTGGACAACACTTTCAGGGAAGGAATTTTCTCTAATATTCAACCTAAACTTCCCCTGGTGCAACTTGAGTCCATTTCTTCTTGTCCTGTCACTTGTTGCCTGGGAGAACCTGGCTACAACCTCCTTTTCAGTAGTAGCAGAGAGTAAGAAGATCCCCCTTGAACTGCCTTTCTCCCAAGAGGGGCACAAAACTGACCCCAAGATCTGAGGTGAGACCTCATCAGTGCCTGGTACAGGGATCAGTCACTGTCCTTGTCCCATTGACCACACTAGTGGTGACACTATGAGTTTACAATACACTTTACAATAAGCCAAGATCCTCTTGGTCTTATTGTCCCTCTGGGCACACACATTGCACCTGCATCAGTTCCACCACATCAAGTGCTGCCTAATGCACAGCCCTGGCTGGCAGCAGCCCTCATAGAGCTCTGGAGAACAGGACCTGTGCTCCCTTGATCCAGTGGCCTCACTCTCAAAACCTTTCCAACCTCAATTTGTCCAGCCAGGTCGGATGGGGCTTAGAGCAATCTGTTCTAGTGGAAGGTGTCCCTGCCCATGGCAGGCAGCTGAGACTGGAGGAGTTTAAGGTCTCCTACAATCCAAATCATTATGTGAATCTGTGAAGGAAGGATTTAGACTTAACTAAGAATTAGACATTTCTGGAGTATAGTTTACATGGAAAAGCAGACATACAGAGCTTGAGATGAAAGTCAGATGCTGTCAAGGGCAAGTAACAACCAGCAAAGAGAGGTCCTCTTGGAGATGCAGCGTAACCAGTGCTTCCAAACCTTGTGAACCAGACTGAACACAAATCTTTATGAACTTGGAGAGACACAACAGTTGTGTAATGTTCAGGACTGGGATGTGTAAGCTGGAACAGAGGCAAAGGAGGGTCTGGTCAGTGCAGCATGTAAACTGGACTGCAAGTAAGGACTGAGCTGCATTGGTGGAGCGGCGAGGTCAAGTATTAAAGACTGGAAACAAAAAGAGGGTAAGAAAGGTAATTGTATGAGCCACTGACACAGGATTTGAACAGAATGAAATGCCCTGACCTAACAGGGAAAATACAGAACGAGGGCCACCTCTCTGAGAGACTGAAGGGCACTGCAACACACTGAAAACTAGCCCAGGGACTGCAAGGTTAAAGAGCACAACACCAATAAATTGTTAGACTAAGAGCTCTGGCAGTCAGAAAGCTCCCAAGACAACATGCAAGATTTAATTCAGCCTTGGACAAAGCAAAAGGCTTTCTCCAAACCTCAGCTCCTAAGCACCACACTGCAATGGGACCATGTTCATGCCAGACTTCCTCACCAGAAAATCCAGCAAAGAATCCATGGCCAAGGACCTTTGTACCACAAGGGGAAAACACGGATCTTGCCAGAAACAAAGCACCAGCCCACCAGCAGGCAACTGTCAGAAACATGGATGTAAAGACTGCAGATACCCATGGTATTTATAAAAGTCGTTATCGTAAGAAGAGTTAGGACCTTAGGAATAAACCCCACCATCATCCTTCCAAACCCAAGGGAGATGAAGAAAACCAAATGAAGTGTTTGCCTTGGCAAATTAAATGCAAAAAACCCACAGGTAAAAATGGATTTGAAAGAAGCCCCTTCTTTAGGACCTCTGAGCCTTATCAGAAGCTGGAAGTCAGCTGGAGAGGGTGAGTTTCCATAAGTGATCAAGATCAAAGCCAGGCTGGAGAGGACTTGGAGCAACCTCCAAGAGGTTATTGAGAGGTGTCCCTGTCCATGGTGAGGGTTTGTAACAAGACGAGCCTGAAGGTCACTTCCAATCCAAAACTGTGCTCTGATTCTATGGCGAATGGGAAAACTACAATAGAAGAAATAGGGAAAGAATGAATGGATGTCTTAAATGTGTGCACCTTTCACTCTTGCTTTATTGGAATCTGAATATAAGTTGGTCTATGCCTACTTGACAACTGTGTGTGAAAACAATCCACCTGACTCCTGACTCTTGTTTTGTAAGGTAAGAAAGAGGAAACTACAGAATCATACTCTTCCCATATATCTATCACCCTTTCTCCATATACCCATGTGTGCAGAGCTCTTAAGATCATGCCAAACATGTTGTCACTGTCAAGTTTGTCCCCAGAAAACACTTCAAGAGGGATGTATTTATTCCCCTGCCCTAAGGGAAAACTATTCCTAAGTGCTTCAACAGAGACAGAAATGTGTTGGCACTTTGGACTCTTATTGCTCTCACCACAGTGGGATGCTGGATGCCTCGATGCTGGGATATTATGATTGGTTTCTACATCCCAGTTTCATAGGATTTTAATTATTGGTCTGACATGGTGGGGAGTGGAACTGGCTGCAGTCAGACGAAGGATCGATACGCTGGCCCAGAACATATTGAGCCTCGGCACTCGCAGATCCTATTGCACTATTTAATCATCTTTTGCAAAATTTACAGTGCAACAGAAGGAATCAATATGGAATTTATCACATTCCCTTGTAAATATGAGCATGGAGAGGGAGAGAGAATGTCAGGCACTCTGGCATGACAGCTGGCCTGGGCAGCAAACCTCCATAACACACCACCCAGGACAGCTACCATGCCTGTGACTCACCAAAAAGGGCACAGCCAGCCACTGGGACTTGCATTCCCAGGGACAGCCACATCCGCAGTGGCTGCATTTGTATGCTCTGACCTGTTTGCAAGCGAAACCTTGCGCTACCTACTCTAAAGGAAAAATGGGAGGAAGCCACATAGGTTGCCCAGAGCCTCACGCTACACAGCGTGGTCTACAGAGCCTGTCATAGAGTCATAGAATAGTTACATGTAATTTTCTGGGTTGGAAAAGCCCCACCAGATCATCAAGTCCAACCACTGCCTCAGCGCCATGTCCACAAGCGCCACACCCACAAGGCTTTTAAATCCCTCCATGGATGGGAACTCCAACAGTGCCCTGGGCAGCATGTGCCAAGGCTGAACAACCCTTTAGGGGAAGAAATTTTCCCCACATCCAACCCAAACCACCCCTGGCGTAACTTGAGGCAGTTTCCCCTCATCCTGCTGCTTTGTTACGTGGGAAAAGAGCCCGACCCCCACCTGGCTCCACCCTCCTTTCAGGGAGTTGCAGAGAGGGAGGAGTTCTGCCCTGAGCTCTTGTTTACTGTGGTAACTGCTGACTGCAGCAAAACATAAATATTACTTTCTCAGGATACGTCAAAACCAAAGGTATCTCCTCTCTGGACCTGAGAGCCTACTCTCCAGGAATATCCTTTACTCTCTATCTGGAGGAATGTACCCTTTTAATCTGGGATGCAACAGAAAACACTCCAAGACATATTATGCAGTTGTTAATAAGAAATTAATTGGGTTAGAAAAACCCAATTAATTAGAACCTGATTTTTCCAGAGAATACCATAAGCACTTTTGCCTTCTGATGTCCAAATCCCATCCTTTGCAATGCTGGCTCTGTAATCTGTTTACCCATCACTCACCCTACTCACAAGATCTGCAATTACATTGGACTGAGGAGAGGAGTGCATAACATTAGGAGCAAATGCACTGCGCTAAATTTACCAGCAAATCAAGTTCAGCAGACCAGGTTATTGCAGCTTCAGCTGAAAAGTTTTCACAAATGTATGTTCATTTCTTCCTCTCTCTCTTTCACATCTAATTAGAGATTACAGACTCCAAGTCTGCTGAAGAGAACCTTTGGACAAGGGCAAGGAGTGACAGGACGAGGGGGAATGGCTTCCCATTGACAGAGGGCAGGGTTACATTGGGTAGTAGGAAGAAATTCTTCCCTGTGAGGTTGGTGAGGCCCTGGCACAGGTTGCGCAGAGAAGCTGTGGCTGCCTCATCCCTGGAAATTCAAGGCCAGGTTGCATGGGGTTGGAGCAATCTGAATTAGTAAAAGGTGTCCCAGCCCATGGCAGTGAGGTGGAATGAGGAGAGCTTTAAGATCCCTTACAACACAAACCATTTTGTGATCCTGTGATTCTGCTAAGGATGTACTGCAGGAGGCATTTCCAATTCAGTAACAGCCTGCTCAGCCTGTGTGCTGGCTCTAGGAGGAGCTGGGAGCAGAGGGGATGATTTCTGAAGATGGGAAATAGAAAGCAGGGCAGTCAGAGATGAGGAGTGCACTGGGTAGAATGGGACACATATGGAGCCTGCTCAGGTTTGGCAGGAGGACAGGTGTTGGTTTCTGCAGTGGGGATAGAGAGTGGAAAGGTCCCAGGAACTGGCACAGATCAGTCTCTGAAGGAAGGAAACGCTCTACTTTTAGGCAAGGATAGGAGATACAAGCCCCTATCCACCTACGTGCAGCAGCAGGATAGCGCGCTGCCACACAACCGTGTGAAAACAACAACACCTCAGAAGATGACAGTTCAGACAATTCCTTGCAACATGGACACACACACACACACCAAACACACCTTGGAAAAGCACTTGGAAATGAATTTTGAGATCCTAGAAAAATGGCAGCTGAGCTGCTACACACCAGGGAAACTTGGCTTCTACATTTCTTCCTGTGCTTAGTTTCTCAGGTGTATACATAAACAAGTGCTCACAATATTCTGATTTTTCATTTTTTAAGCTCCAACCTAAGACAGTTCCTGCAGCATCTTCTTCTGTGCTCTGTCTAGTGTAACTTTAATTTACTGAAGGGTTACCACAGTTATGACAACTCTTTCCACCACAAGGCTATGAAAGGGGAACAGTTTCTCATGCTGGGAGAAGGGTCATTTATTTGCAGGGCAAATCCCTGAGCAGCAGCAGTGCTGTCCCTAGGTCTGAATCACAGAATCACAAGATTGTTTGGGCTGAACAGATCCTAAAGTCCATCTCATTCCACTCCCCAGCAATGGGCAGGGACACCTTCCACAAGACCTGGTTGCTCTAAGACCTATCCAACCTGGCCTGGAACATTTCCAGGGATGGGGCAGCCACAGCTTCTCTGGGCAACCTGTGACACCCTCACAGGGAAAAATTTCTTCCCAGTATCCAATCTAACCCTGCCCTCTGTCAGTGGGGAGCCCTGACTTGTCCTGTGACTCCAAATACTTATCCAGAGTCCCTCTCCAGCTCTGTTGGAACCCCTTTAGGCACTGGCAGGTGCTCTAAGGTCTCCCTGGAGCCTTCTTTTCTCCAGGGTGAACAACCCCAGCTCTCCCAGCCTGTCTCCAGAGCAGAGGGGCTCAAGCCCCCAAACAATCTCCATGACTTGCTCTGGACACATGAATCAGGGTATGCCTGATCTCCTCTGGCTCCCTGCATTTCAGCATCAGGTTCTAGAGCAGAACCATTTGTAGAAGAGTGGTTGATGTTTGCTATGCTCCATGGAAAGGTTACACCATTGCCAGAAAGCTGCACCTTTTAATACTGGCTATTTCACTTAAATACTGACATAATAAAAGCTCCATCTAAAACAAGGAGACTTCTGTCACCAGTGAGCTGGTGACCCTGCCTGCCTTCCTCTGAGCCAAACACAAAGTCCCTGGAATCAATTGTCCTGCAGTAGCAACTGGTGCACTCTGTGGATGCAAGTGCTCACCCACCCCTTCCCCAAACACCAATATTTATGGTGTCGCCTCAGGTCAGGGGACTGTGAAATGTCACCAACAACTGCCAAAAAGGACAACAGAGCCGCCACTTCGTCTCGCGGTCTGCTGGGCACACACATGCTGACCACAGGGCTATAAGGTCCTGGAGGGGTCAAGCGAGTCACTGAATGGGCCACAAAAGGCTAGGGATGTGGGGTGAGGGGCAAGTGCAGGGGGCTTCCCTTAAAAAACAACAGGGGGGTAGGGAAGTGGTTGGAGCAGAGAGGGGCTGGATGGTTAATGGCTTTGGCCTGAGGGCAGGGCACCAGCAAGGGAAGTTAGAGGAAGAGTAAATGGAGAGTTAGTAAAAGGCAGGTGTAGGGAGAGATCAAGGGGAGCCTGTTTCATGTCAGCAACCAGAAGCCACCCTGTGTGCGATGTCAATGGCAGCACAGGGGCATTACCCTCACAAAGGGCTGAACAGTGTTCGATCTCCACACCAAAACCTTTGGCCATGTATTCATCCCAGATTACACTGATGAGGAGGCAGGGATCCCCTGCTTTGTTATCGCATGGAATTGGGAGGAGGGGAATGCCCCCAGTGAATGCCCTGAAATCCTCCTATCATGCGCCCATCAGGAAATCCAACTCCAGCACCCGAAACTTGCTGAAAGCACAGGGAAAGACCTGCTGTCACCCCAGCAGCTCAGAGTCCACCTGACAGAAAGGTGAAGTTTATTACATTTAGCAAATTATCCTCATAAATTGGTACCCTAACCATGACTGTAAAGGGCAAGTGGGTATTGTGGACAGAGATTAATCTGAGGAACACTGAGGAACTCAGCCTTGGGATTGGATTCTACCAGGGCTCCAATGGGATCTTTCACACCATCACCAAATGGAGATTCCCACTGCTGGGTTGCTGCCTCCAGGACCTGAGCACTGGGACATGCTCTATAAGAGATGGATTTCTGCTTGGAAATAAACTCTTAGTGTAGGCTCTTGAGCAGGATCCAGAAGGATTTCTGTGGGGCTGGACTAAGAATGGAACACTGATGAGTGATTGTCACGCTTTCTGGTTAAGTTCTGAATTTTCACTTTGATTTCACACAATCCTTCCATTTATACCCAAACAAACACAGTCCCACAGATTGTTAAATGTTTTTTTCTTCCTGAGATCCAAGTGAGTTCTTTCAAGCTGAGACACTTTGCTACAAAGAAAGAACTCTCTGTGGGCACTAGGCAAAGAGAGGGCCATTCACAAGGATGGCAGTGGCTCCAGGACACAGTAACATCTCTGGAACAAAAAGAACAGTTGCCTCTGTGAAGTGGGGCCTGGATTGGAACAGTACTCGGAGAGTTAAGCAGGGGACAACTGGAGAAATAAGGTGGACTTACTCCTTACAATGATTTATTCAGGACGGAAAAATTCTTAAGTGCCAACTTCACTTATTTGCACCCATCTTTTACCTGTACTTGGGGTAACCAAGGAACTGTCTTGGTACTTTCAATCAACTGATAATATGTGTCATCCAAGAAGGCTTTCCAAGACATAAATGAAAAGCAGGTATCTTTGTAGAAAATGCTATTCCAGGTGATTCTGCTCCTCTGCCTCACTCAGGTGAGACCCCACCTGAAGAGCTGCCTCCAGCTCTGCAGTCCAACAACAAAAGGACCTAGAACTGCTGGAGTGAGTCCAGAGGAGGCCACAGAGGTGCTTTCAGGGCTAAAGCCCCTCTGCTCCGGAGAGGGGCTGGGAGAGCTGGGAGTGGTCAGTCCAAACCATTCTGTGATTCTATGATTCACACCATGACATATGTGAAACACTCTCCAGATCTCCAGCAGACTCTCTCTGCACAGCTCTGTTCGCAATACTGCTATGACAAGGACTTTTCCAGCACTTCAACCCCACTGCCACTCTCTGTAACACTCCATAGCCCCTTGAACTCTCCCGCAAATCCCTGTGCATTCACAACCCATTGCTCAAGCAGGTAAAGCCCACTCCGCTCCTGTGGGCATCCCTGCCCACAACTGTGGGGTCCCAGAGGTGTTGTTGGAGCAGTTCCTTCTGACTACCAGTGCCCATGGCCAAGTGACCGCTGAGCAAGTGCTGTTGGCCCATGCAACAGACATGCAGTAAGTCATACATACTGGGACCATGCCAACTTCTGTGTTCACGGAATGCCCATATGTGCGGCGAACATGCAGGGGGGCTTCTATGCCAGAAAATGCATTGGACCCCATTTGAGTCAGTATTTTTGTCTGAAGACTTCCCAGCCACCATGTCCACACCATCACACAGCTTCTTGAGCAGCTGCCTGCTTTTTCCGCTCTCCCTACCAGGAATCCTCCCTCCACAAGAGAATTTCTTTCATTGGTTCCTTTGTTCTTGGGTTTATTTATGGCCAGGAGCCGAGGTTCTGGTATCTGTAAGGCTCCCAGAGAAATCCTGACGTGGAGTTTAGTGCTAGAGAATCTCACCCTTCCACTCTTATTTCTATTTGTGAAAGATAATAAGCACATAGTACAGATGAGTATCAAGGCTCAACGTTGCCACAATTAATTTTTCTCATCCCATCTGGGGATGTTTAGCCATCACAGATGCTACTTGCTATTATCTTTTTAACTGCTTTCTTAAGGAATGAGACTTATGAAACCATGGCATACCATTACATACTTGTCTGCTTCCCTAGAGTTAACTTCTGAGATGCCCACACCACGAAGACTACAACATTCCTCAAATCTTCGCAAAAATCAGCATCTGGCCAGCCAGGCCCTCGTGAGCCTGTCTCTGGTAGAGCCAGGCAGGGGCAGGTGGCCACTTTATGTTCCACCTGGCAGAGGATGCTGGCAGCATACACCTGAGGCAGGCAAAGCATTGCTGTGGTTGGCTCATCTCCAGGTGACCTTGGGAACAGCGCAGTAGGAGAGCTTTTGAAATTGCTGGGGACAAAGGACATCACATCTGGAGGAAAGCAGAACTATGGACCAGCTTGGTGGTCTGAGGAACAAGGTAAAAGCACTGTGCATGTGCAGGTACACACTAAGCAGATGCCAGCTTTGGAGAACAGCACAAGAGTCACAAATATCATCCCAGAAGGAACAGCAGGAAGGTACATATAGAAATTGTTGTCATGGCAGCACATTCCTATTCTGTTGGCTAAATGCATCTTCTCATTCTACTCCACTAGTGCTGATAAACTTTTTCCCCATGAAGACAGCTGAGCACTGAACAGGTTGCCCAGGTGAGTATACAAGAGATGACAGTGAAGCAGGCTCTGTGAGGTGAAGGGCCCTGTGATTTAACCAGAGGACCAATAACTGCATAAGCTAACTCCTACCAATTCTCTCACCTGAGCTGCACTGTCCCGGTGCCAACAGTACTTGAGAGTCCACCATTTCATCTGGGTACCAGCATCTACCCTGTGCCTTGCCTACAGAGCAGATTCATTCCTGGTATAGCGGGGACTCTTCCATTCCACAAAGGGACATGAGGGATATGACAGATGGCCTGAGTAAATACTGCAGGAGGGAAATGAAAAAAAATACTATGCAGAGAACAGTGGGGGCATGTAGGACAACCAGTCCAGCTATGGTGCTCCCAACATTAGAAGAGTGTGGAGCTGCTGGAGTGAGGACAGAGGAGGTCACAGAAACTCTGCAAGGGCTGAAGTCCCTCTGCTCTGGAGACAGACTGAGAGAATGGGGGGTGTTCAGCCTGGAGAAGAAGGTCCCAGGGAGACCTTAGAGCCCCTGCCAGTGTTTAAAGAGGCTCCAAGAGACCTGGAGAGGGACTTTGGACAAGGGCCTGGAGTGACAGGACAAGGGGAAGTGGCTTCCCAGTGGCAGAGGGCAGAGTTAGATGGGATATTGGGAAGAAATTCTTCCCTGTGAGGGTGGTGAGGCCCTGGCACAGGTTGCCCAGAGAAGCTGTGACTGCCCCATCCCTGGAAGTGTTCAAGGCCAGGTTGGATGGGGCTTGGAACAACCTGGTCTAGTGGAAGGTCTCCCTGCCCATGGCAGAGGGTTAGAAATGGATGAACTTTGAGGTTCCTGCCAACCCAAACCATTTCAGGATTGTGATTCTCTGGCTGCTGAACTGCAGGAGGAAAGGGAAAACTCAATGACTAAGGTGAGAAGAGCCACCAAAAACACATGGAAAAAACACCACTGGAAATGAAAGGGAACACAGAAACTAAAAAGTAAAGAGATGAAAGCAAACAGCAAATCACACCAAATTGTGACAGTGACAGACTGTGGCCTGTGTCTGAAGCTGACCGTTCGGTGGAATGGGCTGACTCAGAAGTGCTCCTGGCCCATGAGCTGGGTGGAACTACAAAACTCACCTGCATCCAGCAGCAGTTTGACTGTCAGGTAGTCATCAGCCAGAACTGCATAATGTAGAGCTGTGCAGCCCTTGAAGTTGGCTCGGATGTTAAGACGGTTGTTGAAATCATCCTCCCGGGTGACAAGGACTGCAGGGGACAAAGAGTGAAAGCTCAGCTCACTGAGGTAACTACAGAACTGATCATCTGGATGTGCAGAAGCCGCATGGACCCATCACCCCTCACCAGGCAGGGGCTTCTTAAGGATTTTGTGGCCTTTTCTGGGACCACCAGGACCCCAGTGGGGATTTCTGGTGGCCATTGTCCCCACTCCACTGAGCAGCAGTAGAGATAAGGACACCATAGTTTCCATATATCCCAGTAACTGCCTACAGAGCGCCCAGGCAGGGGAGGAGATGGGTGGAGAACACCTGAGCAAAGGCCTCTGCCTTTTTCCAACCATTTATTGTAGGTAACAGGATGGCTTGACTTGGAAGAGACCTTAAAGCTCATCTGGTTCTACTCCCCTGCCATGGGTAGGGACATGTTCCCTGAGACCAGGCTGCTCCAAGCTCTTTCCAGCCTGACCTTGAACACTCCCAGGGATGGGGCAGCCACAGCTTCTCTGGGCAACCTGTGCCAGAGCCTTGACACCCTAAGAGGGCAGAATTTCTTCCCAATACCTAATCTAAATAATGACTTTAGCAAACAAAAGGGAAGCTGTGACAGAAAAGAACGCTGCCCCACTGTGGCTTGACCTTCAAGCAAATTCCTGATTTTGAGAGTCTCTAGCATGTAAGTCCATGTGCCACAGCAGGGCATGGCTCTGCAGGAAGGGTCTGCAGGACCTCTGCTCTTCTCTAGCTGGTCTAAAGATCAGGCTTTAGAAAACCTGGATTTTAAACTCTTTTAGACATCAGCAAAAAAAAAAAAAAGAGAGAGAGATTTTTTACAGGGCAGATAGTGACAGGAATGTCTTCAAAATAACAGTGGGCAGGGTAACATTGAATATTGGGAAGAAATTCTTCTGTGTGAAGGTGGTGAGGCAATGGCAAAGGCTGCCCAGAGGCAGCCCCATAAATACCTTGCCCCACCATGGAGCATGACTGATGGTGGGATTAGTGTGTGCTGTCTCCATTCAAATGAACACCACCCACCTGGTGGGCCAAATTCTGCTCCTGGAGGTATGTCCAGCCCCTTGGTGAAAGGGTCTGTACCCAAAACTCAGCAGACCCCGATTCAGGGATAGGAAGAGCTTCCAAGTGCTCTGAGCACCTTATACTGTGCTGTGGCAAAGCAACTGGAACTGGAAGCTGGGTGAGCTGCAGAGACTTCTTCGCAGTCCCTCCTAAGAGCCATCAAAAGATTTCTAGGAGATTCGAAAAGTTCAGAAGAGCTGTGATGAATACCTGATGTGGTCCGAGCCCAGCATCTCCACTAATGAACCACAGTTCCTCCAGGAAGATCAATTAATGCCCTGGCTCCTTTCCTTCCCTGGGTCCTTTCTCCAAGCACAGGGTGAGTATGTATATTTATTTATTTGTCGTCATTTCCTACCCAGGGAGGAGCAGGATAATGAACTGCGTGCGTCAGGGAAGATGAATCTGAGATACTAGGGAGCAGCGCAGTAAAGAGATTAAAGTGTTATTATTGTTGGGTTTTTTTCCCCCATGGTCCGTTGTGACAGCTCGGCCGTCATCTGTAAAAAATGTCTCTGAGAGAGATAATCATCGGAAACTCAATAAAGCGTCAGGGGAAGCCTCGTCCACCATCCATCACTGGGTGCCTGGAAATTTTCAGCCCTCTGTCTCCCTTCCTGCCATCCATATAAATGTCTGTAATATATTTTGTGCAGTGGTTGTGGAGCACACCCTCTCGATTTGGATGTTTTTATGAAAAAATATTTATACACAAAATATGTAAATGTCTAAAAAAAACGGAAAAAACAAAGGCAGTTTCCCTCTTTTTAAAAATGCAACTGAATTTATTCTTTTTAATAAAACATGTCAACCAAAGAATTAATGCAACTTTTCATGGAGTGGCTTTATCTTTTCTTCACCCCAAAATATATAACATTAGAGAGGGATAAATGCAGACAAAAACAATTAACTTTCTTGGTTGATATACTTTATCTTAAATAAAGTCTATGTACATGCATTATGTATTGGCATTCTATTGCTCATTTTTTAATGTAGTTTCATACATTTTACATTCCCTGCTATAGGGACGTGATCTATGTATGCTCTCTCTCCCATTAAAAAGTAGGTCTGCTGCACGGGTAGGTCACAGTGAGGGATGAGAGCAGGGAGCTTTTAAAAATACAGAATAACGCCCTGTCAAAGCTGTCACCTCACTGTTCTGTCTTCTTAACTCAACCTGTGCTTTATGAAAGCTTCAAATATTACACCTTCATTAAGCTTTCACAGATCTTTTGCCTCTTAGCACTGAGTCAAAAGCACAGACAGGCCCATGGATAATGTCACCGTGCCTCAACAACATCCATGGTGTGGCTGCAGGACGAGGGAAGTGACCCTGTGCTGGGTGCTGCAGAGGCCATGCCTGGGCTCAGTGCTAGGTCCCTCACTCCAAGAAGGACATTGAGGCATTGGAGCATGTCCAGAGAAGGACAATAGAGCAGTGGAATGGTGTGGAGCATGAGTCTGGTGAGGAGTGGCTGAGGGAGCTGAGGGGGCTCAGCCTAGAGAAAAGGAGGCTCAGGGGGGACCTTCTCAATCTCTACAACTCCCTGACAGGGGTGTCGAGCCAGGTGGGAGTCAGGCTCTTCTCCCAAGGAACAAGGGACAGGACCAGAGGAAATGTCCTTAAGTTGTGCCAGAGGAGGTTCAGGATAGATATTGGGAAAAATTTCTTCATGGAAACATTTGTTAAACCCTGGTACCATCTGCCCATCCCTGGAGAGCTTTAAAAGTCATGCGGATGTGGCACTTGGAGACATGGTTTAGTGGTGGCCTCAGCAGTGCTGGGAGGATGGTTGGACTCTGTGGTCTGGAAGGGCTTTTCCAACCAAAATGACTCCATCATTCTATTATATGACTCCATGACTCAGGCCCTGGAAACCATGCAATGTAGACTGAGGCTCTGGACAAACTATGTGGCTTCCTCCCATTTTCCACTCAGAGTGGCTGGGACAAGGTTTAACTTCCAAACAAGTCAGAGCACACAAAAGCAGCCACTGTGGATGCAGCCATACCTGGGAATGGAAGTCCCAGCGGCTGGCTGGGCTCTGGCAGGGGAAGGGGGATGTCTGGGAAATATCCTGTAGTCTGCCAGCTCAGAGGTGAGGTTGGCAGGCCAGCATCTTGGATAGAGAAAAGGCTTCTGGAATGGGGAAGGAAAGACAGGGACATTTTAGGGGGGTTGAGTCCTACTATCATTCCTGCCAGCGAGGGGAACAGAAGAATCTCTGAACACATAGCTGGCTGCTCCAAAGCATAGCTGGGCACCAAGAATCCAGACATATCCCGATAATCACAAACCCAAGAAAATTTTACTACCATTTATTGTCATAAAAATGGAAACAGTCTGGGAAATTTGAATGGGTCTGAACAAACAAAGCAGGCGCCTAAGAAACCTGGCCTAGTGGAAGGTATCCATGCCATGGCAAGGGGTTGGACTGGATAGGCTTTAAAGGTCCCTTCTCACCCAAACCATCCCATGATTCTATGATTCTGAGTCTGCATCAACATCCCAGTGATGAGGATAATTAAGGGGTGAGAGAAACTGAGATTTGCCAAGAATATCCATAATAAGATGACGTGACTCTGCAGAAAATGACCTTGTTTTCACGGAAAGCCATCTAGGGCTGAGAGCTGGTACTGATGCCTGCCCAAGCCCAACAGTAGTCACTGCAACCAATCACATCATTCAGCTTTGTTTCAATTGGCCAAGTCTGCCTGCATTTCACAGCTCCTGCTAAGATCTGGATTAAGGCTGCTGGTGGAATACACTGCCCTGAACCCTTCTTCTCCAGATGTGGCTGCATGTAAATCAATTGAATGTTTCTATCTATGACTTTGTATGATGCTCTCGCTATGTAAAACCAGTTTATCTTTGTAAATTCAAGGATTGCTTCTATGTAATGTCTACATAAGGTTTCTTTCCTCTTCGGACATGCATTCACCCAAGTACCATCAATTACTCTGCATTTAAATAGATGAAGATGAAACAAGGTCTAAAAAAACTCCATGAGGTCAGATCAGGAAACAAAATTTTGGGACCTGAAAAGCAAATGTCAGTAGCTACACACAAACCATCTTACCTTCCAAGGAATGGAGGCCTTTTTCTTTGGCAATCTCATACACACTGCTGAAATCATCCCCAAGGTTTGGATCTGCATTAGCTGTGAGCAGAGCCTTTACCACACTGTCACAAAACAGAAGTAAAGTAAGGCAGAAGTAGTAGATGAGGAATTGAAGCCCTTCAGAGACTGAGAAGTGTTCAGAAAATCCTGGGAATGTTCCCAGGGATTAACATTCCAGGGAAGCTAACCCACAATCATAAATGAACATTTCAACAAATAGAGCTCCACCAGCATATGCTAAAATGAGTGACATGGGGGAGGCACTGGAGGAAGGGGTGACACTGTAGAAATATGCAATCCTTCTGAGGAGACATGGCCAGAACATGCTCCTAAGCACAATGCATATTCCTAGACACAGACCTGGGCTCCAAGGTCCCTGTTCCTGCAAAAAGGAAGATTACTGTAACACTCTGCAGATTACGGGGAAAAAAAAAAAACTACATTGCTTTTGGGATGCAATTGTATAGCACCTGCACCACTGATACCAAAGGTGTCATCCTACCACAAGAAATGCAAACAACTTCCACAGCAAGCAGTTCAGAGGAGGCTCTGAAGATAATCAGAAGGCTGGAGCACCTCTGCTCTGGGAGACAGGTTGGGAGAGCTGGAGGTGTTCATCCTGGAGAAGAGAAGGCTCCAGGGAGAACTCAGAGCCCCTTAGGGGCTAAAGGGGCTCCAAAAGACCTGGAGAGAGACTTTGGAGAAGGGCCTGGAGTGACAGGAAAACGTGAATGGTTTCCCACTGACAGAGGGCACGGTTAAATTGGATATCAGGAAGAAATTCTTGGACGTGAGGTCGTGAGGAATTGGCACAGGTTTGCCCAAAGAAGATGCGGCTGCCCCATCCCTGGGAGTGTTCCAGGCCAGACTGAGGCTTGGAGCAAACTGATCCAGTGGCAGGTGTCTCTGTCCATAGCAGGGGGTAGAATGACATGGGCTTTAAGGCCCATTCAGCCCAAACAGTCCTGTGATTCTGTGATCCTATGACTTGAACTTTACAGCCCTTTTATACACTGGAAGGGGCCCAAAGGTGTCCCTGAAGCCTTCCCTTCTCCAGGCTGAACAGCCCCAGCTCTCCCAACCCGTCTCCAGAGCAGAGGTGCTCCAGACCTTGGAGCATCTCCTTGGTGTATGCTGGACTCACTCTGGCAGCTTCCCATACTTCGGATGTTGGACCCCACAGCCAGATGCAGCTCTGCAGGTCTCATTGCAGTGGAGCTGAGGGTCAGAAACTTCTCCCTTGCTCTGCTGCCCATGGAGCTGGAGATCAGTCTGGATTTTGGGCTGCCAGCAAATGTTGAACATTATGAATCTGCTGCAGCAGGACAGAACACATGGGACACACTGCCCAGGCAGTTTTGGTGTGGGTGTCCTCACTCTGCTTCTGAATCAAAACAATCATCAGGGCAGAATTAGATTTCTCACTTCTTCTGAAAGCAGCTTGAAGCCAGTTAATTCTTAATCTTTTTTTCCAGTGTGCAGGCTTCCCATGACAACTAGACAGTAACTCATTTGTTAGCATTCATCACCAGTGACATGGCTCATAGGCTGACAGTGATGTGCACCGCAGCCTGACATGTACCTGCAGGCTGTGGCTTGTCAAGTCACATCTGGAATTTAACTTAAGCTCCTCTTCCATTTTCCCTATAAATACATTAGCAGAATCAAAGGTGGTTATTTTGTTATTTGAGCATGGTATAACAGAGGCCAGCTCCTTACCAGCACTGGTGTGCTCCTCACCATGTACAGAGTCACCTCTGTATAAGGTTGGAGTATCTTCCTAAATGTAAAGAGGAAAATCAGGAAAAGTACTAGAAGCTACAGCTATGCCTTAGCAATCTACAAATCTACAAATCTATGAAAAATATAAAAAGCTAAAAATCTTAGGCATCATTTCTCCCTAAACTAAAATCCCCATGTCAAATATTCACATGTTTTTAAACCCTCCAGGAATGGGAACTCCACCATTCCCCTGGGCAGACTGGACCAGAGCTGGACAACCTGTTTGGGGAAGAAATTTTCCCCACATCCAACCTAAACTTCCCTTGGTGCAACTTGCGGATGTTTCCTCTTGTCCTGTCACTAGTTACCTGGGAGAAGAGACTGATCTGCACCTGGCTCCACTCTTCTTTCAGGCAATCCCTGTGAGCATACAGAGCTCATTTACATCTCTACTCCATTTATACCTGTATTTCAACAATGTAGTTTGTTCTAGAATATTTAGGTTGAGAGGTTCTGGCTCTTATTCTGCAAACAGCAATTTCCAGTTATGACCCTTCCCTTTTTCAGTCATTGGAAGCATGCTGCAATGCACAGGCTCTTGTGCATTGAGTGGATTGAGTTGCACAGCCATGATCATATTAGATACCTGATGGCTTAGAATAAAAACCCGGAATGCTTTGGGTTAGTTAGGGACCTTAAAGCTCATTTCATTTCAACCCCCTGCCATGAGCAGGGACATCTTCCGCTAGACAAGCTCCATCCAGTCAAGCCTGGAACACTTCCAAGAATGGGGCAGTAACAGCTCCTCTGGGCAACCTGTGCCAGGACCATACCATACTCATAAGGATGAATTTCTTCCCAATATCCCATATAACTGCCTTCTGTCAGTGGGAAGCCACTCCCCCTTATACTGTCACTCCAGGACCTTGTCCAAAGTCCCTCTCCAGGTCTCTTGGAGTCCCTTTAGACACTGGCAGGAGCTCCAAGGTCTCCCTGGAGCCTTCTCTTCCCCAGGCTGAACAGCCCCACCTCTCAGCCTCTCTCCAGCCCCCGGAGCATCTCCATAGCCTCCTGTGTACTTGCTCCAACAGGTTGACATCTTTCTTGATGGTGGATCATGTTACCTACTTTCAGACATCAGCAGTGGAAGCCATGAAGCCCGGAGCAGCTTCTCATCGTGGATGTGCTCACTCTCTACCACACAAATCTCTTCACTGAGCCTGAGTTTTCTCTCAGTTCACTAAGTAGTTTTGATCTTGTTTGAAGGGTCAATGTGTGAGATAACCCACAATCTTCAGTACAGTTCCAGTGAGACATAACCTCTTCTTATCCTCAAGCCTCTATGGTGGTGCACCCCCTGCCCTGCCCCCAGGTCACACTATGACCTGAGATCAGACAATGCAATGCCAGGGAAAAGACACTGATCCAAATATCTGCTCCATGTTCAGAAGAGACATGTCTACACTGTCTTGCTACACTGCTCCTTATCCATATCAGCGAGGACATCCCATCTAAGAGTGCCATAACAAGCCTATAGATCCTTCTGGACTACCTTACGAGCACTGATAAGGCACAGGGCACAAAACGTATCCTGAAATTCCTTCAGCACCTCTAGGAAGGGCTGCTCAGCATGCCAAGCTCCACTCCCAGTTCTGCTTCAGAACCCTGACCTTTACTACTGCCCTCCATGGCTGCAGCAAAATGCAAAGCAAGGAAGTGGTCTGGCTGCAAGAAAAGCCTCGTGAGGCCAAGGGCATGGCCTTGGACAGAATAGATGTAGTCACAGGCCACCAGCCCAGGCTCTCCCACCTCTAGTCATTAGGTAGGTCAGAATTACTCTCGGCATCTGTCTGGCACTGTGCCATCTGTCAAAGACTGTGGAACACAGTGAGACGCGCCACATCCGATCTTTCTAGTTATGAAAGCTCTAGAGCAGGTCACCGATCTGTGCAAAGCTCTTCTGGAAGATCCAGTGCTGGATTCCTCCGGAAACATCCTGCATCTCCAGTACTTGGTGCTACTGTGGTCAACCCAGTCATCAAGAGAACTGCATCAAAGACCTTGAAGAGGAGGTCCCCATGAAAGCAGGAGGTGCACGATGGAAGATGGCAGTGCAAGTTTTGTTTAGTTGTTTTATGGGACCTGTATAGACAACCTCCATGCCGTGAGAGATGGACATCTACCTACTGAATAGAAACCATCATAGAAGCATGGAATCACAGCTTTTGAAACCTCCAGGGATGGGGACTTCACTGCCCTGGGCAGCCTGTAACAGGGCTGGACAACTCCTTCAGGCAAGAAATTATGTGCTGCAATTAAGCCTTTGATGATCTTGCCCTAGCAGCTGACTTACTGTGATCTGTGCAATCAGGGCTTCCAGCATCCCCACCAGGCAGCTGAGCCCCACGGATCACTCAAGCCACTGGACATACAGGTTCTGATGTGGTCCAACTACCCTTCTGGGACCCCATTCTGATGGCTATCACCACCAAAGAGATCCCTCTACTTCAATTTTAGCTCACAGGCTTTGATACACCTTAAGGTCCCTGAATCTGCCTCATTTTAAGGGAAAAGATCCCAAGTCCCAGTGTAGGATTTTAATCCGTAACAGTGTGGCCCATGAGTGAGCGACAGATACTGAGTGAGTCATATGGTAAAACAGGATTTGTCATTTTCCTGATAACTCCATCCATCTGCCTTTTGTGCCCTCAGTGACTACATTGAAATGGGCGTTCTTCCCAGGCACTCCATCAGATACTACCTCCATGAGCTCTCAGATACTGAGGAAGCCCTGTCCTTTTCATCCATTGCCTATATGTTCAGCATTCTTCTCAGGTAAGTGACCTTCTGTGAGAAGTTGAGCAGAGGACCACAACTGCTCGATGCAATGTGGTCTGAGAGTGATGCAGCAGGTGATGGTGGCAGAACTGTTCTGCTCTCCCTGTGAATTACCCTCTGTACCACATTCCCTGTGGTAAGAAATGTTTCCATAGCTCTTATGGTGGCTGGGAGGCTCAAGTTTAATAATAAGCACTGATATCATCACTTCAAATCTGCTGTGCTGAAATACTGGCAGTAGTCTGGTAACAACACATCACACATCCAGCCCTCCTTCCAATCATCTTTCAATCTCATCTCCTGCTTTTGGGATGTGCCGACCCCTCCAGGCACTTGTCCATCAGCTAGACTCCTGGAATAACAGCTAGTGATTGTACCTATCCAATTTGCAGGTAATAGGACATTCAAGCAAATTATCCTGTAAAAAAGGTAATTGTGCCATGAAAATGCAAAGAAACTGTACTCAGCAATGCAAAGCATGTGAATGTCCCTGGAAAAATGGAAGGGACTTGCAAAATCAGGTGATTAAAGGGGCTCCAAGGGAGCTGGAGAGAGACTTTGGATAAGGGCCTGGAGTGACAGGACAAGGGGGAATGACTTCAGAGTGACAGAGGGCAGGGTTAGATAGGATATTGGGAAGAAATTCTTCCCTGTGAGGGTGGTGAGGCCCTGGAACAGGTTGCCCAGAGAAGCTGTGACTGCCCCATCCCTGGAAGAGTTCGAGGCCTGGTTGGATGGATCTTGGAGCAACCAGGTCTAGTGGAAGATGTCCCTGCTCATGGCACGGGGATTGGAATGAGATGAGCTTTAAGGCCCTGCCAAACCCAAACCATCCCATGATGAGTGAGTTTCAAATGAGGGATTCTCTGGCCCAAACATTTTTTGTGTTCGTCCTCCTGCTGGGGCAGAACAACACCCCATACCAGATCCTAGGAGTGGGATGCCACTGTCCAGCTGGGCTGCTCCAGCTTTCCTCTATAACTCACCTGTGCTCAACAGCCTCAACAAGCTAAGTTTTAATTTGCTGATCAAGTTTTGATTGGATTAGAGGCAGAGCCTATTCATCAGCACGAATATAAATCTAAATTGACCCTGGTGATGACTCAGAGGGCAATGCTGAGCTAGAGTTGGCTGGGCAGTTCAATCGATTGGGGAAAGTGCTTTCTGCTTGTAATGGCTGGACTAACATATTGTTCAATAAATAAATACATGTATACAATACAGGGGGTGGGGAAATCAATGGTGAGATGGTGGGAGGTGACTGGGGCTGTGTCAAGAGAGACGTTGTGCTGGGACCAAGGCGCCGGCAGCTGGGGTTGGTGAACCAAGAAGCCTGGTGATCCCCATGACCGTGTGTTATCAGCACAATGCAAACGCCTGGGTGAGTTTTGACACATGGCTGCTCTGAGCTCTGGCAGGAGCCACATATCCTGCCTGGACACAAACATCCTGGTGCGGTTATATCTTAACTGTGTAACACTCACCACAGCAGGAGGGCTGGGAGGAACTGTTGCTCAGAAGAGGCTAAGTGTGGATGGGTCCTACCCACCAGCATGTTTACATCGACCTATGGCACAGAAAGCCAGACAACCACAGCAATCCCTCGTGCTGTGATGTGCTATTATTAACCCAGATAAAAACTATTGACTCCTCAAAAAGGGGTAAAAAGGGATTATGGAATCAAAAAAATGGAAAAAATAGATCTTGAAGGGTGGTAATTGTTATATTGTTCAGTTTTCTTTA
Source organism: Donacobius atricapilla (assembly GCA_013397315.1). NCBI lineage: Eukaryota > Metazoa > Chordata > Aves > Passeriformes > Mimidae > Donacobius > Donacobius atricapilla. Next base: position 80,689 of record WBMY01003408.1, read on the forward strand.
AGAGTGTGACATGGGTGAATCATCTTTCAGAGGCACGGTGAAGGCACACAAGGGAGTTGAGGAGTGTTAGAAGCCTTGCTCCCTGCCTGGAGCAATAAGAAAATGTGAAGAGAAGCCATATCTGTGACTTGGAGAGGTGCAAGAACCTGCTAAACTGACGGTATCACATTGTGCCTGAGTTGCAAGACATCAAGATGGTGTTCATCCCTGAAAAGAGGAATGCTCATGCCCAGGGGTCTAAGAGGGGGGTGCTTCCAAGGCAGAGGCATGAGTAACAGTGGCAGGAACAGCCAAGTGGTCACTGTTCATCAAAAACACACAGAAAGGGAGTGGTTCAAAGTCAATGCCGCAGTTTGTAAGATCAGGCCCTCCACACCTTCTATCAACACAGCTGAAGCCCACGCCCAAATCCTCAGCTCTCTGACAGGTGATGCATTGGGACATACCTTCTTCCAAAGATACCCAGATATTTCTCCAGCTCCACTGCAATTAGCTCTGAATGACTTGCCCAAAGTGAAAGGAGTGAAAAAAACCCCCATGGAACAGATCTTTGTACCTAATATAGACAACAAGACTGCATCAGTTCATCATGTCACTGCCTGTAGACAGGGAACAGCTCCAGATCAGTCACTCTTCACCAGTCACAGAACAAACCCACTAGAATATCACTATGCATGAGGAATTGTCATTACCAATGTAAAACAGCTACATAGCATCTTCAGTGCACATGTGGACGAGGCACAGTTTCCCGCAATGTACATGGAGGCATGGAACAAACTACTTCCTGACTCCTCTCCCTAAGGAGGGTTGGAGGAATGGGAGGGATGGGACAAAGCCATGATGGGTGAAGCCCTGCTGTTTCTGGTTCCATGCAAGAACGTTTGACCCACAGTTCCTTTGATCTACACAGAAAGGCAGAGAAGGAAAAGGAGTGCCAAGGCTCAGCGAAGAGTAACTTGACATTGACCATTCCCAGAAGAAAGGTGTTGAGAAGCAAATGTCAAGAAATGCAAAGAGATCCAGACCTGAAGAGGAAGGCAGAAGAAAAAAGGGTGTACAGGAAGCCAAAGCTGCAAAAAGAAAATGAAGATGAGTAGATGATGTGGGGAAGAGTCAAGAGGAATTTAAAGACTAAATCCCCCAATTAAACAGGAAGACAAAGCTCAATATGACCTGACAGTGGGTTGTCAGAAACCCATGCCCTGGGCTGATCCCACAGCATGGACAGCAGAGGAGGGGGCGATTCTGACCCTCTGTTCCCCTCAGCAATTTTCCCTAACAGCCAACCTCAAGCTCCTATGGCATAATTTGAAGCTGTTTCCTTTTTAACCTGTCCCTTGTTACCAGGAAGAAGAGACTGACCCCCATCTGGCTCCACCCTCCAGTCAGGAAGTTGAGGAGAGTGAGAAGGTCGCCCCTGAACCTCTTTTTCTCCAGGCTGAGGACCCCAGCTCCCTCAGCCACTCCTCATCAGACTCGTGCTCATGCTCCAGCCCCCTCTTTCAGAACTGCTGCCCAGGGGTTGTGCCAATGCAGTTGAATGGGAGCAGAAACAGGTTCCAGTGTTTTTAGAACTACTCAAACTTATCCCACTGGGACTCAGACTTTCCATGCTGCTCTGTGGCTTAGTTTCCCTTACCACACAAGTAGTTCTCTGCCTAAGAGGAGGCTGAGAAGATGACTTGATATTTCACTGTCACTTTATTTCTGTGGAAATGATAAAAACCAGAGTAGCTGATAAATGGATATAGAAAAGGTCACTATGCTACAAAATACAGACATACAGCTGAAGTCCTACCTGCTTTGGGGTTTCATTTATGCTATCTTTATTGCTTCTTTTAGCAAATGCACAAACGCCACAAAGCTCTGAGTATGCATTTAATTAAAGCTTAAATACTAAAAATATGCCAATGCCATGGCAATTCCCGCAGCAATGGGAATTACAGCATCAAATCTTCCTTTGCTGCTGTAAACATGGTCACAGCTGATGTGTCGTTCGCCAACAACCCAATTACAACCTGTATCATCATGGAGCCAAAGAATTTGGACTCTGTGTCGTATAAAAAAGGAACCCTAAAAGTCTGTCTCCACTAGATCCACTACTGTATCTCCACTCCCAGACAGACACCAGTCTCCTCATGGAGACCTATCTAAGGGAATATTGCAGAATGCTTCTTAATGCCTTCCCATATTTTGGATACAAGACATTTCCAAGAGGAAGAAGATCATCACTGTTTTGCTGTAAAAAGAAAAGATGGACCCCAAACTTGCCTTCCAGCACACTGGATTTCATCTCGTAGCTGATGGCAACTGACAGAAATCATTAAAGCAGTGCCTCTGGAATTAAATTAAACAGATGGACTGAGGCTGTCTAATTGGAAGAGTGAGGGCTGTGGAAACTGAGAAACATGACAAAGCTAAAGGACAGGTCACAGAAATCTCCAGCACACAGCGGAGACTGAAAAAGTTCTCTGAAAAACACCTTTTGAAAGGCAGTAATCTGAGGATGAAGGCTTCCTTTTTCTTAGCTGAAAACACTTATCTCAGTTCCCAGCATCCCAGCCCTTCAAAACCATGCTGAGGAACCTGTGCAGGTAGCAGCAGCAGTAAAAGAGGAAGTGGTGAGAGAGCCCGCAAGCTAAACATTCGAATGACCTTGATCTTTCTGCAGGCAAACAGTGCCTGTAGGTCCTGCTCAGCTGGCTGCACCTTGACCACCTCTGAGCCAGGGACAGCCCAGGTCACCTCTCTAGAGGCTGCTGGCCTGAGGGGCTAAGGACCAAAACGGATAACAACCTCAAATCCATTCCACCGGGTGGATTACACAGGCAATCGGACAAAGGGGGATGGCTTCACACTGCCAGAGGGCAGGGTTAGATTGAATACAGGGAAGCAGTGCTACCTCGAGAGGGTGGTGAGGCCCAGGGACAGGCTCCCCAGAGAAGCTGTGGCAGCCCTACCCGTGAAAGCATTCAAGGCCAAGTTGGATGGGACTTCAAGCAACCTGGTATAGTGGAAAGCATTCCTGCTCATGGCAGAGGGGTGGAACTGGATCATCTTCAAGGTCCCTTCCAACCTGTGACTCTAATTTGGAGACCAGTTGCTGTAGCTGGAGAAAGCAGATTTAGAGCACAACCTTTTACAGGGGGGGCCACACTCTATAAACAAAACCATCCTGTATCCCTGTGCCTCTGACTCCTCCCTTCCCCAGTACACCCTGGTCACAAACATCTAGTTTCAGTTACACAGTTCACCCTGTGGACTAGGTCCATTTGCAAACATTTTGAGAATTATTTGTAAGGAATTTCAAACTCTCTGTTATGTTCCAGCTCAATGCAATTCCCACTCTGCACTGTAGACATTACAATTCTAGAAACAGGACGGAGGGCCAAAACTCATCTGGCACATGCCGGAGTGATTACATACGGAATAAGTCTGGCTTGCATTTATGTTTGCCTCCATAAAGGATAGAATCAGAATCACAAAGGTGGGAAAAGACCTTTAAGATCAAGTCCAACAGTATCTAATTACTCTTGTGCTATATGGAGACAAGTTCTACTGAGCTTCAGGTATTCAAGGTCTTCTTAATTGTTACTTTAAGTCAGTATTCATCTAAAATGTGGGAAAAATAAACAGAATTTGCCCAACACGGCCAAAACCTTTTTCTTTGGGCCAGGTACACAACAAAGACAGATATGGTGATGGCTCTGCCCTCTCAGCAGGGACCAGCCTGGGGTCCACACATTTTTTACCGTCAAGATGTTTTCATTAGCATTTCCACTTGATTTTAGCTAATTATTGTCCTATGAACAGCCTTTCTCCCTGTTTCCCCTTAGCATTTGCAACTCGGGAAGTCCTGTTCTGCTTCACCAGTCACTCGGAATGGTCAATAGTCGTCACACTCTGCTGCTGACCATTGTCCACTGGGAAAGGTGGGAGGCTCCCAAGCCCATCCCTTCATGGATAGGCAAATAACAGGGCCCGTTGCTGCTCGGACATCAAAGTTAAACAAACATTTGCAAGCCCCCACCTCTGGGCCTGTTTTAAGGAGCTCCCTGAGGAGGTCACGACTTTCAGCTTGTCATAGCACACATCAAAGTTTGCACCACACACGAACTCAGGACATGGATTGGAATAGTGTCACCCGAGAGCGGATATTCAGCCTTTGTGCACTGCTTTAATCCTGTGTTTTCCCAAGTAATTAAGCTTTTTTGCTTATGAACTTGTGACTAAGTAAAGCATCCCTGAGAGGTTGTAACATCAAAGCTCATTCTCCCGTCTGTCCCACATTTTCCAAAATTGGATTTATTTTTCTCTTTTTTTTCTTTAAATAAAAAAACCCTAATTTAATTTAGTTGTAGACTGAATATATTTAGGAGTGTCTTTAAAAGGTTACAAGAAGCCAGAGTGATCATCATGGGAACTGTGGAGCAAGGGCACAGCATTCAGCTCCAGCTCCAGCCTCACCAGTGAGAAGGGCTGGGACAGCTCTTATTGGAGTGATTTCGGCTGCTGGGGTAGCCACCGCAATGACATCCCACAGGTATGGGCTCATCCAAGGCCAAAACCTGACAGCTGCTGTGGAATGGCACCATCAGTTCAGCATCCGTGGGACTGGGGAGCAGCCTGCCCTGTCACACCACATACTGGGCATTAGGAGAGTTACAAGCTCGCCTGGGTTAAGCTCCAAAACACATCCCAAACTTTATGGGAACTCTCTACAGAGCTCAGTATGACTTCAGGAAAAGGTTGAAGTGAGTCACCACGATGTGAGATGCACATACCTGGAGTTCCTGCTGATGGCTGCCACCATGAGAGCTGTCCAGCCAAGCTTGTGCCTTGTGTTCACATCTGCACCTTCTTCCAACAACCTGGAGAGAGGAGAGATATGGTCAGGAAACGGGTATGAAGAGAGCACCCCAAGCATCCCAGAGCTAATGAGGCAAAGCAGAATGTTTTATTGTGCAGGCACCTGCTCCAGCACAGCTCAAAAGACTCGACATGAAGTTGACATACAGTTCTCAAAGGTGACCAAAATTAAACAAACATCCAGGTGATGGCAATCCCACTCCTCTCAAAGGGTGCAATACCAACATCGTGTTTTTTGTATTGTTTGTTTATTTATTTATTCTATTCAGTCTAATTCCTGAAGAATCAATCAGCAGCAAAACTGCTAAACCCAAATCCCAATTACATTTGAATCCTTTGGCTGCAAACAACCCATTAGGCTTCAGAAGCAGCTCAGTGGACCTCTAAAGCCCATGCTGCAGATATTTTGTAGTTTTCCTGTACAGCATAAGAACAAGTAAGACAACCCCCAAAAATACTAGGAACCAAACTATCCTTATGTCGCCAAAATTTTCTCAGCTTTTGCAAGATAATGGCAAGGGACAGGTTCTTGCAGCAGATACTTTGGTTCAACCTAAAATACGTGCCAAAGCCAGACCGTATGAAATGACAGCTCTCTCTGCACACCAAAAGGAAGAAGTAAAGTTCAGAATTGAGACACAAATTTTACAGTACTCAAGTTAAATGAGACAAACTCTAAACCCTGCATGTTCAAGCCACAGAATCATAGAATGATTCACAGAGGGTTTATGCTAGAAGGGACCTTGAAGACCATCTTGTTCCATCCCCTCTACCATAGGCATTGGACACCTTCCACTAGACCTGGTTGCGCCGACCCCATTCAAGCTGGCCTTGGACACTTCCAGGGATGGGGCTGCCACAGCTCCTCTGGGCAACCTGTGCCAGGGCCTCACCACCCTCTCAAGGAAGAACTTCTTCACCATATCTAATCTAGATCTCCCCTCTGCCAGTTTAAAGCCATTTCCCCTTGTCCTGCCACTGTCTGCCTGTGTAAAAGGTCCCTCTACACAACCAAATCCATGATTTCAAACCCATTTTTCTTGCAGGAGCAAGGTGCTGCCAGTATCAAGACAGGGCAGCCATGGGTAAGGCTTTAGAAAGCAGGGTGGACCACACAGGAGTCAGCAGTTCTCTGCCCCTTGGTTTATCCTTCTCCCTTTCCACAAATTAAGGCTTTTCAATCTTCCTTTCTGAGTGAGGCTCTCCCTGCACAGTGTATCCTCCAAACAGGTATAACAGGGAAGAGCTGTCATTAAACTCCCTGCTGGGAGAGACACAAGTGAACACACCAGCCATGTTCCACCTGCGCAAGCACCACACTTAAGTCTTGAAGTTCCATCCAGAATCCCAGGCAAGGAAGTCAAGGTCAGGTGTGACTGCTTACATGCACTGAACAAGCCAGATCACCTCTTTACGGACTTGGGAGAGGTACACATCTGAACTCAGACAGCCTTTCCAAATTTCTTGCTCTTGGTCTGCTCTGGTGGCAATGCTGTCAGCTGGTTAAGAGTGCTGGGATGGAACGAGTGAAAAGGAGGTAAACAAACCATATTCCTCTCCCTACAGTTGTAAAAATAAAAAAAGGAAAGCAGGCATACTAGTCTAGGGAACACTGACAGCTATACCCAGGGTGCCTTGCCAACCTTCCTCCACCTCATCAGAAACCTTCACAGTGGTTTCACTAGAAACTTAACCCAAGGGACAAATACACTCATATACTGAGACACCTGGGGTGTTCAACCTGAATAAGAGAAGGCTCCAGGGAGAACTCAGAGCCCCTGCCAGTGCCTAAAGGGGCTCCAAAAGACCTGGAGAGGGACTTTGGACAAGGGCCTGGAGTGACAGGACAAGAGGAAATGGCTTCCCACTGACAGAAGGCACAGTTAGATGGGATATCAGGAAGAAATTCTTGGATGTGAGGGTGGTGAGGCCCTGGCACAGGTTGCCCAAAGAAGCTGTGGCTGTCTTATGCCTGGGAGTATCCAATACCAGGTTGGACAGGGCTTCTGGTACCCTGGTCTAGTGGAAGGTGTCCCTGCCCATGGCAGAAGGGCTGGAACTAGATGGTCTTGAAGCTCCCTCCCAACCAAACCCTTCAATGCTATGATATATGGTATGATAATCCTAAAGTTATTTCCAACCAGCAATACCACTGCCTGAACTTTGGCTGGTATCTTGAACACAGGTGAATGCAGTTCACCCCACTGACTGGAGAAACCAGCCAGATAAACATCACCTGAATAAAAAGCCTGTAGTCCTCTCCAGTTGTACTACTTGCCTTATTTGACAGACTGGGGCTTGAGAGCCAACAGGCAGATGGCTTCAGCCAAGCTCTACAAAGAAGCATGTTGGTGAACTCTTCTGACTCAAGTGGTGGTATGATCATACACGGGTAATGGGTCTGGGTGGACAATTTGACCACCTTTTTTGACAGGAGTGGCCAGCTGTGGTTCTGGATGCTCTGAACTGTTCACCATGCACTTGAACAGAGACCTAATAGGTGAAAGACTAGAATCGTAACAGGCAGCCTTCATATGTAGCTCCCAACTGTGATTCATGAGGCCGTGACCACTGTAAATGATCATAGCAACAACAGAAGGTTTATGCTCTCTTTACCAGAGTTACAATTTAAAATTTAATGTTAATGAACTATCTGGCAAGTCAACAACAGGACCTTGGTCCAAAGAAGTTTGATATTTGAGGAACAAATTTTCACACAGAATCCATACCAGATCCAATTTTTATTTATTTTTCTATGCAGTTTAATACCTGAAGAATGACCCAGTGGTGTGAGTGGTGTGATGGAGAGCAGGGATGATTCACCTACAGTCTTATGGGGGTTTGGATCTACACAGCCCTGCATATGGCAAACTCCGGTCAAGCTGCAACTCCTGCATTATCCAGTGGCCCAGCAAACTCATCTGGGGAGTCGCACAAGAGCAGCCTTGCACCCCCACAGGGTATGGCATAGAATTATGGAATCATTTGGGTTGGAAAAGCCCCTCTGAGACCATTGAGTCCAACCATTTTCCCAACACTGCCAAGCTCACCACTAACCCATGTCCCCAAGGGCTACATTCACACATCTATTAAATCCCTCCAGGGATGGAGATTCCACCACTGCCCCAGGCAGCCTGGACAGCCCTTTCTATGAAGAATTTGTGAAAATATCCTTTTGCTTTCTCCTTCTGCCAGCACCACATCTCTGAACCCTAAGAGCACCCTGCCAGTTCTGCCTGAAGAGCACTCTCAGACAACAGAATGCTGAAAGGAGAAATATCCCTGTGCAGCCACAAAGCTTTCCGTCTTGGTGAGGCTGGATGTGCCCAGACACACAGGGGATAGCAGATTGCTATCTGCAGAGATCAGCTCCCTTTGCAGCTCCGCTTTCAGAGGTGTTTGCACTCACAACAGAGATAAGGTAGCCTGACTCAGACCCATGGCCACTGCTGGTCACACCATCACCTGCTCCAGCTGGAAGGACACTGCCTGTGGGAGAAATCCACACCGCAGCTCCATCTGTGCCACCATGTGTGCCGTGTCCTCTGCACAGGCACAGTGAGTTGCTCCCTCAGCTGGAAAACTGCTCGCTCACCGCCACTGCAGGAACAAACTCCACACCAAGCTCCCCCAGACCCTAAGGAGCCATTCCCACCAGCACCAGAGCTCAGGATGCTAGTCAGGATCCTGCAATGGCAGAGATCCTTCTGTCTCCCCCTCACTCACCCCAACTGCTTCCAAAACTCCTTTCCAGACACTGTGATGCCCAATCCCCTTCCAGTTGTCTCTCAGAGTGGTGTGGACTATCATGTCCAAGTTATTTGTGAATTTCATTGTATTTACTTGAGTATTTGAAAGTCCTTTTAAAGCAGTAACGTTTACATCAGCCCCTTCCTACAGTGTGTCACTGTGACAGCCTAGCAGCCACTGAAAATACAGGAAATAAAGGCATCTTGATGACAAGGGAGAGGGAGCCTGAAAGAGGAACCCAGAAGGGGCAAGGTAACCCCAACACCAAAACTGCAGGTAAGAAGGCATCAGCTATGCCAGGATGGAGGCACACAACCCCCTTCAGGCTGGAAACTTTTGCCTAGCAATAAAAGCCTTAAAGCCCAACACCAACCACTGATTAACATCCTCAGTACAGTTTAATTAATGTAATTTTGTAAAGCATCAGGCCCATTTGCAGGTGACCATGGTATTTATATGATTTTACATTAAGGGGGCAGAGAAAGCATCCTGGTCATCTTCTGCCAGCCACTGGATTGCTCTACTGCAAGGAGTCAGTCTTAATTTCATCTGTCATGAGTTTTAACATTTCATGGGGGGGTTTGGACTGGAAGTGACCTCTAAGATCATGCAGTCCCAACCCCACTGTCACAGCCAGGGACACCTTCCACCAGCTTGCTCCAAGCCCCATCCAACATGTCCTTGAACACTTCCAGGGATGGGGCAGCCACGTGGAGGGATATTTCTTGCCAATATACAATCTAACCCTGCTTGATGTCAGTGTGAAGTCAACTTCCTTCTCCTGTTACATTTGTTTTCTCATAAATGGGACCAGCAGTGTAGCTCTTCAGCAACTCCTTTGAGACAAAGGACAGGACAGTAACTCTTATTTAAAATTAAAAAGATGATGTTTTAAACTAAAAGATGAGAAATTTACATTAGATATTGGGAAGAAGTTCTTCCCTGTGAAGTCAGTGAGGCCCTGGCACAGGTTGCCCAGAGAAGCTGTGGCTGCCCCATCCCTGGAAGTGTCCAAATACAGGCTGGACAGGTCTTGGAGCAACCTGGTCTAATGGGAGTTGTCCTTCTCCATGGCAAAGGGGTTGGGACTAGCTGATTTAAGGTCTCTTCCAACCAAAGCCATTCAGTCATCTTGTGATTTTAGAATTCTCAAGGCACTTTGGAGCCAGTGAAAAATACCTATGAACTCACTGAAAAGCTTTTTTCTCTATAGACACACTGGAAGGACATACTGAATAATAAATTATCTTCATTTAAAAAAAAAAAAAAATTCCTCGTCCAACAGTCAAACCTTTTAATCATAGTGTATCCAACAGGAAGGATGCTGGAGCCTCTCCTGCAGGATTTGGTTATAGGCTTGGAGCAAAGGTATCAGGATCAGTCAAGTAGTTTTCTGTTCAGGAATCTAGATCATCATAAGCATCTGGAATGCCACATCACTGAGCCCAGTGAGAGAATTACTTGTATCACATCAACTACCATAATATGCATTGACATTTCATTTAGGAGTTGGATTGGTTGGTTGTTTTTTTCGGTTGGTGTGGTGTTTTTTTTTTTTTTTTAATCATTTCAAGATGCTCAGCAACTTAACAGATTTTCAGACAACTGAACTTTATGTTCAGGGTCTTCAGGCCCATCATTTATTTTTTCTCTGCCTGATTTAATGATATGACAATCGATAAAGCCACGACCACTGCTCAGATCCCAGACAGCCAAATGTATTTACCAGCAGGAGTATTTTATTTTAATTAAATAAAATCCTCTGATCAATGTTTAGGATGTTTATCCACATTTTAACCAAGTAAGATCCAGGACACTCACCTCCTAAGGAGTTTCTCACATGGATATGGCTCTATTAGCGCCATTTCCAGTGTTTCTCAAATGACAAACTGTTTCTTGACTGCAGTGGTGCCACCAAGATGTCCCTGCCTATGACAGGAGTTGGATTTGATGACCTTTAAAGGTCTCTTCCAACACAAACTCCTCTGGGATACTGTGATTCAAGACCCAGTCAGGAGAAGAACCCTGAGTCAGAGCTGGTGCTGTTTCGGATTGGGGAAAAACTCATATTTATATAAGAGATTTCAATAAAACTTTTAATGGTTTTAGAGCAGAAAGCTGGCAGATGGTTGAGTTAGATTGAATATTAGGGAGAATTTTTTCCCTGTGAGGGTGGTGCCCCCCTGGCACAGGCTACCCAGGGAAGCTGTGTCTGCCTCTTCCCTGTAAGTGTTCAAGGACAAGTTGGATGGGGCTTGAAGCAACCTGGTCTAGTAGAAGGTATTGCTGTCAATAGCAGAGGGTTGGAACTGGGTGAGCTTTAAGGTCCTTTCCAATGCAAACCATTCTGTGATTCCCTGATTCTATGAACATCACTGTCTGTTCTGGAATTTGCTGGTGGAATCTGGGCAGAGCAGCACCCACTGCTTTGTGCATGTGCCCTATTTTACCTCAAGACAGCAGCTCCCAAGGCTTCAGCACTTTGATCCCCACAGAAGAGATAAAGAGCCCACATTGGCAGCGATGAGCCTTCTCCCCCCACGGCCCCCGGACAGATGTGCCTTCTATTCACCCCGCCACTGGGGTTCTGGGTGACTGACTCGGTGACACTGCTGAGCCCAGAGGGCATGTTTGAGTTTGTGCTCAGTGCTGGGAGCATGCCCAGCACTCCATCCTGACAGGTGGAGGAAGAGGAAGCTGGAAACTTGAACTTTTGCAACAACAATAGCTTCTGTTTCTCTCAGCCTCTTAAACATTTCCCCCAGCCCTGTCCCAATATGTCACTGTTTAACTGCAGAGTAGGGGACACTCTCAGATGTGCTCACCCTCTTGGGAATTTCCCTCTGCTTTGCAGAAGAAGGGGTAAAGAAAAACATCCCAACTGAACAATATCTCAGAACACGAAAGCACATTCCCTACTAGAGGCCAGGGAAAAGATCTGCTTGAACAGAAGGACACAGCAAGCTGCTCAAAACCCTTTTGATGTGGTTGCTGTATTCTCGGAGAGAGCTCATGGCTGTTTCTCATCCCTCACCTTCTTTGCAGGGCCAGTAACACACCATGGTGCTCCATGAAAACATATGGACTAGCACATTGTGGGGAAGGGGAAGGGGNAGTATTTTTCTGCAGGTCTCAAGGCAGGAAAGCTGCTCCCAGGACCTGGGGGATCCTGGAGGAATCCTGGTAACCCTAGTCCTGACAGCACAGGCGGAGAGGCCAGTGGCCAAGGAGAAACTCTTGGAAATAAATTTTCAAAATCAAAGGGATGCTCTTATAAACCCAAGTTTCAGGAGGTAAAGTAAACTCAAAGAAGAGAGCAGGTCTGGGGGCACAGAGGATGGGCAAAACCACCATGGGTGAGAGCACATGAGTGGAGAAAGTCAAAGAGGTACACCCCAAGCATTAAGAGGCTAATACAGACATGTGAGTAGCTGTAGTTGCCTCATGCCTGTAAGTGCTCAAAACCAGGTTGGATGGAGCTTGGAGCAACCTGGATTAGTGGAAGATGTCCCTGCCCATGCCGGGGGCTGGAACTGGATGAGCTTCAAGGTCCCCTCCAACCCAAATCCTCCTGTGATTTGACAGTTGGCATTATCAGGTTTGGAAGAGAATGCGAAACCTAACATGGAGTAGCCCCAGTTCAGTCACCCCAGTGCAACAGCTGAGCTGTGTGCCAGAAAAATACCCTACCAGTCTGCCAGCCTGCTGTAGCAGAAGCCAGCAGCCTAAGTGGGAAATGAGTCATCACTGTTGGCAGAGGAATTTGAGCATAATACACTAACTTCTGGCAATCCATTTCCACTGGAGGTGGCATGTGTTACCTGCTTGACTTACTCTGTGCAGGTCTGAACTCAAGTGTCAGACTCCCTCATGTCCACTAACATTCAGTTTATGTGGTGTGTAAGCAAGCACATGGCATGTTTTTAACCTGCTGCCTGACATCTTCAGAGGTATCCCTTAACTCCTGAGCTGTGAGGAAAAGTGGAATAATTGCTCCCCTGGTTGTACAGGCCACATCCACGCTGGTGGACTGCTTCTCCTCCTAACCCAGAGCTGCTTAGGAGGCTGTCCTGCACTCAGCCCTGCTGATAAACAACTCCACTAACTGGAATTAACCTTGTGATGGTTCCCAGATGTATTCCAGCCATACAGAAATTCCCACACATCCAGGTGTGTTGGTGTCTGCTTCCAGAGAAAGGGATCTGGGATTTAGGGGCTTTAAAGCTGTTTTGGAAAGAAGCGTGAGATCTTGTCTTCCATGGTTGGCTCAGTGCTGACTGCATAGACACTGCTCTATGACTCAGTGTGCAAACTCAAACAATCCTGGGAGACCAAAATACACCATGAAGCAGATAAAAAAGGGCAATTTTCCAGCTATCTAGTACAGGAAAGCACAGCACACACATGACTCCCCACATACTTCATTGCCAACATGAAGAAATCTGGGCTGTTGTATCTGCTCTGAATTCCCGGAGCCGCAGGCCAAACCAAACTCAATAATCAGTAACAAAACTTCCACTGAAACCCAGCCCTGGATAATTTGGTCATTTAGGAGAAAAGATTAAAGGGGACATTTACACGATAAGCATCTTTTTATCCTAAAACCTCTAGGTGTCTGTAACTCAGATACACACAGACAAATGCAGAGTCAACATCATATAAACTTGGAACTATGGAAATAAATGTAATTATAAATAATCTCCCAATTCTGTCTCCAACCTGCCCTCATTACCACAGCTGAAGACGTGTCCAGCTGTTCAGGACTGAGGCAACGTACATGATGGCGAGTGGCCAGAGGCCATTATGCTTCAGGAGCATAATGACATGACTCTTCTGCTCACCCTACAAAGCATTCAGGCATCCCCTGAGCCTCAGTCATGACATTCGCGATTTTCTGTGAGAGAAAATGCTTCAACAGGTACAACATGGGATACCGGCTCCCATAAAGGCCCACCTCCTCCACACAGTACCTTTCAATGATCTGATATTCCAGGCAAGGAAAGCCTGACTCACTACAGAGGGATTTCTTACCCATTCTCTGAATTCAAATGCAGTCTCTGATTTAATTAACCCTTGAGCCAGGGAATGAACAAAAGGTGCTGCTGTGCCCCTAGTCCACTCCCCAAACTGGAGAGAATTGAAAGGGTTACAGTCGGGAACGATCTTAAAGATCATCTTGTTCCTACTCCCTCCCATGGGCAGGAACACCTTCCACTAGACCAGATGCTCCAAGCCCTGTCCAACCTGGCCTTGAACACTTCCAGGGACATGGATGTGGGAAGTCTTGCTCAATGAGCTGTGCTGCTCACAAACAAGGGAGAAGAGACAAGCTTAGTCTGGAGGAGGCAGAACTGCGATGAGTCAGATCCAAGATGAGTGGTACTGTTTGAAAAGGGAGAGATCACTGTTTGGGGCAATCAAGCCTGACTTGGCTGTTTCTGCATCTCCTCCACCTAAAGTATCAGCTTGGGGAGAGCAGATGCAGCTGCAGCAACTGACATGGGGCTTCCTGCCCCACTGCCATGTCTGTCTGGATGCCTGTGAGAGCAGGAGAACACCTGGTCAGCTCCAGATCTCATTACCACACAGACGTGAGTGGCTGCCCGCTGTTATGAATGAGGCTGATAACAGGCATCTGACACATGCTCTGTGTCTCCATGAGTCACAGTTGCACAGGCTGAGGAAAACACTGCTCCATCATGTCCAAGTGGGGTTTGAATACCCCCAAGGAGGAAGATTCCACAGACTCTCTGGGCAGGCTGTTGCAGTGCTCTGTCACACTCATAGTACAAAGTTCTTTCTCATATTGAGATGGAACATCCTGCGCACCAGTTTCTCCTGACGCCTCTTGTCCCAGTACTGGGCACTATTGAGCAGAACCTGGTCAATCCTCTGACAACCTCCCTGCAGACACTGACAGACAAAAATGAGTTCCCCTCTCAAGTCGTCTCTTCTTGAGGCTGAATGGCCCCATCTCCCTCAGCCATTCCTTGTAAGAGAGATGCTCCCTCATCATGTTTGAGGCTGAAACTGCCTGCAGCAGGGCAAATCAGGAGTTTTCAACAGGATAGGAAGGAAGGCCCTGGAGAGCCTTTGCAGAGGGATCTGTGCAGGCTGGCTCAATGGGTTGAGGCCACTGTATGAGGTTCAATAAGGTCAACTGCTGGGTCCTGCACGGGTCACCACAACCCTGTGCAGATATACAGGCTGGGAGCAGAGTGGCTAAAAAGTGCACAGGAGGAAAGGCCCTGGGGGTGCTGGCTGACAGCAGCTGAACATAAGCCAGCTGTGCCCAAGTGGGCAAGAATGCAAATAGTACCTGGACTTGTATCAGCTACAGTGTGGTCAGCAAGCCCAGGGCAGATCCTTGTTCCCTTGCACTGGGCATGGATTAGGTACCTCAAATCCTGAGTGCAGTGTTAGGCTTCTCATGACCAGAAAAACTCTGAGGTGCTGAAGCATGTCCAGAGAGGGACAGTGGAGCTGCTGAAGGGTCTGGACCAAAGGGGCTGATGAGGAGTGGCTGAGAGAGCTGGGGGGACTCAACCTGGAGAAAAGGAGGCTTGAGGGGACCTTCTCACTCTGTACAACTCTTGGAAAGGAGGGTGTAGCCAGGTGACGGTCAGGCCATTCTCACAGGTAACAAGTGACTGGATGATGGGAAACAGCCTCAAGTTGTGCTACAGGAGGTTTAGTTTGGATGTTTGAGAAAATTTCTTCGCAGAAAAGGTCGTCAAGCCCTGGCGCAGGCTGTTCAGGGCAGTGGTGGAGTCCCCATCCCTGGGGGGATTTAACAGATATGGAGATGTGGCACTTGGAGACACGGTTTAGTGGTGGGCTCGGCAGCGCTGGGGGTATGATTGAACTCTATAATCTCAGAAGGCTTTTCCAACCCAAATGATTCTGTGATTCTGTGACAGAGCACAGAAACAAAGGGAGAAGCTGTAGACATGCAGCCCAGCAGGACCATGTACAGCCACCAGCCCTGCCCTGCCCAGCTGGAGCAGAGCATCCCTCTTGCTGTTCTGCCTGACCAGGTTCACAAATCACCCAGACATCCCTAACAGCAGCTTCCTGCAATTACAAGCAGCAGAACACATGTGCCAATTAGCTGCACACCAATATCCTCTTTGGTCCTTGATCTAGGCCAGATCTCAGCCCTGGGATGCAGCAGAGCCAGATCTTGCTTCATCCAAGATCCTGGAAACTGGATGGAACTTCCCCTGGGTGCAGGCCAAGAAGGCTCTCCCCTCCCTCTCCTCTTCCTCACCTATCCTTTTCTTCCCTTTGCTTCTACACAGGAGCAGCAGCTCCTACCTCCCCAGGTGCCTGTGCTGGGTGGGAGATCTCAACCAGAGACAGAAACGTGTGTGTGGTGTACACAGGAAAGCTGCAATGTCTCTTCCCATCCTACTCAAGCTGCCAGGCTGCCAAAAAGTCTAAATTCCATACTGGCTGAGGGCAGCACTTGGGACCTGGGGAGAACTCTGAGATTCAGAGAGAGACCACATAGGAGTGCCAGGATCTGTTCAAGAAGCAGCTCCAAGGTTCTTGCACTTCTCTCCCCACTTTAGGGGAGACTTGCTTTTCTCAAACAGTCCCATACCTTGTTCCCGGCACTGGGTGCAGCAACTGGTCAGTGACATGGCACTGCTCACAAATCATCCTGGGAACCTTTGAGTCCCTCCCTGGAGGTTTGGCTGCAGGAAGAACATGCCTCTTGGGGACTAGTCACATGCTGAGCCTGAGAAACTGGCTCTTTGTTATCATTTCAGGGAATGTAACACTGCCAGATGCACCTGAAAGGTGCCACGGCACCACCTCACTGGGGCAGGCATGGCCAGCTGTGACAAAAAGCCTGCTGCCATGGGACAGGAGCTCTGGAGATGCTCCACTCCCTAACACCTTTATCTTTGGTCACCCAACCACGCATTTCCCTGGCTTCCTTGGGTGGGTGGAGCTCTCTCCTGTGCTCTTTGTGGGACAAAAGGCCCCTGGAGAACTCCTGGCTCAGGCTGAGGAACCCACAAGGACTCTTTGTTCAGAGACACACCCCAACAAATGAGCATCTGCAGGGTGTCACTCACAGAGGTACATCCACATTTGTACAGTACAGCCTCACACTGTCCTCCCTCAGCACAAGGATCTGCAATCCACCTCCTACTCTACAAATAATGGTGCTCCCCATCTCTCCCTACCCGCTCTGGATCTGAGAGGGTGAGGGGAGCACCCCATGGGGGATGAGAGCAGCCAGCCCCTTCTTTCCACATGGGCTGACAGGGTTTTCCTGCCTTCCTAGCCCTTAGCACACTGCTATCACATCTCAGAACCCTGCTCACCTATTGACTTCTGAAACGTTGTTAATCCTTGCAGCTTCCAGAAGAGCATCCTCTGAAATGTAGAAAGAAGGGAGAGCAAGTTAGCATGGAGGACACACATGGACATCCTAACCTGGAATGTACAGGGGCTGCTGCTGCTCAGAGTTCTCACTGACCACCCAAGTGAGCAAGAGCCTATTCCTATGAGCAGGTTGCCTAAAAACTCCGTGCTGTCTTGGTGACTTACTCCAGCCCCCCATCACACACCCTGAGAACAGGGGGCTGCGGCATGCAGCAGGCATCCTAGGGCAGTAGACATTGTCACCCCAAGGTGTCAGCCTCAGCCAGAGGTTTCCAGACACCACAGCAGTGTTCCTACCACAGAGTCAGAATGACACCCTCTGGCTAGAGAAGGGAAGAGCAGCACCCAGCTCTGGGAGATGCGGTAAGTGATGGTTTGGGTTGGGAGGAACCTTAAAGCTTATCTCATTCCACCTCCCTGCCATGAGAAGGGACTCCTTCCACTAGACCAGGTTGCTCCAAGCCCCATCCAACCTGGCCTTGAACACTTCCAGGGATGGGGCAGTCACAGCTTCTTGGAGACACAGTTTAGTGGTGGGCTCAGCAGTGCTGGGGGTATAATTGGACTCTATATCTCAGAGGGCTTTTCCAACCCTAATGATTCTGTGATTCTGTGACAGAGCACAGAAACAAAGGGAGAAGCTGTAGACATGCAGTCCAGCAGGACGGTGTACAGCCAGCAGCCCTGCCCTGCCCAGCTGGAACAGAGCTGAAGAAACCACAAGGACTCTTTGTTCAGAGACACACCCCAACAAATGAGCATCTGCAGGGTGTCACTCACAGAGGTACATCCACATTTGTACAGTACAGCCTCACACTGTCCTCCCTCAGCACAAGGATCTGCAATCCACCTCCTACTCTACAAATAATGGTGCTCCCCATCTCTCCCTACCCAGTCTCTACCCTACTCTGGGCAACCAGGGCCAGGGCCTCACTACCCTCACAGGGAAGAATTTCTTCCCAGTATTCCATCTAAGCTTGCCCTCAGGGTTAGAAGTCAGTCAGTGGGAAAGTATTCTCCCTTATCCTGTCTCTCCAAACCCATGTTGGAAGTCTCTCTCTAGCTCTTTTGGAGCCACTTTATCCTTTGAGAACAATGCCTTCCCTGGAGAGCTTCCTAGGTCACAGCCAGCAGGCAGGTTCCATCCTCAAGGAGGATAGACAGGAACATCCCACATCCCCTCCCAAAGGGCACAAGACTCTCTGTCCTGCATCTCACTCCTCCCACCCCGGGGCCGGCCCCAGCAGCGATAGTCACCCTTGGACAGGCGGTCCCGTAGGTAGCAGTAAACCAGCGCAGCGATGAGGGCAGGCAGCCCGGCTCCTGGCGAGCAGCTCCCAGCTTCACTCTGATGCCCGCCAGGGTCTACCGCATGACAGCAGTGCTGCTCTGCACCTGAGGGCCATGGCGTCGGCTTTTTGAGGGAAGCCATGAGGCTGGACGATGTTCCTTGCACAAGGCAGCCAGTGCTGGCCAAGCCGATGGCAGGTGGCCGGAGGGTCTGTGGCGGGGCCAGGCCTGGAAGAGGCAGTCCTGGCCTCTCCGCTGTGGTGGTCCCCTTTAGGCCTGGCCCATTAACTACGAGAGAGGCCCCTGAGCCCGGCCCCGTTGGTAAAGTGGGGCCTGACGGAATAGCCAGCGGAGAGCCCCCGGGGACCGGCCCCGCTACCGGGGGTTCCACCCTCAGGCCCCGCTGTCTCCCCCTGCAGGCAGCGATACGCCATGGCAGCCTCACGCTTGGCGTCGGCGTGAGCTCACGGCGCCCCCTGGCGGCCAACACCGGGAGCAGCCGCGGTCGGGCGATCCCGGCCCCCTCAGCCACAGCCGCCGCCCGAGTCCCGTAGGTCGCACGTGACGACGACCACCATAGCCGCGCTCGGAGGAGCCACGCCAGCCCCTGGGGCAGCGGGCGGAACGTCAGAGAGACCAGCATAGTCTCCTCGCTCCACCCGCTGCGCCACTCGCACCTTACCCCCCCCCGTGGCTGAGGCCCGTGAACCGAGATGGCGGCTGCCGGCCGGCGGAGCTTGATGCTGAGGGGGCGCAAGGCATGTCGGGAGATATAGTCCCCACCGCGCCCTGAGGCGCGCTTTTCCGCCGCCGCCGACTACAACCCCCAGGAGGCGCCACGGCGCGGCCTTCCCGGGGCATGCCGGGAAACCGGCGTCGGCTGCGGGACATGCGGCGTAGTGGCTGGCGGGCTCCGGCAGGGGACGCAGTGCAGGGGCGGGGCGGCGGGGGAGAGGTGCGCGCGCGTGTGACGCAGGGGCGTCGTGCGTGAGGGCGTGAGCGGAAGTACTGGGACGTGCACGCACCCCAAACACGATACACACACCACACACTCCAAACCCCACACACACATGAAATACCACACACCAGACACACCTCACACGTCACACATAGACCCACCTGCACTCACACATGCGTGGACGCACATGGGCACACACATGTACTCATATGCACACAGGAGTATTCACAGACATCACACGCAGGGGTGCACACACACACTTGTGCACTCGCACACACGGGGGTGTTTCTACATGCACACATGCAATGCCACACGTGCACACAGGAACTTTTGCACACCCATGCTCTCCTGTGTACACATCCCCTGTGCAGCTGTGCACACACATGTGCAGCACTTGTACCCCCAGGCAGGGCTTGCACATGTGGTGGCATGAATTCTGCTGCATGCTGGGCTGAGAGTAGATGCCTCTGGGGGTGTGGACCCATGCATAAGCATGCATGTGAGTGCACAAGAGCGTATGACTGCTGTCCTCCAAAGTTGTCCATAGCCCTTTCCCACCCCAGGATTTGTCACCAGCAATCCGCATTCCATTCATTTCCTCCTGCTTCACCCCAAGTCCCCCCATTTCCCCCTATTATCCCAGCAGCTGTTTTCCCAGTTTGCCATCCCACCATCACTCCAGTGTTTCCACAGGGTCCTACAAACTCCTGGATCAAACAGAGCTGCTAAGAAGACGGATTTTAAGGATTTGATAAATAATTTTTTTTAGAAGACTTGGGTTTGTTGCCTGAATTACTGGTTCCTGGATTTAGCTCGGCACACTGCTAGCAAATATGGGATGATGGAACAGGAATAAGGATCGGGAGCCGGAGAGCTGGGAAGGACCCAGGAGTGTGGGGGAGGGTGTCAGAAATGGGCATTTCTGCACCCAGACTGGGGCCAGCAGGACTGGGAGTTGTTACAGAAAGCCCAGTGCTCCCAGTTCCCCAGTCCACTTCCCTTAGCTCCATCAGCTCAGTGCTCCTAGTTCCCCAGCCCAGCTTCCCCAGCTCTATCAGCTCAGTGCTCCCAGTACCCCAGCCCAGCTTGCCCAGCTTCTTGAGCTCAGTGCTCCCAGTTTCCCGGCCCAGTTTCCCAATTCCATTAGCCCAGTGCTTCTAGTTCCCCAGCCTAGTTCTTCCAGCTCGCTCAGCCAGTGCTCCCTATTCCCCAGCCAGCTTCCCCAGACTGACTGCTGGCTACCCTTGCTCAGTTGCTCAGTCCAGTTCTTCCAGCTCAAACAGCACAGTTCCCCTAGGTACCCAGCCCAGTTTCTCCAGCTCCCCAGCTCCTCCCACCATGCTCCCCAGCCCATCTCATCGGCTTCTCCAGCCCAGCTCCCCCACTTCTCCCAGCTCCAACAGCCCAGTTACCCCAGTTCCTCAGTGCAGTTTCCCCAGTTCCCCACCCCAGCTCCTTGGCTCCTCCAGCCCAGATACCCCATTTCCCCAGCCTGTCCTCCCTACAACATAACTCCCATGCCATCTGTGTTCCATACTGGGAATGGCATGCGGTGCCACGTGGCTGGGCTGGCTGGGAATGTGGGCATTCCTGCTTCCAGCACCAGGTCTGCTGGGAGCCCCCAGCAGGGGCTGTAGTGTGATGGCTTTCACCTTTCGTCTTTCTTGGAGACACGGTGGGAACAGCCCAGGCTTCCACAGCAGAGCTGCCAGAAAGGGCAGAGAGAGAAGGATGAGGGGAGAGGGTCCCCCTGCACCAGCCATGGCACCCTGTCCCCAGCCATCCACTGTGGATGTCCACTTCCAGTGGGATAGGATGCCAGAGATTCCCTTGGCTTCTTTTCCCAGGTGAAGATGCTGGGAACTGTGCTGTGGCATGGTGAGCCCTGTGATGCAAGGTCCCTGTCTCCTCAAAGGTGCTGAGCATGGTGACATCCCTGTGCCCTCCTATCCCTCCAGCTATTGCATCCCTGGAAGGGCCTCATCTGGGATAAGGGGCTTCGTCCCACATTCCTGCTGCTGAGACAGGCTTTGACAGAGCCACACTGCTCTGTCACCATTTACATAGTTATTCATGGGAGCTGGGAGAGGGTTCCTCAGTGTTCCTAAGTGGAAAGAAAGAAATCCTGAGTCGGCAGCATTTTCAGAGCTGAATGGGAGCCAGAGCCTGAGCTCTTCCAAAAATAACATCCTAGTCAGCACTGCCAATGGCAACATGCCCATCTGCTCCTGGCCATGATACTGTGGGGATGCCATGGCAAGGCCCAGCATTGGCACAAAGGATGGACAATGCTTATGTGCTGCATGGGTACAGGGCATGGTCTCACAGTGACAGTGTCACATCAGGGTGACTCACAGTCTGGAGACAGGCTGTGGGTCTCTGTCCCGCACTTGTGTCCCCTCCTACTCCAACTGGAATTATGGAATCATTTGGGTTGGAAAAGCCAGCTGAGACCATTGAGTCC
>WBMY01003408.1:102770-168753 GCA_013397315.1 Donacobius atricapilla
GGCGCCTCCCGCGGCACCGGCACCGGCGGGGTGGGGGCGTTCCGGGGCCATGTCGGGTCACGACGGCGGCATGTCGGGTCGCGACAGCGTGCAGATCCCCGACGACCGGGACTTCGGGGCGTTCCGGGCGCAGTGCGAGTCGGAGCGCGGCTGGAGCCTCACCTACAGCAAGGGCGGGGTGGGGGTCTGGGTGCAGCTGCTGGAGCCCGAGCGCGCCCTCCACAAGATCAAGGTGAGACCTCCCGGCCGGCACACCCTGGTACACGGTGAGATATCCCCACCCTGGGCACTCCCGATCCACGGTGAGACCTCCCCCGCCCCGGCATCCCCCCGGGACTGGGGTATCCAGTGGCAAAGGGGTGGCGCGGGGACCCCGCGGGGGACATGGAGTCAGGAGGGACCCTGTGGCGATGCTGCACCTTGGGCTTGTGGGGAGGGAGCGGGGACCCCGCAGTGAGCCGGGACTGGGGACCCCATAGTGAGTGGGAATTCGGGGGTTGAACCACCACCCAGGGGTGAGCGGGAATCCCAGGGAATAGTGGGGTCTCTCAGGTGATGCAGCACCTTGGGACGAATGGGGACTNGAATTATGGAATCATTTGGGTTGGAAAAGCCAGCTGAGACCATTGAGTCCAACCATTTCCCCCGTGCTGCCAAGGCCACTACTAACCCATGTCCCCACGTGCCACATCTACATGGTTTTTAAAATCCCTCTGGAGATGGGTACTCCACCGGTGCCAGGGCTAGACAGCCCTTTCAGTGAAGAAATTTTCCTAACATCCAACATAAACCTTCCCTGGCGCACAGTGCAGGTGTCCCTGCAAGGGCCACAACTCTCTGCTCCTGTGTCCTCCAGCCGCTTCTGGTACCACGCCAGGGTGGGCTGCTTCCCTCTGCCACGGGCTGCCCTTCCTCCCAGTGCTCCTGGTATCCCGCTCCCGGTGCTCCAGGTTCCCGCCTGGTCCTGCCCGTTTCTGCTTCGACGTTCCCGCTTTCCCCCGGCTCCTCCCCGCTGTATCTCCCAGTGTCCCCCCACCACCGAGATACCCCCAACTCCTCCCTCCCGGTCCCCCCCGGTTTTCNGGGTGCAGCTGCTGGAGCCCGAGCGCGCCCTCCACAAGATCAAGGTGAGACCTCCCGGCCGGCACACCCTGGTACACGGTGAGATATCCCCACCCTGGGCACTCCCGATCCACGGTGAGACCTCCCCCGCCCCGGCATCCCCCCGGGACTGGGGTATCCAGTGGCAAAGGGGTGGCGCGGGGACCCCGCGGGGGACATGGAGTCAGGAGGGACCCTGTGGCGATGCTGCACCTTGGGCTTGTGGGGAGGGAGCGGGGACCCCGCAGTGAGCCGGGACTGGGGACCCCATAGTGAGTGGGAATTCGGGGGTTGAACCACCACCCAGGGGTGAGCGGGAATCCCAGGGAATAGTGGGGTCTCTCAGGTGATGCAGCACCTTGGGACGAATGGGGACTAGGCTGAGCTGGCCTCCGATGGCCAGCAGGGACCCCAGGACAGGTGGGGTTAACTGGCACAGCAGGACAAGTGGGCAGTCTGGGAGGGAGTGGAGACCCCCGATCAAACACAGCTCTCTGGCAGGCTGAGCCAGGGGCAAGTAGGCATGCCTGAGGGCTGTGCAGAGGGGACTGGGGACACAGCCAGGGACAAACAGGAACCCCCAGGGTGTGTGGGGCTATGGGTCCTGGGTGCTGCTTCTCTCCACACATTGGGAACGCACCTCCCATGCTTGCTGCACACCAGGGCTGGGCTGGGGGACTCCTTGGAGCCTGCAGCCACTGGCCTGCTGTTACTGGGACTGTCCCCCTTGCCTAGAGCTCCCTGTGTCCCCACTGCATTTCCCCGTGAGTCCCTTCCCTCTCGGTGCCGGTGTGCTGGCGCAGGCAGGTGCACGCTCATCCTGGCTCTTCCCTCTGGCAAAATGGAGACACCAGGATTCCAAGGGACAAATTGAGGCAGGAGCCATGTCCAGATGGGGTTACACTGGTATCTCTGGCTAGTGTCCCTGTCCCTGGTGGCACCTCCATGAAGCTGTCCTGGTGTAGTGGGTGGCATTGCCCTTGCTGTGGCGTCAAGTCCGGGTGGTGACGGTGGTGGTGACAGTGGCAGCAGTGACGACGCGGCCTGCTCACACACTGCTCTGCAGCAGCCGTGCGAGCAGTTGGCACCGGCACTGCTGGGGCCACCTGTCCCTAGGGCACTAGCACTGACTGTGCCCGGTTCCCATCATGGAACCACTGAGTTGCTTCCACCGTAGCATGTTGGAGGAGTTGGCAGTTTGGGCTGCCGTGACCCAGGAACAGGTCCCCATTGTGCCCTCGTGGCAGCAGTGAACCCTGGGAGGGGGGATGGTGGTCTCTGGGGTGTAGGGAGTCACTGGTGTCACTTGCACCCCACCCCATCCCCAGAGAGGTGGGGACCCTTGGTGGGTGGGATGTGGAGTGTCCATCACTGTGGCATCCAGGCATGATGGCATGGGAATGGCTCTGTGGGAGAGTGCATCCTGACCCATCCCCCGCTCCCCTCCCCAAGCTCCTTGTGTCCCCCAGCCCTGCTGCTTGCTCTTGGGGGTTGCATCCCACAACATCCCCTGGATTGAGGTGGCATTTGGGTGCGTCCCCTGCCTGTCCCACAATCCCAGTGTGCCACGTTGGCGTGGCAGGGACCCAGCCCACTCCAGGATGTCCTGGCACGGCTGCTGCTCCTGCCACACCACCTGGAGCTGTCTTTTGCCTGCAGGGGTCCCTGAACCAGGTCCTGCCCCTTTCCACGCCCTCCTGGACAAATCCTGCTTGGAAAGGTTCTGCTGGGTGTTCATGTGTTGATTCCACGTGTGTGTCCCTCTGGGTATTGGAGATCCTGTGGCCCCTAGCAGCACCCAGGCCGACCATCCCACCCAGGATGAGATGCTCCTGCTGGATTTTGAAGGGATGTAGCATTGCTGACCTGGCATGGCAAGGTGCAGCCCAGGTGTTTGCCCCTCACACAGAGCATCTCGTCATGGGTGCTGGGGATTCTCTGCAGCTTCCCAGGAGCTGGTTTCCCCCTGAATTCATCCTGGATTCCTTGCCTAATTAAGTGGACCTGAAGGTCTCGCCCTGCTTTGAGGCTGCCGCCCCCTCCTCCCCACCCCCCTCCATTAAGGATGCAGCTCCCGTCTAACCTGTTTTCTGGAGTCTGGGAACAAGTTGTTGCCATGGCTGATTTCTCAGTGGGACATTTGGTGGCCTTGGGACTGGCTACGGTTTGGGGGAGCCCCATCCTGCTGAGTGAGTTGGCGCCTGGGCATTTGAGACCTCCCAGGGATGATGGTTTCCCCTCTAAATGGGCTGTTCCCAAAGGGTGGCCAGGAGCCATCCTGTAGGATGCAGCAGAAGGATCTGGGGTTTTGGTGAAGCCACCAATGAGGCTGAGGCTGGGGACCCCCTTGGTGGCTTCAGCCCTCACCCCTCCCCCAGGCAGTGGTGGTGGGTCTCCCCTTTGGATTTGCTCCTGTCCCACAGTCTGGCACCCATTCTGTGTTCCCTTGGGCACAGTATAACCCCAGCCCTGGGGAATTCATCTCTTCCTTCTCCACCTCCTCTTTCTCCTCCTCCTTACCTCATTAGTCAATATTGACTCAGGGTTGGGGCGTGTGTTTCCAGGTGCTTCCCAGGTGGCACCATCCCCTCTCCTGCTGCGACCCCCCTGGCACTCCCTGGGATGTGAGTCACCTTGCAGGGCAGGTCCTGCACTACTGGCTTGACCAGCCGTGCTGCTCTGGGAATAATCCACCTGAGCATGGTGCTGGGCTGGCCTGGGTGCAGGTGGGAGCAGGGGTTCTTCAAGCAAATCATACAGTCAGGCTCTCCCCAGAACTGCCCTGCATGAGTGGGTGCTCCCACACAAGTTTTTGGGTGAATGGAGGAGCTGGAGATGGGCTCTGTGGAGCACAGATAGGTCTCTGAGATTGAGGATAAGCACTGTGGGTTTGGGGGCAGACTCCATGAGGCAGGGATGGATCTGTGGGGTTGAGGATGAGCACTGTGGGGGTGGGGCTGGGCTCTGTGGGGCAAGGATGGGATTGAGGATGAGTGCTGTGGGGGAACGGACTCCATGGCTGTGTCCCACCAAGGGGCCATGTGAGGCTGTGCACCATTGCTGGATGCTTCTGTGTCCCTTCCTAGGGCTGGGGGGTCTCTAGTACTGTATGCTGAGGTGACAGGGCCACCCCTAAATCCTGAACCACAGGGTCTGGGGGGCAGGAGGAGCTGGTGCCATCCCTGGGGATAAACAGGAGCCAGTGGCATTCCCAGGGACAGATCTCTGGCTGCTCTCCCTGCCCCATGCTTGGCTCCAGCGCCCTTGACTTTGGCAGATGGCATCCCTGCTACAGGGGTAGCTGTCCTCACCTTCTCCCTTCTCCTTGTCTCCTTGCCTTCCCTGGATCTGGCTGCTGTGGTTATGGAGCAGCTCCCCACTCTGCACCCCCCTAGCCCCTTCAGTGTGATCTATGCTGCCCCAAGGCACCAGGCACAGCTCCACATACTAGCTCCCCCCGGCTGCCCTGTGCAGGGATGCCACTTTGGGGGGAGCACATCCACAGTGATCGAGGGCAAGTGGGAAACAGGGTCCCCTCATACCCAGGATTCAGCTCCCCATTGCCTTGAGACCCTGTGTGCCTGTGCTACAGGGTGACTCTGGGTGGCCAACTGAGCTGCTGGTTGGATCCAGGTCTTGTTGGAGGAGGTTGCATTGATTTAAAAAAAAAAAGATCTGAGAGGAGACACTTCCCCTTTGCTTGCTGGGGCTTCCCACAGCTGCCTTCCTGCTTGGGGGTCCCCATGGCTACCCTCTCGCCCAGGGGTCCCTATAGCCACTATCACACTTGGTGGTTTCCACTGCCTCCCTCCTGCCTGAGGATCCTCACTGCCCTCCTCTTATGAGTTCCCTATGGCCACCCTCCCATCTGGGGGTCCCAATGGCCATCCTCCCACCACAAGGTCCCCACTGCCATCCTATTGGGGGTCCCCACAGTTGACCTCCTGCCTGGGGGTCCCCATGGCCACTCTTCCCACCCTGGGGGCCCCTGGTAGGTCTCTCATGCCCCCTGCCTTGCAGTGCAGGATGGAGTGCAGGGACGTGCCGGCGGAGACACTGTACGACGTGCTCCATGACATCGAGTACCGCAAGAAGTGGGACACCAATGTCATCGAGACCTTTGACATCGGGAGGCTGACGGCCAACTCTGATGTGGGCTACTATGCCTGTGAGGAGGGGGCCAGGGGGGATCTGGGCAGTGCTGAGGGAGGGCTGAACCCCAGGGCTGCTACCACTCCATCCCTGGGTTTGGCATCTGGGGGATCCATGGTGTCTGGGATTGAAGGGAGGAACCTGGATAGTGGTTTGAGGGGATTTGGAGGGCAGGAGGCGACCCCATACTTGGGTGTCTCACTCTGGAACATCCAACCTGATGCTGTCCCTAGGGAGGTGTCCCAAGCCCCTGAAGAACCGGGACGTGGTCACACTCCGCTCCTGGCTGCCTATGGGCTCTGACTACATCATCATGAACTACTCTGTCAAGCATCCTGTGAGTTCAGTGGGGTACTAGGGGTCCTATGGTTGTGGGCTGGGGCTCACTCAGAGCTTGAGGGGATAGGCTGGAGGCTTGCTTGAGGGGGTCAAGATAGCCCTGCTTGTGGCTGGTGCCTGCTGTACCCCACCTGCCCCGCCACTGACTCATGTTCCCTCCTTCCTCCCTGCCGCAGAAGTACCCGCCCCGCAAGGACATGGTGCGGGCGGTCTCTATCCAGACAGGCTACCTGATCGAGGGAACGGGTGCCAAGAGCTGCACCATCACCTACCTGGCACAGGTGGACCCCAAAGGTAAGAGAGGGACCCCCAGCTCTGTGTCCTGGGGCTCCGCACCCTCAAGTCCTTCCCTCGTGTCAGTGTGTGCTTGGGGGGGCCAGTGGGGTCTTGTGGGGACTCAGGGGGCTTAGTAGGGATCTCATGAGTTCTCAGTGTAGGCTTATTGGGAGTTCAGGGTGGCCTCTCTTGGGGCTTAATGGGAGCTTTCGGCTCAGTGGGGGCTCAAGAGTAGCTTGGGGGGCTCAGGGTGGTCTGGGGGCAGATCATTGGGGATTCAGTTAAGGCTCTGGGACTTCGGGACAGGGTCATCAGGGCTTCAGGAAGTCTCAGGTTGAGTTCAGGAGGACTCGGGGTGGGTTCAGGATTACCTGTGAATATGCTCAAGGTGGGCTTGGAAGGGCTCATCAGCAGGAGCATCTTGGGATGCAGCCAGAGCCAGACATGGAACATGGAGCAATGTCAGGAGAAAACATCTTGGGCCTGTTCTCTTGAAATCTTTCATTTTGGGGGGTTGAAGAGGCCCCCAAAATGATGAAATCACTGTTTTTGACCTATCCAAGAGCAGAGAGCAGTATGGATTGAACCCTGTTTCTCCAGCCACATGTCCCCATTGAGAATGCCATGGGGGTCCCGTGTGTGGTGGTCCTGGGGGATGCTGCGGGTCACACTCCCAGCTGCCCCTCCCTTCTCTCCAGGTTCTTTACCAAAGTGGGTGGTGAACAAATCCTCCCAGTTCCTGGCCCCCAAGGTGAGTTTGTGGCACTGTCATGGGTCTGGTGTGGGGGGAAGGGGTCTCTGTTCCCATCTCACTCTTCCTCCCAGGCAATGAAGAAGATGTACAAAGCATGCCTCAAGTACCCTGAGTGGAAGCAGAAGCATGACCCTCACTTCAAGCCCTGGCTGTTCCCGGAGCAGAGTCGACTCCCAGCCCTGGCACTCTCTGAGCTCTCCCTCCAGCATGCGGATTCCCTGGAAAACATTGATGAGAGCTCCCTGGCCGAGAGCAAGGAGGACCGTGGCGAGGGCAGTGACGAGGACAGCCTGACCTGATTCCCCTGGGAGCTCCTCTCCTTGTTCCCTTGGAAAGGACAGTCTGACATGACACCCCCTGGGGGCTTCTCTCCCTGTCCCCCCACTTCTAACATGGTTTGTGTCTCTATCTCACACACCTGTACACATACACCCCCACTTGGGTTCAGGGGGACCCTCCTGTTGTTGTACCCCTGTATGGGGACAGCAGAGACATAGTGGGTCCCCCAGGGTGGGAAGCTGGGGTTGTCTGGTCACTTAGCCCTTGTGGGACGCCAGTGTTGTCCCTATTGGTGGCAAACCCAAAGTGCCCTTCAGCTTTTGCGGGGGCAGAGGAAAGGGGGGCCCTATGCCTGCTCCTCAGCCCTGGAGACCCTTCCACTGCGCTCCTCCTCTGTCCCCCATCCTTGCTCCCCATCTCTGTTATGGTCCAACAGAACTGCCTTCATCCCATGGGATCCCCACCCCCAGCAGACCCCCAGGGGGTGCTTGGGCACCTGCCTGCACCTCTGGGCATGCAGAGGAGCTTTGAGGGACTCCTGGTACCTCCTGGCATGCTGGGAAGGAGGGCCTTTGGGGTTTTTGGCATCTCCAAGCATGTAGAGGGGAAGCTTCTAGGCTCCTGGCACCTCTAGCATGTTGGAGGGGATATTGGGGTCTTAACCTTCAGGTATGTGGGAGGAGCTGAGGAGCTCATGGCACCTCCAGATGTGCTGTGGTGGGTGTTTTGGCGGCCTGGGATCGCCGTTCATGTTGGCGAGGTTCTTATGGGCTCTCAGCATCTTCAGGTTTGTTTGGGGGAGGCTTTGGGGTAAGCTCGCACCTCCAGGTGTGCCGAGTGTCTCTGGGGGCTCCCAGCATCTTCAGGGGGGCTCCTGGCACCTCCAGATGTTCTGCGGGTCTCTGAAGGCTCCTGTCCTCTCCCCTGCGTTTCCAGGATGGGGACCCTTTCCAAGCTGGGTGCCTGAACCCTTCCTCCACTGGAATTTGAGGCCTTGACTGGGGGTTTGGGAACTGGTCTTTGGCCATGCTTCTGCCCCCTCCTTTTCTGGGGGTGCACAGGGAGATGGGAGATTTTGTACCTTGTACTGGAGCTGATTATTTAGGAATAAAATAATTAAATCTGGCATGCGAAGGACTCAGCCTCTGTCCCATCTCGGTCCTTTGGGTGCCATCCCTGTCCCCATAGTGTACTCAGGCAGGAGATCCCTGCTCATGGTGGGTGCTGGTGAGACCCTCAGGGGTTGTGGGGACCTCCAGGGGAGCTCTGGGTGATGGCATCAGAAGGTGATGGAGAAACCCCTACACTGAATTTGTGCTGGGCACTACTTAGGGATGAGGATACACGCCCCTGTAGCCTGTTTTCCCACAGTCCCAGCCAAGCCCATACCACCAGTACATTTCCCTCAAAAGCACCTCTGGGAGAGGAGACATGGAGTGCTGAACTTCGGGGGCACTCTGTGGGGATACATCTTGGCTTCTCCAGAAGGAGAATCCTGGGGAACAGAGCTGCCACTCGCAGGGATTGTGGGCCCGTTGTGGAGCCCTGGGAGTATTGTCTCCTCGTGGGGTGCACCCAAGGGCAAAGCTGCTTGTGCACCCCACTTCTGCCCTCCAAGTGTTCTAGCATCCCAACACCTCAGCAGGCCCTTCTCTGCTCCCCAGCAGGGTCTTGGTGGCTGGTGTTGTCCAGCATGTGCCGTTCTCTGTACCTGTGTTTCTGGGGTTGTGGGACTGGAGTGGGCACTAGGGACTTGCTTTCCCATTTCTCCTGTTAATTTCCACCCACCGTGCCCTCCACCCCCTCCCACCCTCCTGCACTGATCGCAATTAAAAATAGAACCCAATTAAAAAGGAACGTGGCACCACCCCCCTGTCAGGTTGAAAATGGAGCTGAACTGGATACAGGACATACTGCAGCGGCTCTGGAGCCAGGGGGACATGGAGCAGGGCAGGTGATGGGGTAAAGCCCCTTGTGAGGAGGGTTTAGGTCTGTCAGCTCTGAGAGTTACGGCCAGAGACCCAGAGTTGCCGTACTGGAGAGAGAAGATGGCTCCAAAGGGAAGTGGAATATGCTCTGGCATATGTCTGGTGCCAGGGGGTTTGAGAAGAGCTGGGGCTCAGGTAGGATATGTGGAGGGGGGCAGTGATCTCAGGGCTGTGCTGGGGACATCCTCAGGTACTGACTTGGGTGATCCCTGAAATGCTTCTGGGAAGGACTACAAGGCTTCAGCCCTTCAGGGATGAGGCTCGGGCATTGCTGTTGGCCCCTGGGGTCTCAGTGCTTTGTTGTGTGACACCCCCCAAACGGGATAAGGCCATGGCACCCTTACCCTCTGCCAAAAGTGCCAGGAATATCCCCCTCGGATGGATCGGAGGGTCTAGGATAGGAGAACAGGGGCATGTGATGGTTCTGGGAAGTGGGATAGGGGAGCGTGGGGGATGTGATGTACCGGGGGAGTGGGAATTCCGGGAGTGGGGAGGATGCAGGCAGTAGTGGAGCTTTTTGGGATATTTCACACCGTCCCCGTGGCTGAGCCCCACCGAGCTCCATACCCTGACTGTGGGGCTGAGCTATGGCCCCTCCTGCCCGTGGCCTCGCGTGGGCGAGGGGCCGAGCGGGGGGGCCTTCCCACCCCCGGAGCAGGCAGCCAGCATGTCCCGGTCCCTGGGCGCCGGGATGAAAGGACCATTGTCCCAGGCTGGGCAGCCGTGAGGGCTGGCCATGGACGCCCCACATCCCGTCTGTGTCCCCAAGCCCTCCCACTCTCTTTCTTACCCCCCACGAAGACCTTGGGAATTGTGTGGGGAGGCAAGAACCCCCCACACACCCCTTTTATTATTTTTTTNTGCTCTCCCTGCCCCATGCTTGGCTCCAGCGCCCTTGACTTTGGCAGATGGCATCCCTGCTACAGGGGTAGCTGTCCTCACCTTCTCCCTTCTCCTTGTCTCCTTGCCTTCCCTGGATCTGGCTGCTGTGGTTATGGAGCAGCTCCCCACTCTGCACCCCCCTAGCCCCTTCAGTGTGATCTATGCTGCCCCAAGGCACCAGGCACAGCTCCACATACTAGCTCCCCCCGGCTGCCCTGTGCAGGGATGCCACTTTGGGGGGAGCACATCCACAGTGATCGAGGGCAAGTGGGAAACAGGGTCCCCTCATACCCAGGATTCAGCTCCCCATTGCCTTGAGACCCTGTGTGCCTGTGCTACAGGGTGACTCTGGGTGGCCAACTGAGCTGCTGGTTGGATCCAGGTCTTGTTGGAGGAGGTTGCATTGATTTAAAAAAAAAAAGATCTGAGAGGAGACACTTCCCCTTTGCTTGCTGGGGCTTCCCACAGCTGCCTTCCTGCTTGGGGGTCCCCATGGCTACCCTCTCGCCCAGGGGTCCCTATAGCCACTATCACACTTGGTGGTTTCCACTGCCTCCCTCCTGCCTGAGGATCCTCACTGCCCTCCTCTTATGAGTTCCCTATGGCCACCCTCCCATCTGGGGGTCCCAATGGCCATCCTCCCACCACAAGGTCCCCACTGCCATCCTATTGGGGGTCCCCACAGTTGACCTCCTGCCTGGGGGTCCCCATGGCCACTCTTCCCACCCTGGGGGCCCCTGGTAGGTCTCTCATGCCCCCTGCCTTGCAGTGCAGGATGGAGTGCAGGGACGTGCCGGCGGAGACACTGTACGACGTGCTCCATGACATCGAGTACCGCAAGAAGTGGGACACCAATGTCATCGAGACCTTTGACATCGGGAGGCTGACGGCCAACTCTGATGTGGGCTACTATGCCTGTGAGGAGGGGGCCAGGGGGGATCTGGGCAGTGCTGAGGGAGGGCTGAACCCCAGGGCTGCTACCACTCCATCCCTGGGTTTGGCATCTGGGGGATCCATGGTGTCTGGGATTGAAGGGAGGAGCCTGGATAGTGGTTTGAGGGGATTTGGAGGGCAGGAGGCGACCCCATACTTGGGTGTCTCACTCTGGAACATCCAACCTGATGCTGTCCCTAGGGAGGTGTCCCAAGCCCCTGAAGAACCGGGACGTGGTCACACTCCGCTCCTGGCTGCCTATGGGCTCTGACTACATCATCATGAACTACTCTGTCAAGCATCCTGTGAGTTCAGTGGGGTACTAGGGGTCCTATGGTTGTGGGCTGGGGCTCACTCAGAGCTTGAGGGGATAGGCTGGAGGCTTGCTTGAGGGGGTCAAGATAGCCCTGCTTGTGGCTGGTGCCTGCTGTACCCCACCTGCCCCGCCACTGACTCATGTTCCCTCCTTCCTCCCTGCCGCAGAAGTACCCGCCCCGCAAGGACATGGTGCGGGCGGTCTCTATCCAGACAGGCTACCTGATCGAGGGAACGGGTGCCAAGAGCTGCACCATCACCTACCTGGCACAGGTGGACCCCAAAGGTAAGAGAGGGACCCCCAGCTCTGTGTCCTGGGGCTCCGCACCCTCAAGTCCTTCCCTCGTGTCAGTGTGTGCTTGGGGGGGCCAGTGGGGTCTTGTGGGGACTCAGGGGGCTTAGTAGGGATCTCATGAGTTCTCAGTGTAGGCTTATTGGGAGTTCAGGGTGGCCTCTCTTGGGGCTTAATGGGAGCTTTCGGCTCAGTGGGGGCTCAAGAGTAGCTTGGGGGGCTCAGGGTGGTCTGGGGGCAGATCATTGGGGATTCAGTTAAGGCTCTGGGACTTCGGGACAGGGTCATCAGGGCTTCAGGAAGTCTCAGGTTGAGTTCAGGAGGACTCGGGGTGGGTTCAGGATTACCTGTGAATATGCTCAAGGTGGGCTTGGAAGGGCTCATCAGCAGGAGCATCTTGGGATGCAGCCAGAGCCAGACATGGAACATGGAGCAATGTCAGGAGAAAACATCTTGGGCCTGTTCTCTTGAAATCTTTCATTTTGGGGGGTTGAAGAGGCCCCCAAAATGATGAAATCACTGTTTTTGACCTATCCAAGAGCAGAGAGCAGTATGGATTGAACCCTGTTTCTCCAGCCACATGTCCCCATTGAGAATGCCATGGGGGTCCCGTGTGTGGTGGTCCTGGGGGATGCTGCGGGTCACACTCCCAGCTGCCCCTCCCTTCTCTCCAGGTTCTTTACCAAAGTGGGTGGTGAACAAATCCTCCCAGTTCCTGGCCCCCAAGGTGAGTTTGTGGCACTGTCATGGGTCTGGTGTGGGGGGAAGGGGTCTCTGTTCCCATCTCACTCTTCCTCCCAGGCAATGAAGAAGATGTACAAAGCATGCCTCAAGTACCCTGAGTGGAAGCAGAAGCATGACCCTCACTTCAAGCCCTGGCTGTTCCCGGAGCAGAGTCGACTCCCAGCCCTGGCACTCTCTGAGCTCTCCCTCCAGCATGCGGATTCCCTGGAAAACATTGATGAGAGCTCCCTGGCCGAGAGCAAGGAGGACCGTGGCGAGGGCAGTGACGAGGACAGCCTGACCTGATTCCCCTGGGAGCTCCTCTCCTTGTTCCCTTGGAAAGGACAGTCTGACATGACACCCCCTGGGGGCTTCTCTCCCTGTCCCCCCACTTCTAACATGGTTTGTGTCTCTATCTCACACACCTGTACACATACACCCCCACTTGGGTTCAGGGGGACCCTCCTGTTGTTGTACCCCTGTATGGGGACAGCAGAGACATAGTGGGTCCCCCAGGGTGGGAAGCTGGGGTTGTCTGGTCACTTAGCCCTTGTGGGACGCCAGTGTTGTCCCTATTGGTGGCAAACCCAAAGTGCCCTTCAGCTTTTGCGGGGGCAGAGGAAAGGGGGGCCCTATGCCTGCTCCTCAGCCCTGGAGACCCTTCCACTGCGCTCCTCCTCTGTCCCCCATCCTTGCTCCCCATCTCTGTTATGGTCCAACAGAACTGCCTTCATCCCATGGGATCCCCACCCCCAGCAGACCCCCAGGGGGTGCTTGGGCACCTGCCTGCACCTCTGGGCATGCAGAGGAGCTTTGAGGGACTCCTGGTACCTCCTGGCATGCTGGGAAGGAGGGCCTTTGGGGTTTTTGGCATCTCCAAGCATGTAGAGGGGAAGCTTCTAGGCTCCTGGCACCTCTAGCATGTTGGAGGGGATATTGGGGTCT
This sequence comes from Donacobius atricapilla, assembly GCA_013397315.1. NCBI lineage: Eukaryota > Metazoa > Chordata > Aves > Passeriformes > Mimidae > Donacobius > Donacobius atricapilla. The sequence continues at coordinate 115,750 of WBMY01003408.1, forward strand.
TAACCTTCAGGTATGTGGGAGGAGCTGAGGAGCTCATGGCACCTCCAGATGTGCTGTGGTGGGTGTTTTGGCGGCCTGGGATCGCCGTTCATGTTGGCGAGGTTCTTATGGGCTCTCAGCATCTTCAGGTTTGTTTGGGGGAGGCTTTGGGGTAAGCTCGCACCTCCAGGTGTGCCGAGTGTCTCTGGGGGCTCCCAGCATCTTCAGGGGGGCTCCTGGCACCTCCAGATGTTCTGCGGGTCTCTGAAGGCTCCTGTCCTCTCCCCTGCGTTTCCAGGATGGGGACCCTTTCCAAGCTGGGTGCCTGAACCCTTCCTCCACTGGAATTTGAGGCCTTGACTGGGGGTTTGGGAACTGGTCTTTGGCCATGCTTCTGCCCCCTCCTTTTCTGGGGGTGCACAGGGAGATGGGAGATTTTGTACCTTGTACTGGAGCTGATTATTTAGGAATAAAATAATTAAATCTGGCATGCGAAGGACTCAGCCTCTGTCCCATCTCGGTCCTTTGGGTGCCATCCCTGTCCCCATAGTGTACTCAGGCAGGAGATCCCTGCTCATGGTGGGTGCTGGTGAGACCCTCAGGGGTTGTGGGGACCTCCAGGGGAGCTCTGGGTGATGGCATCAGAAGGTGATGGAGAAACCCCTACACTGAATTTGTGCTGGGCACTACTTAGGGATGAGGATACACGCCCCTGTAGCCTGTTTTCCCACAGTCCCAGCCAAGCCCATACCACCAGTACATTTCCCTCAAAAGCACCTCTGGGAGAGGAGACATGGAGTGCTGAACTTCGGGGGCACTCTGTGGGGATACATCTTGGCTTCTCCAGAAGGAGAATCCTGGGGAACAGAGCTGCCACTCGCAGGGATTGTGGGCCCGTTGTGGAGCCCTGGGAGTATTGTCTCCTCGTGGGGTGCACCCAAGGGCAAAGCTGCTTGTGCACCCCACTTCTGCCCTCCAAGTGTTCTAGCATCCCAACACCTCAGCAGGCCCTTCTCTGCTCCCCAGCAGGGTCTTGGTGGCTGGTGTTGTCCAGCATGTGCCGTTCTCTGTACCTGTGTTTCTGGGGTTGTGGGACTGGAGTGGGCACTAGGGACTTGCTTTCCCATTTCTCCTGTTAATTTCCACCCACCGTGCCCTCCACCCCCTCCCACCCTCCTGCACTGATCGCAATTAAAAATAGAACCCAATTAAAAAGGAACGTGGCACCACCCCCCTGTCAGGTTGAAAATGGAGCTGAACTGGATACAGGACATACTGCAGCGGCTCTGGAGCCAGGGGGACATGGAGCAGGGCAGGTGATGGGGTAAAGCCCCTTGTGAGGAGGGTTTAGGTCTGTCAGCTCTGAGAGTTACGGCCAGAGACCCAGAGTTGCCGTACTGGAGAGAGAAGATGGCTCCAAAGGGAAGTGGAATATGCTCTGGCATATGTCTGGTGCCAGGGGGTTTGAGAAGAGCTGGGGCTCAGGTAGGATATGTGGAGGGGGGCAGTGATCTCAGGGCTGTGCTGGGGACATCCTCAGGTACTGACTTGGGTGATCCCTGAAATGCTTCTGGGAAGGACTACAAGGCTTCAGCCCTTCAGGGATGAGGCTCGGGCATTGCTGTTGGCCCCTGGGGTCTCAGTGCTTTGTTGTGTGACACCCCCCAAACGGGATAAGGCCATGGCACCCTTACCCTCTGCCAAAAGTGCCAGGAATATCCCCCTCGGATGGATCGGAGGGTCTAGGATAGGAGAACAGGGGCATGTGATGGTTCTGGGAAGTGGGATAGGGGAGCGTGGGGGATGTGATGTACCGGGGGAGTGGGAATTCCGGGAGTGGGGAGGATGCAGGCAGTAGTGGAGCTTTTTGGGATATTTCACACCGTCCCCGTGGCTGAGCCCCACCGAGCTCCATACCCTGACTGTGGGGCTGAGCTATGGCCCCTCCTGCCCGTGGCCTCGCGTGGGCGAGGGGCCGAGCGGGGGGGCCTTCCCACCCCCGGAGCAGGCAGCCAGCATGTCCCGGTCCCTGGGCGCCGGGATGAAAGGACCATTGTCCCAGGCTGGGCAGCCGTGAGGGCTGGCCATGGACGCCCCACATCCCGTCTGTGTCCCCAAGCCCTCCCACTCTCTTTCTTACCCCCCACGAAGACCTTGGGAATTGTGTGGGGAGGCAAGAACCCCCCACACACCCCTTTTATTATTTTTTTTGGGGAAAGTCCTGGCAGTCTTCCCCTTGAATCCTGTTTCCATGAGGCAGCCAAACCTCCGTGCAGGAACAAGCCTGGGCCTGGCAACGGGGGCCCTGAGTGCCCCCGCCCCGGGAAGCGCCCCGGCATCCTCTGGGAGCCGTCGCTGCCACCAGACAGAGGTAATGGGTGCTNAGCTCACCCCCAGCACATCCGAATTCAATCCCAGCTCAACCCCAGTACAATCCATTTGAACCCTGGTATTCCCCATGTGCCCCCCAGCTGCCCCAAGTAGACCCCAACTCATTCCCTGTGCACCCCCACTGAACCTCAGTATACCCCAGTTCACCTCAGCACATCCCAGCTCAAACCCAGTTCATCCCAGTTTAATCCCAGTACTCCCCAGCTCACCCCAGCACATCTCAGCTCCTCCCCAGTATATTCCAACTCACCCTAACACTTCTCAGCTCAATACCAGTACATCTCAGCTTAACCCCAATTTAACCTCAGCCTTCCCAGTTCACTTCCAGTATATCCCAGCTCCCCTAAGCAGACCCCAGCTCAACCCCAGTATAACCCAGCTCAGTCCCAGTCTCCAGGGAGCCCTGGCATTGCTGATAGCTCTCATTCCTGTGCCACTGCAGGGGTCCTACTGCCTGGCTGGGGTGAGGGACATGTTGGGGGGATACTGGGTGGTTGTGCTGCCAATGCCAGGGGTGAAAGCTGGGAAAAGGGGACTCTGAGGGCCAAGCTAGCAGATTTGTTTTCTGCTGGGGATCTGGCATGTTCCTGCTCACGGCCAAACAAAAAAGCGTCAGCTGTGGCTGTGCCAGGGTGCCTGCCAGCAGTGCCCGTGCCACACCAACTATCACCAATAGCACCCAGATGCTGGGTAATGCTGGTATGGGACTTCCCTTGCTTTCCTCCTTCTCTTCCTCACTGCTTCCCAGTCTGTCTGGCGAGGCCTCAAGCTTTACCAGTGCTGACAGCTGGAACTGGGATGGTGGTTGCTTTGTCCTCCAGTAATGGCAAGCTGGTTCTATGCGACACCTTCACACTGCTAGGGCCATTGGGTTGGTGTTCAGGGTGCCCAGGGGCTGCTCCAGCACAGAAGATTCCTAGGTCTAGCGCCATTGGGTTGGTGTTCAGGGTGCCCAGGGGCTGCTCCAGTACAGAAGATTCCTACGTCTAGCACCATTGCAGGGACAGCAATTTTAATTTGTAGGTTCAGCCCCAAAAGCCAATTTTTGGAGGCATGGAACTGAGTGCTGAGAATGGGTAGCTATTCTGGGGTGATGGGAGAAAGGTAGCAAGGAAAGCTCCTCCATGAGCTGACGGTGGTTTTTTGGGGGTGCTCCAGCCGCTACTGGGGATGAGTTATTATGGGCCACAGCCAGGACATCAGGGATAGGGATATTTAGAGCAATATGGAGGATGCGTTTGCTGCCAGAACTCAGCCTCAGAACAGGGTGAGCCCTTCGCCCTTGAGATTTTGGGGGTTTCTTATGGGAGGCAGGGAGAGATGCAGCTCCTGTGGCAGGACTCTGCAGCCATAGAGGGGTGTTGATGCTTGGGGAAGCTTTGCAGATGGGCTCCCCAAATTTACAGGTGAGGGAGAGCCTGGCTGTGTAGAAGGGCTTTTGCATAGTGGATGTGGGTGCATGCAGTTGGTGGTCCCTGTACTTCTGTCCCTGCTGCAGCATACCCTAGCTTGGCTTGGCTTGGCTTGGCTTGTCTGCAGTGCTGCGGTGGGCAGGGGGATCCGGAGGGTAGCCCTGGTATGGTATGACCCTGCTGTTGGGGACAGGGCCTGTGCATGGGGTAGAGTTGCACCCCAGTGAGCATGAAGAGGAGGTGGGAGGGCATCAGGGCTGGAAAAGGGGACACCCCATCCACAGTTGGAGGGGTCACCCCTTCCCCATGACACTTTCACTTCCCATTCAGGGGAAAGTGAAACAGGGACCTATGTGGTTTCAGTACTGGATGTTGGGTGATGGGGCTGATTTCTCATGGAGGAAGGAGGTGCCGTGCTTCCCAGGGGGACCCATCGGGGACCCATCCTCTGCAGCCAGGTTGTTGGCACAGCCTCCCCCCTGCCCCCATCGTCGCCAGACCCTAGGACACTGGGGCTCCTCTGGGGTGGCTGTGCACGTGGGGTTTGGCTTCCTGACCTAGTTTGCTGGCAGCTTCCATAAAGTGTGTCAGGAGCTGAGAGCATTCCAGTGGAACTCAGTGGGTAGGGAGTTGGTAGGCAATACAGCATTGCCAGATGTATTTACTCCTTTTCTGGCTGGATTTGCCCATTTCTGGTTGGATTTACCACTTTTTTTGATGGGATATGCTCATTTCTGGTTGTATTTGCCTTTTTTCTGGCTAGATTTGTGAGGCAGGCAACACTCTGGAGGGGAATGCTGAGAAACTCATTTGTTTGTTGGTGCCACAGCCTGGGACATGTTTCACCTTCCCAGGTTTTACCTCCATAGGGGAAGGGGAATGCAGGGGAGACCTTGGGGAAATGAGGAACTCCCAGTTTTCCTGCCCCCTTGTCCCTGACTTTTCATCCACATCATCACTGCCCACCTTCCACCTCTATGCACACCCTCCATCTGCGTACAGAGTTGGCTTGGGGAAGTTCCCACGTTGGGGCACACCCTGGTGTGTGTGTGTGTAAGCCTTCAGGCCCCCGAGCAGGGGGATGGGAACCCTCTGGCTTCTTCACATGAACGACCTGGAAATGGCAGAGATAGGAGGCTGCAGAGAAGCAATTCCACCTCTGGATTGTGATTCTGCAAGCCTGAACTTGATCCCTCAACAGTGCCTTGGGGGTTTGAATATCATTTGCAATTTCTTTGGCTGAGAAGATCTTGAAAATGTAAAAGCTTCACCCTCCCAGGAAAGACCTTGGGTGCAGTTGAGCAGATGGGCACCCACTGAGGTGGAGTGTGGAGGGGTTTGGGTGGGAAGGGGTCTGTGGAGTGCTGAGTGCTGTCCTGGGACCCTTTGTTTGCTTTGGGGTATTCAATGCTTGCTGAGGATTCTGCTTGGGCAGTTTCAGGGTGAGGATTGTGGTGCTTTTGATTCCTAGCTGGGCAGGGAATGTGAGGTAACCCTGGCAGGTCTGTTGGGGACATCACATTCACCTCCTGGATCCAGCAGGGACACGGGTGACATTCACCTCATTCTGGCTGGCCATGGGCCCTTGTCTGAGGATCTTTCCTTAATTTAGGCAGAAAAGGTTAAAAATCGCTGTGGTGCGAGACTGGTTGCCCAGTGCTGCTGGAGCATGGCAGCTGAGGAACCCCCTTCCCTCAGGTGGCCAGCCCTGTTCTCACAGATCCTTCCGCCACCCGGCTTTGTCTCTGGTGCCCACAGGAACCCTGGTGGGTAACAGCTTACTGCCCTCGCTGGGAATCCACAGGGATTCTGGGGTGGTGGGACATGATAGCTACCTGCCTGCTTGAACCTTTCTGTCCAATGGCCAGAGCTTGGCTTATCCTGCTGCCCCACAACGCCCCGTCCTTGGTACTTGGTTCCTGCTGCAGTACTGGTGAGCTCTCACTTCCCGGAGATCACCCTGCCTGGCTCTTCCTTCCTCTCCTGCTGAAAGCCCTGCCCCGTCCTTCTGTCACCCAGGGCTCACACTGTCTCAGGATCCGGCCTTCTTGTCCCCTATGGCGCCTGTGGTCAGTGCATCACCACACTGAGGCCTCACAGTTCTGTTGGGGCCTGGGCTGGCTATTGCACCATATCCCAGCTCAGAACTCTGCTTGGCTTTCCGGAAAGTTCCCATTGCTGAGGTGGCGTTTGAGGAAGTACTGGGGCAGGCAGAGACCCCTTGGCAAACCTCCACCGCGCCAGCTGGACCGGCCGGCCACCTCCTTCTGCTGAGCCGAGGGACCGTGTGCTGGTAATTAGCTCTCCTTGATTAATGAGCCCACAGACCTGGGGAAGGGGAACATGGGGTGCAGGCAGGGTTTGCCTACACCAGAGGAGCAATTGCAATAGCAACTAGATCAATCAAGCGGGTGCCAGACACCCAACAGATCTTCTATGCTGGATTTTCCTGGCTCATGGCCACTATCCTGGGGGCCATTGAAGGGACAGGCAGGGAAGAGCTGTGGGATGGCCACCACTTTATTTCTTGGTGCTTGGGTGATGAATGTAGCTCTGTCAGTGACATACTGATGCCCCTGGTCACACTACTCGATACCTGGCACCTCGTTAGGGGTAACATTGATTACCTAGGGGAAGCTGGAGCTAGTGAAGGCAGCATGCTCGCCTTTCACTCCCAGTCAGAGCCCATAGCCTCCATGGCATACACAGCTCCTTAATCGAACAAGCCCAGCCCTCATTAGTGCCTCACCTGAGGGCTGGGAAGCCCACGGCCCTGAGAGCAGTGGTGGGATGCAGTGGGCAAAGGGTGGGCACACCCCTGCATCATGGGGGGCTCCTCCCTGGGCCAGGATGCTCAGCTCTGCTGGAGGAAGAGGTGACTCCCAAACGCTCTGTTGACTTGAGTGCATCTGAGGTGGGCTGGGGTAGCTGCAGGAGCCCCCAGAAAAGCAGACAGCACCCAAGATTGGGGGTAGAGGGGCTTGCTGAGCCCCTTGGCCCAGACAAAGGGGACCAGCACCAGGCACCCCCAGATCCTTCATCCCCAGCACTGGGAGAGTGAGGATTGTGTGGGTTTGGGATGGGGCCGAGTGGTCTGGTCCTCGTGTATTTTGGCATCCTGACTTAACCCCCCCAGAACACCAGCGCCACAGTGCCACGGTGCTGCAGCCCTTGCCCTTCCCTCCTCATGCTACTTGTCCAGCCTTTAAGTCTCTTACAAAACAGCCCCTGTGGTGTTGCCTAATCCCGGGGAGGAATGCAGTGGGTCAGCATTGGGAGGATTTGTGCTTGGCAGGGGCCACAGCCAGGGTTACCCCCTGATCCCCAGCAGCCAGCTGGGTTACGGCATCTCCCTGTGTTGATTTTGCTTCTGGAATATCCTCATCCTGTTTAGCACAGAGGTTAAATGATTAATGATTGAAGGAGGGAACCTAGCAAAGGCCTGATGAATGATTAACTTGGTGAGGGCAAAGGGCCCGACAGCAACGGAGAGCTACCAGTCTGGCACTCCAGGGACCCTGCACTTCCCTCGCTGGAGTTTTGTCCCCATCCCTGTCCCTGGTGCGCAGCAAGGAGGTCTCTCAGCCACCATAGTGCTGGGACAGTGCCAGTGGTGAGTGCTGGTGCAGCTGTCCCTTCCTGATAGGTCTGTCCCACTACTGCGTCGATGTCCTGGCACAGCACTGGGGATGTTGACACCGGTGTCAATGAGTGACACTGGTGGTGACTCCTTGGCTGAAGCCAGGATGGGGGGGCATTTGTGGGAGCCCCATACTGCTGTCACTGTGTTTCCCTCTGCTCCTCCAGAGCCAGTGCCCAGCTGGGCTTGAGCCTGCCTGTGCTGGTGTCACTGGGATCTGGTGACAGCAATGTCACCCAGCACCATCAGTTATCCATTTTCAATAATAGATGAGGGCTTTCTAGGTGTGGAGGTGGGAGAGAGAATTTTATTCTGATTGAGGGGCTTTTGTGGTGCTGGTTGGGATTGCTGGGACCAGTGGGAGGGTCCTGGGTGCTGCTGATTTCTCTGGTACTGCTGATTTCTCTGGTGCTGCCAGCAAGGAGCCACAGGGGTCAGCCAGCCCTGGATCCCTGTTGCTCCTTCCTTGGACACTTCGTCCTTTGAGCCTGAAGCAAAGCCAAACTGTGCCAGGAAGTGCCAGTGACGTGTCACTGTGGCCACATCCCAGCAGCACCACTGGGATGCTGATGTCTCAAGGTGTAGGGGTCAGTGGCTGTGGGGACCCCATGGTGCCTCAGGCTCGACTGTGTCCAGTTACTGCTGGGTTGAGGATGAACCTTGCTTGGCTGTGCACTTTGCACCAAAACCACAAGTGCTGTGACCCACGTGAGTCACAGAAAATGTGACTCTGACAGCAGATCAGACTGGCCTATTTACGGCTCCAGGAAATCCTCTGGCTCCTTCTTAGCAGGTCTAAAAAAACCTCCAACAAACCCAAAATAAGATGGTGCTGAGGTCACTAGCAGTGCTGGGTGTGCCAGCATGATGGGATCTGCCTCCTGCCTGGAGCCTGCCGAGGCCATGATGCTGGTGGGTGGGAAGGGCAGGGTATCCCATCTGCTGCTTGTTGGGATAACAGGGATTTGCCCTGCCAACAGCTATGGGTGGGAGGGATGTTCTGCTGCACGAGCTGGGACACCAAGTGAGCCCCCATGTCCCAAGCTCTGGATGCCATAAGGGCACTCTGCAAGGTGTGTGCACCAAGGGTGCTGCACAGGTGCTCTGCCAGCACTCCAGGGTGCCATGCTAGAGCAATGCCAAGGTCAGACAGGGCTCTGGAGCTGAGAGCAATGCCATGGTAGGCATATGGTCTGTGAGGAGGGGTTTGGTGCGGTTTGGGTTGGGGGCTCCAGTGGCAGCACCCTGCCACTGGCTGTGATGGGGACAGTCTGGGAGAGGGGACAGCCTTCTGGATCCAACTGTCCATGTCATTCCATCCTGGCTTGCTGCTGTAAACCAGGCGAGCTGCATCCTGGAGGGTGAAAGCCCTGAGGTGCAGCCAACAGCTCCCCTGTCTTTGAATCAGGAATATTTAGGCATATTCCTTGATTGTCCGCAATGTGGATAATCCCCCACTGCTCTGTCCCACAGCTCAAATGTCACACCCTAGGACTATGCTGGTGCCCCATGGTGCCCTCACCTCTAAAGGAATGGCCTCTATGTTTCAGTGCCTAAATTGGCACCCTCCAGCATTTCCACATCCCTGCAGCCCCCCAGTTCAGGACTGGGTGATCCTGGGGACACAGTGTGGTTGGAAGCCATAGGAAAACCAGGTTGCTTCACTGGGAATGTTGGTTTTGGGACTCCAGGCTTCAACTGGTGTGTGTTTTGAGACTGATCCTGATCCTGTTGTCTCCATTCCCAGGTCCTGATGTCATCCTGAGCCTTGCTGGCAATGGAAGATGCATTGAGTGGTGCAGGTTTCTGTGGTCAGCCCCCTGCCATGGAAGAGGAGGGATCTCTGCCGGTGGCCACCTGGCTGTCTGCCCTCCACCTCGACCAGTATGTGGAGACCTTCCAGCAAAATGAGCTGTGGTCAGTGTGGGATTGCCGGGCTCTGACAGACGAGGGGCTCACCCGCCTTGGGGTGCTGCTGCCCGGCCACCGCCGCCGCATCCTCCTGGGGTTGCAGAAAGCCTTCGCTGAGGCCCCAATGCCCACTGGGACTCACCAGCCCCCTGCTAGTAAACCTGTCCCCATGAAACGCCACATCTTCCGGCTGAGCACTGCAACAGGGCCGGAGCAGCTGGAGTCCCAGTGCCTGCCAGTGCCCGGTGGGACCCCACTGCTGGAGCCAGAGCAGGGTGAAAGCTTTACCCAGCTGCCCCCACCCATCCCACCCAGGGTGGGCTGCCGTCCCCCCATCAAATTCTCACCATCACTATCGGGAGGCAGCCCCGAGCCCCCCACTGTGTCCTGCAGCCATCTCCTAGCCTTGGAGGATTCCTCTCTGCCAGTCCTTGGGGAGAAGCCCCCTGCTGACAGCAGGGTGAGACCCCCATTGCCGCCGCTGCCAGCCAAGCGACACCAACTGGAAACCAAGTGCCAGAGCCTGAAAGGCCCCCCACTGCCTGAACGGCCCCCCGTGCTCCCCCCCAGGGCTGTGTCCCACAGGAGGTAAGGGGGTGGCAGGCGCGTGGGCTTGGGGATGCCCCAAGGCCACCGGGTCTGTGTGGGGGTCTACTGTGACATAGATTGCCTGGGGTACCTACGCCCTCCCCAGACCTTAGCACATCTCCTGGGAACACCCCCACCCTTCAGCTCAGCACATCTCCTGGGGGTTTCTCCAGCCCCAGAACATCCCGTGAGGGTACTAACCCTCCCCCCAACCCCAACACAACCCCTGGGAGTACCCCTGCCCCAGGCCACAGCATGTTTCCCTGGGCTACCAGCACCGGGGGGAGGGAGTGTGTGAGGGGCTGGTGCTGATATTTTTATTTGGCTGTGGCTGGATATATCCACCCTGATCATCCTAGTCACCCAGGTCACCGCAGCCTGGCATGGGCTGGAATGCAGTCCCTGCAACAATGTAGAGCCCTGCCTTACCCCACCTGCAATGTAGGCAGTGCTGAAGCCTGAGGAGCTCTTGATGCCAGTGAGTGCAAGACAATGAACCGCAGCACACAGGGAGCATGAGGCAAAGCTGCTGCCAGCTGCTGTAGCAAGATGACATGGGAGCAGGCTGGAATTTGGGGAATGCTTGCAGTCCCCCCTTTGATGTCCCAACCCCCCAGCACACTTCCAAATCCTGCAGAGTGCAGGCAGATGTGAAGTGAGGATTGGGAGTGCAGTTTGGAGGGGGCTGACAAACTGCTGGGTGCCAGCACCCTCCTGGGGTGAGGTGGGGGAACGTCAGCAAGTCTCCCCACCCCAGGAGTCCTCCCCTGCAACCTCCCCAGGACCCACAGACTCTAAGGGATATGTTCCTGGTGCTGGGGTGTCTAGCTGGTCCCCTGATGGGGGTCCTGGAAGTGGGGCTGGGTTTGTCCTGACTGATGGTGCTGGCCCCGTATGTAGTCAGGATGAGAATGGGAGGGTTGGTGGCTGGGCTCCCCCTCCAGCTTCCCATCCCTGTTTCCAGTGGGCTTTTTGTGGTAAGGTGGGTGGAGGTGCTCTGACCCCTACCTGCAGGGAGTGGGCTGGGATGCTGAGCTGGGAAGGAGGCTTAGGCAGCTGATGTGGGGGGCTGGCATGCCATGGGGTGGGCAGCACCTGTCCCTGGGGTTCCTTGGACTCCGGATCAAGTGTCCATCCTGGCACCCCAGGAACTGTTCCCACCACTGCATTTCTGCACTGACATAGTCACCCAAATCCTCATGGAGCCACTCTCCATCCTGCCCTGGCCAGGAGGCCACCCAGGCATGATGAGGCCAATGGCTGCCACTTTGGTGCAAGCTGTGCTGGTCTGGTGCTGGACGTGCCATCGGTCTGGTACTTGCCATGCTGGTTTGGTGCCAGCTGTGCCGTGGGTTTAGTGTCTTCCGTGCTGGGTGTTTGGTGCCAGCCATGCCAGAGTTCTGGTCCTGGCCGTGCCGCGGGTTCTTAGTGGTCATACTGAGGGTTTGGTGCCGGAGATGCCGCTGCTTCGGCCAGCTCAGGAAGTTTTGCTGCAGTGCAGGAAGTGCCGGGGTGAGAAGCGCCGCTCCCCGCCGGCCTCCCCCGGCCCTCCCCGTGCCGCCGATCGGTCTCACCGCGGTTCCTGTCAGCTGCCCAGGTAGGGGGCACGGCTGGCGCAATGCCAGGCATGCCGCACGGGAGCAGCCGGCGGGGGCCGGGCCGGAGGGATTTCTGGGACGGGATCGAGCGCTGCCGGCACTACCGGGTGCGAGTCTCGCTCTGCCGGCTCCAGCGGGTGTTTCCTGCCCTGGCCTGTGCGCCCACAGATATTGGTGGTCCCCCAGTTCCTGCTGCCCCGGGGACGGGTGCTCTGCCGCGGAACAGGCGCTGCCCACCCTTCCACGGCACCCCGAAGGCTGTGAGGTTGAACTCAGGGGCTGGAATTCCCCCCGAGAGCTGCCCCGGGGGATCCGGGGGTGCATAAGGGTCCTTTGGGAGCTGCACAGGACCATGGGACTCAGGATGGGATGGACCTATGGCCTCACCAGGCGGTGATGTCTGAACAGCACCCCCAGGACACAAGGCTGCTCCAGTGGCTTGGGGGACTCTGGGGTCACCATGGAAGAGCCCTGGGGGCTGTGCCAGTGTGGGACAGGTGGGTGCCCATAGGGCCCTGGCACCTGGGGTGCCATGATGCACTCATATATAGATGACATGTATGTATTGGTGCTTGGTAATGACAAAAGGGAATATGTATGGGTGTATGTGTGTGTATATATATGTCTCACATAGATCTTGATGCTGTAGTGAATATACACAGGAGTATATCCCTGCATCCATATATATGTTATATGTGTATTACATGGATGTATTGGGGAGTTCAGAACTAACCAGCTGAACTCCAAAACTCTGATTTCAAAAGTCACTGTAATTGTATGACCAGGAATATATTTGGTATAGCTGAGTTCTTGTTTTGAGAACATTTTAAAAATAAAGAGCTATCCTTTCCTAAGAAATTCTTCCCTCTGAGGCTTGTGAGGCCCTGGCACAGGCTACCCAGAGAAACTGTGGCTGCCCCATCCCTAGAAGTGTTCAAAGCCAGATTGGATGAGGCTTGGAGTAACTTGGGGTTGTAGGTGTCCCTGCCCATGGCATGAGATAAGCTTTAAAGTCCTTTCCCAAGCAAACCCCTCTCCCAAGGTCTATGACTCTTTGGCCAGTGCTGGTGCCTGGCCATGCCTGTGGTTGGAGATGCTGTGGTACAGGACAGCTGGCATGGACAAGGGGTGCATTCAGGAGGGTGAGGGTATGAGTCACCCTATGGTGGGTGTTCGGTCCTGCCTCTACCTGTGGGGCAGCATCTGCTGGGACTTGGGAAGCTATCCACACTGGGGCTCCCTGGAGTGATGGGTGACTAGCTAAAGTGCCCTGCGCTGGGTCTGAGGGAGCTCCACAGCCTAGGTTGAACTCAGGGGCTGGAATTCCCCCCGAGAGCTACCCCAGCCCTAGGGTTCTGCTGTTGGCCCCAAACCCATCTCCTGCCCCCTGGGGGGACCTGACCTGGTTGCCTGCAGCCAGTGAACATGAAAGGCCTGGGGCTGGGGGAGAAACTGCTGGGCTGGCCGAGGACTAACAACAGTGGAGGATGCTTGCCCATCAGTTGGGGCTGATGGTTGGGCATGTCTGGATGATCCTTGTCCATGCTGATTTGATGCATGCGTCAGGGTGATGTTTGCCCAGGTCTGGATGGTACTTCACCACATCAGGGTGATGCTCACTGCATCCAGGCTGGGGCCGGGGCTGTTTGCTGACAGGTGTGAGGCAGCTGCATTGGTCTGGCCCTGTCTCTGAGTGGGACTGAGACCCTACCATAACCCCTTGTAGAGGTGGGGCACAGGGGAGGGACCTCCGAGAATGAGGGCTGAGGAAGAGCTGGAGCACTCCTGCATATGCAGACAGCCTGGGAACAGAGCAAGTAACCTGGGCATTTCTGGGATGATGCCACCCACCCATCTCCCCTCACTTCTGGCTGTGCTGCGAGGTCCCTGGTGCTTCCTCCTAGCTGCTTGCAGAGCCATATTGTGGTTTCCTCCAGGCAGTGTTCACCTCTGGGTTCTCACCATGCCCCAAACCCTGGGCCACCCCAAGCATTCCTGTGCCAGGAGGTGATAGGATCATCCCAGCCCTGCTGGGTGTGTGACATCTGAGATACTACCTGCCATGGGTTGATGGTGGCAACTGTGTTCAACACTGGGAGCTCTCTCTCACTAGTCCCAGACTTGATGCCACCCTCCCAATGCCAGCAGTGGGGCTGTGAGCCCCCCAGTTTTGGTCACTGATGGCTCAGACCTTGACACCCTACAGGGGGTCCCATGAGCAGTGGATGCTTGTGTCTGCGTGATCCCCCTGATCATGGGATGAGGCTGTCAGGGAGAGGGACACCCCCTCTCCATGCCCAGGGATGGTCTAGGGATTAGAGCAGTCCCCTGAGCAGCTGGTGGGAGGAGGGAAGTTGTAGAAAGTGATGCCCAAGGAAGTGATGACAGAAGACTCCTTTTCAGAGGGCTGGGTGAGCTGAGCAGGGGTGGTGGCCTGGGCAGAGGTTTGGTTTTGGGGTGGTGCCTGTGGGAGAGCAGCCCTCTCTGCCCCGCTTAGAAGAGAGGCCTAGATGAAGGACAGCAGATAAGGTGCTGCTCAGATAAGGGACAGCCCATAAGGTGCTGGTTTGCCACTTCCTTAATGGTAGAGGTGGCACTAGCCAGACCCTGCCTGGAGCAGTACTGGCATCCTTTGGGCATGGCTTCATGGGGGTGCGAGGGGTGATATGGCACCCATGCCACCCCATGGAGCCATGGGAGGACATGAAGCCCAGGGATGCTACAGCAGCAGATGATGACATGGAGAGCAGGCAGACCAGTGAGGAGGGTGTTTTCGGGAACTAGGGTGTTATTTGTGCCTGAGCTCTGTGGGTGCCCATCCTATTGGTCCCTGGGATGGTGGGGCAAGGGGCTGGACAAGAATGGGGCTGAGCCAGAAACCCTTCTGAGAAGTCCCCATCCAGGCGATGGGGGTTGTCCTGGCCTAAGGCTTGTCATCTCACTGCTGGCCATGGGGCTTGTGCTGCAGCCCCCCAACCACACCTCAGGGGGCAAACACCATCCTGGGGTGGCTGCACAGATGCAGACCTCAGCCAGGCTCTTGCTGGAGGCTCTGTGATTTGTACACTGTCACCTCCATGTCTCTGGGTCTCTGCAGTCCTGAGTGCTCTGGCAGATCCTGCCTGGTGCTGTTGGAAGCAGTACTGCTCCACTGCCCACACTCTCCTTCCTATGCTCCCCTCCTTCCCTGCCAGCATTCCCTGATGTATGGATGGTTGTGGCTGGTTCCCATGGAGATAGCTGCTGAGAAATGAGGTCAGGCTGACCCAGGGAGAGCCAGCACTCCTGTTCTCCCATGCTTTCTGCTCCAGCCAGGGAGAAGTTTCTTCTCCAGCTCACTCCAAGCTAAGGGAAAGCTCTTGTGTCATGGTGCTGAGAGGCACATCCCCAGAAACCATAGGGTGCTGATGGCATCCTTGGCCATGGAATCACGGGGTCACAGAATGGTTTAGATTGGAAGAGATCTTAAAGCTCGTTTAGTTCCACCCCCCTTGCCAAGGCCAGGGACACCTCCCACTAGACCAGGCTGCTCCAAGCCCCATCCCACCTGGCCCTGAACATTTGCAGGCATGGGGCAGTCACAGCCTCTCTTGACAACCTGTGCCAGGGTCTTACCATCCTCAGAGGGAAGAACTTCTTCCCAATATCCACTCTAACCTTCTTGTAGCTGCAGTGGGAGGTAGCTGGGGCAAGGATGGGGATGGTGCCAGCATGCAGGTCCCCTGGGCCTCACCTACCTAGGGCTTGGGGTAGAAATTCTGCCCACTGTCTCTGCCCATTCTCTGGATTCAAGGATGCTCCAAAGGTACTTTGTATTTTTATACCCTGGAGAAACTTCATAATTTCCTGCCCTTGAGAACACCATTACTCCAGAAGTTTCTATTGATAGTCTGTCACCTTTGAGTCTCAGGAAGGCAGGAAGCAAGGAATAGGAAGTAGGAGTGGCTGAGCCCAGCTGCTCAGGGGCTTTGTGGAGTGGAGGACAGTCCCTGTGGTCCCTCTCCCCACTGGTCAGGGTTTTGGGGCTGGGGGAATGGCTCACTGAGCCAGGAGAAACTCCATTTCCAGGATTTCTTGGTGCTGTAGCAGCCACCCTGGATCTCCCATGTCCACCCTACCATAAGGAAGCTGGTGGCACAGAGCATCCCTAGGGCCCCATCCTGCTCAAGGAACCCTGTGGCTACCTGCAAACCAGCTAAGGAAGCAGCTCTGCCATTGTTTAGACTGGAGGAAAGAAAACAACCTGCTCTGGGATGTGGCTTCAAGGCTCTGGGTGGCTTGGGGTGTCCCAGAGTCAGATAAGGATCCTGAGCCATGGAGCACACCCAACGGCGTGAGGTTGGATGCCAGGAAAACATTTCCAGACTAGAAAAGTAATCATATAACCCAAGCACAGGAAAGGCTTTGCCATGGGGTCTTAGGAATTGGTTTGTGGGTTTGGGTCTGCTGGGGTTTGGTCCCTTCGGGGGGTCCTCTGTGACTCCCCTGCAGGTGTATCAGGGTTGGGAATTGAGGCAGGGCATGGCATAAGGCAGTGCTTGCTCCTCTCTCCCACAGCATCCCTGCCAAAGAGGAGGTCTCCATCACTGAAAGGGCACCTGGCATCACCCTGTCCTCCCTGTTACCCCTGCCTCACACGAAGACGCCAGCCCTGACACCACCGGCGCTGCCCTCCAAGGCCACCCTTCCCTTCGTGCCAGAGTTTGGTGAGTACAATGGGGGCCCCTCCAGTCTTCCCCTGTCACAAATCTTCCCTTGGGATATCTGGCTGCCAGTCCATCAGCATCCATCCCACGGGTGCTGTGCCTTCCTTCTTGTCAGTTTGTTCCTCTGTCCTTGCTGCGGTCTCTTTTCTATCCCCTTTCTTGCCTTCTGGGCTGGAGGTGTCAGGTGTGCAAGAGCTGGGCTGGGGGGATTTACAGTGTGTGAGGTCTGAGCTGGGGGCTTCAGGGAAGGGGTGTAAGACCTGGACTGGGAGTATCAGGGCATGCAAGGTGTGGATTGGGGGTTTGAGTGCAGCCTCTTCTAGGGCAGAGCAAAGGTTTTCTGTGGGTGCTGGAAGTGTCCACACCCACTCAGAGGAAAAGTAAACCTGTCAGGGGGATGAAATGCAGATGTCCCTGGTTCTGGGGTCCCAGAACTTTGCATCCCCCGGCCCCATCCTCAGGGTGTTCCTGGGGCTCAGCCAACTGCAGGGAGCAATGCTGAACTGGGGACCCCCATGGAGGGGTGAAAGTTTGGTCTCAGGGTGCAGCCCTGGTTGGACTATACTTCAGTGGAAATAGTTCTGCTGGAACAAAGAGGAAGGGCTGAGTTGTGTGGGGTGCTGGGTGCCTCTCAAGGCCAGCAGCCCTGCAGGAAGCAGCACAGGTTTAACTGGGAGCTGGGGTGTGTTTCAGAAGCTGGGAGAAGCTGTGGACAGGGAACTTATCTGTTTTTTTGGGGAAGCAGGGAAGAAAGCTGCTCCCACCCTGATGGGTTTGGGATGCAGTGTCTGCAGGGCGTTTCTGTGGTGCCAAGGTGAGCATCTATCTGCACCCCTCAACCCCCTGCAGCCTGGGAGCATCCTTGCCTGCTGCCAGGGCCCAAACATCACCATCTGGGTTGGGGTTTTGGGAGGAATCTACTCCGGATTCTCAGTGGGATTTGGGAGTGTGTGTCTGCTAGGGCCAGGCTGTCTGAGGCCACTTGTTTCCTGTGGGGTTACAGTCCTGACCAGGATTCCTGCTGATGTGCGTGCTGGATGAGTATGAACCATCTCTTGCTCCCATCATCCTCTGGGATCTCATTTCCATGGTGCACAAGCTCGGGAGCTGATAAGGAATGGGAGAGGATGGAGGGGAATCCACCCTGGAAAACAAGCTGTGGAAAAAGCTCCTGGGAATCCCAGTGGCAGGAGCTCCCAGGCAGAGCCTGGACAGAGCCCCTGGACCCATGGTGCTGGGGCTGGTGTCAGCAAGTCCCCTTCTGGCGAGGTCAGGAGTGTTGTGACAGTGCTGGGAGGTGCCACTAGTGGGACTTAGCCATTTCTCAGCTCTTCCCCAAACTCCTTGATAAGACCCTTCTCACAGGGATGGAGTGGTTATTTGCCAAGGGCAAAGCAAGGGGAAGCCAGCCATGCCTGTGTCATCCTCCCCACAGGCTCCAGGGTAGCAGGGGGAATTGGGACCCCTTGCTCCACCCCAGCTGATTCCCAGCATCTTCCCTCTCCTTTGTCAGATGACTCAGACTACGAGGACACGGCGTGGGAGGAGGAATTAGCCAGACCAACGGGGGAGATGGCTAAGGTTGGTCCCACCATGGGGCTGGAGGTGGGCAGGAGCTAGCAGAGTGGCTGACCCTAAGGATAGGTATCAGCCTTGGAATGCTCCAGAGATACTGGTTAGGGCTGGAGGAGCATGTTGGCAGTGGCTAGAGGGGGGGTTCTGCCTCCCTGAGCACCTACTGGGTCTCCCATAGGTCCCTAGGGAGTACCCCCTGGGTCTCCTATGGGGACTGGAACCCTGGAGTTTCCAGAGAGCACCCACTGTGTCTCCCATGGGGGTTGAAACCCCTGAGCTGGAACTGGGTTCTTCAGTGTCCTTGGGAAGTATCTTTCAGATTTTTCAGGGGTGCTGGAACTTGAGGGTCCCTGGGGAGCACCCACCCATGTCTCACCCCAGTGTCCCCATGAAGCACTCAGTGGGTCCTCTGGGGAGCACCCACAGCTGTGCAGCACCCTGCCACACTCACGTGCCCAGAGTGTGTGCTAGTAGACATCTCCAGCACTGCATCTTGAATGTAATCCCTGGATTGTGAATTTCTATCTGCCTCCCTCACTCTCTGGGGTGGGAATGGATGGATTTGAGGAGTCCCAGAAGCTGCAGAGCCCCCTGAGCACCTGAAGCCCCCATCTGCCTTTGGTTTGGAACACCAGGGCCAAGGAGACGATGCCAGATTCCTCATGAAGCTCCAACATTTTTAGCTGCTATAAATAACCATCCTGGTGTTCAGCTCCTCCCTTGATTGCACTTCCCTCTCTCTGTGAGCCTCAACATGCCTCTTCCTGGGCACCCTGGCACTGTGGGCACCTGTTGAGCTGGGGATGGGCTGGTGACATGGCATTGTGTCCCCCCTCCTTCCATCTAGCCTGCACGCTGATGGTGCAGGGGTGGCACCAAGGAGACCCCAAGTATCACCTGTGTGTGTCTCTGCAGAAGGATGCTGAGCCTAGGATGGGACGACCACGGTCCCTGCGTTTCAACAGCCTCTTCAGTGAAGATGAGTTCAGCGATGACCATCCCAATGCACCCCCTGCCAAGTACGAGCTTGGCTGCCATGCTGTGTACAGGGGGCGTGTGCGTGAGGCTGGTGATGTGCTCTTCGTATATAGGCAAGGGATATGTGTGCCTGTACCAGGGGGTGTTTTTGTCTGTGTGGGGGGTGTGAGCACAGGCAGAGAGCTCTTGTGCATGGCAGGGCAAATGAGTGCACAGGTCAGGGCTTCTTGTGCGTGCACAGCTCCACAGTGTGCACACACAGGCACCCATAGGACCTGTGCGTGGGAGCACATGTGAGTGTGTGTGATCAGAGCACAGCTCTGCGTGTCACTGCGTTGGAGCTGTGGTCTTGGGGGTGCCCCTGTCCCCTGTCCCAGAGCTGGGACTCAGGCCTGGGCTGTCCCTGGGACTGGGGGACATGCCGGGACCCCACTGAGGGGACTGTCCCCAGTGTCCCTGCTTGCATACAGCTGGCCTGCATTGCCTGTGCCTCAGGGAAGGTCACAGGGAGGCTAAAGCATGCCGGGGAGCCTCAGCCCCTCCCGGGACCCGCCAGCTCTTAACCCCCTCCCTCGGCTCTTCATCCCCAGTGGTGGCAGCAGCTGGAGTGACAGGGACCCCAGCCTGCACCCACCCGCACCCGACGCCTTCCCTGGCAGCAGCCCCGGCACACTCAGTGACAGCATGGAGGACACCAGTGCCACCAACCTGCTGTCACCCACCATCAGAGCAGGGTGGCTGGACAAGAACCCACCACAGGGGTGAGTGATGTACTGGGGGTCCCTGTGTGACATGGAATGATGATTGTCCCCTCCTTTTCTCCTGTGTAATTCCTGCTTATAGAGGTGTACTTCTGCTTTGGTGAAAATTCATCGCTAGGGGTTCCTTCCACTCCTTTCTAACTTGTGATTTAGGTTAGAAACACCCATTTTTTTGTGAAAGAACCTTACTCAGAGCAGGTGCCACCAGTTGTTGACTTTGCCAAGAAGGGGAGGCTGCAGCTCGAGCTTCCTCTCAGACCCTGCGTCACTGAGAAAAGAGCTGCTTTTTCTCTTGGGGAGCCCTGGAATAGCAATGACTACAAGAGAAACTGTCAGAGGTCAGGTGTCTGGGCTGAGCTGTGCATTTGGGATCACTGGGTTTGCCACAGGAGGAGGTGGTGATAGCCCCTGTCCCATGGGATGGCAGCCCCAAATCCCGGGCTCATGGTGGAAAGTCAAAGTGGTGCAACAGTAAAACAGGAGAAGTGCTGGGCTTGTGCCTGTGTGCTCCAGGGTGAGCGAGCCAGGGAGTCACGGGGAGCCCAGTGATCCCCCCTGGGAGTCTAGTGAACCCAGTGAGCACAACCAGCACAGTGTGCAGCACAAGGAGCCCACTCAAAGAGCCCCTGTGCTAGCTGGGAGGCAGCAATCAAGCAGGAGATGTGATGGATGTTTGGGGGCTTCTTAATCTGGGCTCTGAGGAAGCCCCAAGGCAGCAGTTCCACTGAGGAGGAAGCTCAGCTGTTTGCAACAGAGCAGCCGTGCTACTGGGGAAGTGAGAGCAGCTGGAAGGTCCCTGGGAAGCTGCTCCAGCAAACCTTTCCTGAGTAAACAAGCCCTTGAGCAACCATGTCCCTGCTGCCACACCAGCCTCCAGCCCCACCAGTGGGGGGAACCTGGGGGTTCAATGCTGGTAGAGGGCTGCATGGTAGGGCTTGCTGGAGCTGTGTTGGAAAGGGCTTGGCTCCTCCTGCAGCCCTAATGCTAAAGGGATGGGCTGAAGAGTGTCCTGCCTTTTCCTGTGGTGCATGGTTGGTCTGCATCCTCAGCTGGGGAGGGCAAAGGGGTCTCGGGTGGGCTCTCTTCCAGCCCCCAGAGGGTCCTGCCTCTCATCCGTATCCCCATCCTGATAGAGATGCATAGCTTCTCCCTCTGCTCTGGTGCCACTGACCCCTCCTGGAATGTGTCTCCTGGATTGAATCCTGCCTGGCTGTTAGGGGCAGCCCTTGTTCTCAGCTCCATGTTTTAATTGGTCTCTGGAGAAAAGCATGAAGTCTTTTGCTATCCTCCATTGCTATGCTCAGCAACAACATGAAGGCACAGGGAGGGGGCACAGAGAGGGGGCACAAGATCAAGGGCTGGGGACTTCAAGGGTTGGCCAGGACAGGCCTCTTATCCCTGCACAGGATAGAGAACTGGAGATACAGCACCAGATCAGTGGTTGGGGATACAGGGCAGAATGGACGGCTGGGGACATCAAAGGCTGGGGACACAGGGCAGGATCAATGCCGAGGTAGCCCCAGGCTTTTGGCAACTGGGGCGTGAACAGGCAATCAGAATCATCCTGAGTTCAAGGGCATCCCCTCCAACGGGTCCCTCTGGTCTCCTGCCAGGTCCTACATCTACCAGAAGCGCTGGGTGAAGCTTGACGCTGACTATCTCCGCTATTTTGACAGTGAAAAGGTGGGTGGAGAGGATGAATCTGGGGTTTGGGATGAGAAGGTGGCAGAGGAGCTGCTCCAGCAGGGCCACCTCCCTCTGGGCATCCCAACTCGGAGATGTAGCTGTGCCAAGGGTCAGTATCCCAGGGAGCAGCCATGGTTGGGTGCTGGGGATGAGATGTGGGAAGCTCAGAGCCTCCTAGACGTTGGAGCTGGAGCATTGGGAGCCTGGGGCACTAACCGCCCGGTTTCCCCGAGGCCACAGACATGAGCAGTGTGTCTCCCCACTCCCTGACCCAGGATACCTACTCCAAGCGGCTCATTCCCGTCTCCTCCATCTCCCGCGTCTCCAGCATCGGGGACCAGAAATTTGAGGTTGTCACCAACAACCGCAACTTCGTGTTCCGGGCCGAGAATGATGGTGAGTGACAGGGGTCTCTGTTCCCCAGCTGCTCTCCCTTCCCAGCTCAAAGGATGAGTCCCGTTGGCTCCTGGGCCCAGGCTGATCCTGACCCGTCTTGCCTCTGGCCCCACAGCAGACCGCAACGAGTGGATATGGACCCTGCAGCAGATTGCAGAGGAACGGAAGAGCAAAGCTCCAGAGAGGACACTGATGTCCTTAGCCACCGACAGTGCCACTGAGCTAGCCGATAAGAGTGGCTTCCTGGAGCTGCGGGGCTTTAAGCACAAGCTCTTTGTGGTGGTGGCTGGGGACAAAGTGTTCCTTTACAAGAATGCGGAGGTGGGTTGCTGGAGGGGCTGTGGCACTATGGTGGACCCTGATGCCATTTCAAGGGGCACCCCTTCCCTTTGCACTCCTAGCCTGAGCAGAGCAGTAGTGAGCCAGGGCACCCAGGCCTGCCATCCCTCAAATGGGGACAGCACAGAAGCCACAGGGTGCTGCCCTCTGAGCCCTCTCTCTCTACTGGCTCTGAGCCTTGGGATCTCCCAGGAGCATCACACCTGCTGTAGCTGCTTCCAGAGTCTGTGGTGCCCGAGGTACCCCCAGGATAAGAGCTGGGCAGGGAAGGGACAGAGTTACCCCAGCTCCCAGGCACTGGATCCCATCACCCATCCCCCCATCATCCCTTGCCCACTCTCCTCCACCAGGACTATCGGCTGAGAATTGGTATCACCTACATTGAGATGAATGTGGGGAATGTCAAGGAAGTGGATCGCCGGGGCTTTGACCTCACCACACCATACAGGATCTTCAGGTGAGCCCAGGGTGGTGAGGGGGTGCTGAGGGTGCTGCCCACCCCAAGCCATTGTATGTCTCACCCCCATCCCTCCTGGCAGCTTCTCTGCTGACTCAGAGCAGGAGAAGGAGGAATGGGTGGAGGCCATGCAGCACTCCATCACAGAGGCACTCTCCAACTCGGAGGTGGCTGAGAGGATCTGGGCAGCGGAGTCCAACCGTTTCTGTGCTGACTGCGGGTCCCCTAAACCCGAATGGGCCTCCATCAACCTCTGTGTTGTCATCTGCAAGAGATGTGCAGGTACCCATATCCAGAGGGGGCACAGATGGGGATCCCTGGACACCCTGAGACCTTTCCCACCCCTAATGGCTCATCTCACTGGCAGGGGAACACCGGGGATTGGGCCCTGGCATCACCAAAGTCCGGAGCCTGAAGATGGACAGGAAGGTGTGGACTGAGGAGCTGATCGAGGTAGTGGCACAGACCAGTCCTAAAGAGCCCTTTTGGGGGGAACACCCTGTTCCCTCTGTATTTTAGAGCTGCTGGCTGTGGGCTGGGGGGTGCAGAAGCACGGCAGGGCTCTTCCAGGCTGATTCCAGCCCCTTGGGGGGACACCATGGTGTGGCTTGGCTGGGGAGAGGATCCCCAGCAGCCTTTCATTCTGTCCCTATGGACCCGTGGCAGCCAGTTCAGCATGCCGGCGAGGACAAGCGGCACTTTATGTGCCACAGACATATGGTTTCTCTTTGTGCTTGGGGACACGGCTGTGGAGCGGCTGGAGTGGCTGTAGGGCCGTGGCTGAGGGACTGGAGTGGGGCCAAGGGCAGAGCAGTCGCCCAAACCGGTATGGCCGCCGGCGTGGAGGAATGTGTCGGCGCAGCCAGGGCCAGGAATGGGTGGGCGGGGGCAGCTGGGATTCATTTCAAGACCTAACCTGGCAGCCATTTCCTGCCGGCAAAGCCTGGCCGGCTCTGTGCTTTCCATCCATCTTGCTCCGATCCTGCATTCCTGCTTGGCGTCCCACCCGCGCAGCCCCCGCCTCCAGCATTGCCTGCGCCCTGAACTCCGAAACGCTTCCAGCTGCTGCCTGCGGCTGCTCCATTTCCCCTCCCCTCTCTGGGAACGCTGCCTGAATCCACTCCAGCATTCCCAGGGCCTCAGCTCGCACCGCCCCTCCTCGACTCTCGCATGCACCCATTCCACCCCTAAGAACTGCGGGGTGCTGGCAGTTTCCCGTGGGTATTGAGGTGATGTGAGTCTCCCTGATAAACCTCTAAATGGCATTACTCAGCTGTGTGTAGCGGGGTGGCAAGGGGCCACCGAAAGCACTTTGAATCTGTCCCCATGGATACTGAGCACCACTTCACCTCCCACAGCTGGGTGCTGCTTTCCAGATGTGATTTTTCCGGGGCAGGAAGGGGAGTTGGCGGCTATGGGGGCTGTCAGCTGCTGCGTGCCTGCAGTGGGTGGGTGCACCTGCACCCTGCCCACCCCCACTCCCCAATCCCCTACACCACCCAGGCTCTTCCTGCACCCCACTGTTCCTCCGGGACAGCAACCTGTCCACAGCAAAGCCTCCCAGCATGCCCCAGCAGTACTGTCACATTGGCGTCTCCCTGTCCTTGTCCCCACAGCTCTTCCAGCAGTTTGGCAACATGATGGCCAACCAGTTTTGGGCTGCAAATGTGCCTCCCAGCGAGGCCATCAGCCCCACCAGCAGCAGCCAGGAGAGGAGGCGCTTTGTCGTCGCCAAATACCGGGAGGGCAAGTACCGCCAGTACCACCCACTCTTCGGCAACCAGGAGGAGCTTGACAGGGTCAGTGACCCCCAGGGATGAACCCCCCCTGCTTGGGGGTTCTGCCTGGGCACAAAGTGGTGCTGAGCTGGGGTCATGAGGCTCTTTTGGGAGTGAAGTCTGTGTCCAGGCAGACTGCCTACCGTCCCTCCCTGTCTGTATCCCTGCCTGTATCCCCCCAGCCTCCAGTGCACACCCTGTGTCCTCACTATGCACCCCAAGCCAAAGCATAGGATCTCCAGGAGGGATGAGCCAGCTGTGGGGACAGGGTAACATCTCTGCCATGGGGCATAACCAGCTTCATGTCCAAGCTGGAGAGCCTTGTGCAAGATGGAATCTCCCTGCCACAACCAGGCAACCACAGGGTTTACCTCTCCTTGGCTTAGAAATTGTTTTGGGTTCAAGCTCTGGGCTGGATGGGGCTTAGGGGAGCTGGTGCTGGGGGCACACCCCAGTTGAGGCAGCTTGACATCCTTCCCCAGGAGTACCTGGCCAGCACTCCTAACCACCAGCCATGGCAACCATTCTCTGTGCTGGCTTCTAGCAGAGTGCCAGACTAGAGCATCACACAGGGAATATTACACGGGGCATGCCATCCTGTTGCTCTGGCTACTGACCTTCACTTCCTGCTCTGCCATGGGTTCACCCCTGCCATGGCTTTACCAGTGTTTGCTCAAGCGGTGGGGTACACGGGGGGCCCAGTCAGCCAAGGGAATTCGCATGTGGGCTTGTTTGTTTTCCTACTCTGGCTCGGCCGGCCCGCCCCGCTGCCGTATGACTTCACCCCGGCTCCTTAAGGGAGGGATTCGCTGCCGGCTCCAGAGTTTTTCTCCCAGTTTGAGCCTTCTTTGTTCTGACCAGGCGGCTGGGAGGCGGCCGGGAGGCGGCCGGGGGCCCGTCAGCTCACAGCACTGGCCCGGCTCCTTTTGCTGGGGATTCTCCTCCTCCCCTTCGGTGGGAGCCATCAGCTTCACTACTGGCCTCCTGGCTCTGCTGCAGGCTCTGTGTGTGGCTGTCACCACAAGTGACCTGGCAGAGACGCAGGCTCTGCTCTTCTGTGGGGCATCAGTGACCTGTGACACCGGGGACCCCCAGTGCCCAACGCCCCTGGCCCTGGCTGAGAGAAGTGGACAGCGGCTGCAGATGGAGTTCCTGCTCCACAACAAAACCTCAGGTAAGGGCTGACCCCCTTGAAGCTCCACCATGGGCTCACACCCACTGACAACCTTCCCAGAGTTGCTGCTGGGGTGTTCTGGGGGAGACAGCTGTGTTTTGAGCTGGTTCCAGCTCTGTGTCCTGCCCAGCAGATTCCTGGCAGGAGGCTCACCATCTGCTGGTACTGTCAGGGGTCTGTGTACCCCAAGAGAGGAAAGAGAGGCTTTGGGGCACCCCTGCACCCCTGGGGGCTCGATCCCAGCTGGGAACACTGGTCTGGAGCCCATCTGGGGATGCTGGCTGGTCTTGCAGGCACCGGAAGGGATAGGAGAGAGTGTTCGCACACCATCCTGTCATGCTGTGGGCATTCCAGGCAGCTCTCTGACATTCCTCTGTCAGATGGACAGCTCCCACCTCTAGCGTGTCCCTGGGGCAGGAGGGCTGACCCCCTAATGACCAGTCCTGTTCTGCTGAATGGGCACCCCTGCTCCTGAACTTGACTTCAGGAGGGCTGATGGCTCCCATGGGATCTGCACCCTAATGCAGGCCTCAGGTGGGTGGGCAGGAACACTTGGGCAGGTGGAACAGAGGTGTGAGGGGCTGGCCAGCACCTGCCAGAACTGTCACCTCTCTCCTTGCCTTGGCAGCCAAGTCCATCCTGCAGAAGTTGGAATTTGCCCAAGTCTGGGGCTGGCTCAGCTCTTCCTAACATGTCAGCACTTAAGGTGTCTGGGAGAGTTGTGAGGCCTCCCATGCCATCCCAGTGAGCCAGAGAAATCTAAAGCTTGGGCTTATACTGCTGAGGCCAGCAATCTCCAGTGAGATTGCTGGGGTGGATGAGCCCAGCACTGTGTGAAGCAGGGCTGGACTGGGAGAGCAGGGATCTGCCTCATCCTGGATTCCCCAGCTCTAGAGCTCCAGGCACCCTATACTGTGACCTGGGTGTGATTTAGGGGTGTACCTGCATCCTATCTCTGCTTCATTCCAGAGGAAGTGAGGATTGCATCTTGCTGGCAAGGTAGGGAAATCAAGGCAGGGAACATGACTGTGATCAGATGAGGAGGCAGTGACAGAGCCCTGGGCTGTTATTTCAGCTGCAGGACTGTGATGCTCTGCCCTGCACCTCCTGCAGAGCATCAGGGTTCTGGGACAGCCTAGGAGTGACCTCAGTGATGGGGGAGCCTGGACCCCACCTCCCCACATTGTTCCCATCCAGTCCCAGCTCAGTGTTTAGGGAAGGGCTCTGGGGAGGACTCAGGATGTGGGATGACTCCCAGGCAGCCCTGGATTTGGATACCAGCACTGTTCCTTGCACCCTAGCTGTGCTGTGGTGGGAACTCGGGGTGCAGCCTGTGAGATGCTCCTTGTGCTGAGATGGGGGAAACCCAGCTGCCTTGTGTGGCTGGGGGAGGAAGGCAGCTCCCCGTGACAGACTGATCTTCCCACTTGCAGAGCCACCACGCCTGGAGATGGTGTGCAGTGAGGAGAAGCCCTACTCTGTGCACCTGCCCTCGATTACCCACAGTGGCTTCCTGTACAAGACCCCCTCCATGGTCAAGCCCATGAGTGAGCGGAAGGGCCCAGAAGGTACATGTGTGAGGCAGGGAAAAGGGAGCTGGGAGATTCATAGCAATTTCCCCTGAGGGGGGAAGTTGCACCCTCCCCTGTTCTCTCAGGCATTGAAAAGGTGGCAGGAAGTGCAGCATCACCTGGTAGCCTGGTTTGATGGGTGGTCACATCAGATGGGCACCCAGTGGGTGCTGCTGGAGTGCTCAGGCTGGTTTGGTGGGTGCCGTCATGCGGGCCAGAGCTCAGGGAGGCTGCTCAGTGCTCTCCTGTGCTGTGCAGAGTTCAGCCGGCGGTGGTGCACACTGCAGGATGGTGTGCTCAGCTACTATGAGAACGACCGTAACACCGTCCCCAATGGCGAGATCAGGGTGGAGGAAATTGTCTGCCTGGTGAACAACCCACTCCATGCCCATGGGTAAGGCTGCACTCCCCTGGAGCACCCCAACAGCCCCTCCATTCCTGCAGGACCTGTCACAGCTGCAGTGGCCAACATGAGGGGTGGCATGAGGGGACTGTAGTCCCCAACCCCACCAATGGCCCCTGAATCTATGGCTTTGCAGAGATTCTGTGTAAGTAATTTGCAGCCCCTTTGGAGCATCTTTCCAATACTTCTGTAACACCTTTGCAACCTCTTTGCAGCTGCTTATTAACCCATCTCTGGAACCCTGATCCAACTCTTTGTAACCATTTTGTGACCCCTGTGCAGTCCCTATGTCCCCTGTTGGAATCTGTCTGGCAGCACAGGGATGCTGGAGTGCCCGGGGCCATGGTGGGGGGCCCCCACATTACATCAGCCATTATCAGAGCCATCAGCAGCCATGCAGCAGGATGCTCCTACCCCTGGAGCACCCCCATTGCCCACCCAACTCTATCCCACCCTGTGGGCACCCAGGCTCCGCTTTTCCTCCCTCCTAAAGGATTGAGAGCACG
Organism: Donacobius atricapilla; assembly: GCA_013397315.1. Taxonomy (NCBI): domain Eukaryota; kingdom Metazoa; phylum Chordata; class Aves; order Passeriformes; family Mimidae; genus Donacobius; species Donacobius atricapilla. Next base: position 143,599 of record WBMY01003408.1, read on the forward strand.
TTTGAGGTGTACACCGAGGCAGATCGACTCTACCTCTTTGGGCTGGAGAGCCCTGACTCTGCTCGAGAATGGCTCAAGTCTATTGCCAAGGTGGGATGCAGGGGCCTGGGGTGGCCCTGGGTGCTGATGGCAACTGGATACAGTGGTGCTGATAGATTCCTCTTCTCCCTGGCTCAGTCCTTTGTCCACCCCTGTGCTGAGGAGCTGCTGGCACTAGACTTTGAGCGGCTTGGCCGACTGCGTTACAAAGGGGGTCTCACCCTGGAGCGTGCCCAGGAGGGCTGGTTTGCCCTGGTTGGCTCCATGCTCCATGTCTGCTCTGAGGATGGCTGTCAGCAGGAGCCTCTCCAGCTGCGCAAGTTGCAGGAGCTCTGTGAGTACCCCTGCCCTGCTGGCAGGACCCCCTGGCTCAGAGGGAGTCGTGTCCCCCAAATCTTGCCCTATGGTGCACCCAGCTTTTGGTGGGAGTCTGGTGGGTATCACTCCTGTGGAGCTCAATGTCCCTTGAATGAGAGGGAATGCAGCTGCTCTTTTTCCTCTTCATCCGCTTTCCCCTCTCCATCCTCTTGCCCCGCTCCATCCTCTTCCCCATATCTGCTTGTCCCATTTGGACTAGAGCTGGACCTTTTGGCCGAGCCTCCCATGGCATGTGGGTCTTGGGGAGCTGTGGCACCCCATGTTCTCATAGGTGATGGGCTCCCTACCTTCCTTTCCAGCCATCCAGGGGGACCATGAGGTTCTGGTGCTGGTGGAGAGGCGGAGGTAAGAGTATGGGGAAGAGGGGGGCCCCCCAAGCCAAATACCTCTCTCCTTGTTCTGGAGTGTCTTTACCCTCCCAGCCATGACTCTAGACCCCCAAAGTTGAGTTGGGATCACCTGCAGGTCCCCAGGGCCAGCCTTCCTGGGGATTGCAGACATTCAGTGGGGTGTGGGAGAACACCTAGTCCGCTGCTGAGCCCAGGTGTGCTGGCAGGACACTGTACATCCAAGGGGAACGGAAGCTAGATTTCCTGGGCTGGGTCCACGCCATCCAGAAGGCTGCAGGCAGCTCGGGAGACACCTTGTCGGAGCAGCAGATGACGGAGTCAGACGTCCCACTGCTGGTGGACCGCTGCATTGACTACATCACCCAGTGCGGTATGGGTCAAGTCCTGGGATGCTGGCAGGGACCACAGCATGGCATTCAGGTCACCCCATTGGTGTGGTGTGGCAGGCTGAGAACCCAACATGCTTGTGATGTGCTTCTCTCCCTCCCTGATGATCTGCTCCAGCTCTGTGGGAGGGCTCCATCCCTAGCAGGGCTTTGGCTCCAGTCACTGGAACACCCGCAGGATGGGATACTCTGTGGCACCTGGCAGTGTTTGATGGGGAGGTGGTGGGCCAGGAGTGGGGTCTGTCTCCTGCAGAGGGGGGTCTCATCCCCGCCGGTTCCATCACAGGGCTGACATCTGAGGGAATCTACCGTAAGAGTGGGCAGAACTCCAAGACCACCAGCCTTCTGGAGGTGCTGCAGCGGGATGCACGCCGCGTCTGCCTGAAAGAGGGCGAGCACCAGGTGGATGATGTGGCCAACACCCTCAAACGCTTCTTCCGTGACCTTGGGGATGGGCTCTTCACTCGGCGGTGGGCCCCGGACTGGCTGTGGGCAACAGGTGAGCCCCTGGGGGCTGCTTGGGGGTCACAGTAGGAGGGGCATGGGCTACCCAGTTCTGTGCAACCTATTTGTCCGCTTCATGGGTTGGAGAAACATGCCTGGGCTCCACATGTTCTCCTGGGCTGGGGTCTAACTGGTGAGTGGGGAGTGTGTTCATGCTGCCCCTGTACAGACTCATGCTCTGGAAAGGGTGGGGCAGAGCCAGGGGAGACAGCCAGATCCCCCCGTCCCTTCTGGGTCTGCTCAGTGGACACTAGGGATAGATGCACCCAGCAGAAAAACAGACAAAAGCTATGGCCACATGGAGCTGGGATGCTCTGGCTTCAGAGACCTGGGATGCTCCAGCCTTGTGATGCTCCAGCTCTGTGGAGCTGGGATACTCTGGCCCCATGATGCTAGGATGCTCCAGTCCCATTGTGCTGAGATACTCTGTTCCCATGAATCTGGGGTGATCTAGCCATGCAGAGCTGAGACGCTGTGGCCCCATCGAGCTGGAGTGCCCTCCCCATAAAGATGGTGTGCTATCGTCCCATGGACCTGGGATTCTCCAGCCCTAGGATGCTCTGCCACCTTGGAACTGGCAGGTTCCCGCCCCATGGAGCTGAGATGCTTCTTCCCCATTCAGCTAGGATGCTCCAGCCTCATGGAGCTCAGACACTCTGGCCGCATAGAGCTGGAGTGCTTTGGCTCCATGATGCTGGGATGCGCCAGCCCCATGATGCTGTGTTACTCTGGTCCCATGATTCTGGGATGCTTCAGCTCTGGCATGCTCTGGCTCTGCAGACCTGGGATGTTCTCTGGCCTCATGGGTTTGGGATGCTCCATCCCCATGCTGGGACAGGAGAGGGGAAGTGAAGTCTGTAGAAGGGATGGTGTGGCCCTGAGCTTTAATCTCTACTTTGTGCTCCTCCATGTTCATTCTCTCCCTCTGGTAGCACTGGAGGATGAGGAGGCAAAGGTTGGCAAATACCGGCAGCTCCTGGCTGCCCTCCCTCCAGTGAACCGGGCCACACTGAAGGCACTCATCAATCACCTCTTCCGGTATGGCATCAACTTGTTGGGCATCAGCCTCTCCACTGTGGGGTCCTTGGTGGCTCTGGGGTGTGGGAGAGCCCTCATCCTGTGGCTCATGTCCCCAGCAAGGGAAGGAGAGGAGTTTGGGGTCAAGCTGTGCCTGATGCCAAGCATTGTGTCCTGCATGGGGGTTGAAGGGAGGGGTCCGGGGGGGTTCTGGAGCAGGAATCTTGACAGAATTCCCCACAGGGTCCAGTGCTTCTCTGGGGAGAACCAGATGAACACACACAACCTGGCCATTGTCTTTGGGCCCACACTCTTTCAGACGGATGGAAAGGACTACAAGGCAGGACGTGTGGTGGAGGATCTCATCAGTCACTATGTGGAGATCTTTAATGTAGGTTCACTCCTGGGTTCCAGTGTGTATGGACATTCACAAGGAATGGAGAGGTGGAAAGAGGAGGAAGTCAGGTCTGCTTTTCTGTGGGCATCTTGTTTTGGAGACAAGGGGAGAGAGGACCATGTCTTTTCAAATCTTGGAAACCTGAAGCCTGGAGCCAGGATGGTCTGGTCAGCCCTGATGGCTTCTCTTCCCTGGCAGGTCAATGACCAAGAGATGAAGAAGCAGCAGGATGAAATCACAGCCATTATGAAGATGCGGGAGGCATCATCCAGTGGAACACAGGTGGGTCCTGGATGTGGGGACATCTTCTCCTGGGGCCCCCAGTGTCTACTCTAGCATCTCCTGGACATGCCCTGGGCAAGGGATGTCCACACTGGTGGGGAGATTTCACCCACACTTGGGAAGCTGCAGGTTGAAGCACTTTACTGTTGCCCTCCAGCAAGCTGGGGATTTCATCTGCACTGTCTACCTGGAGGAGAAGAAGACAGAGACAGAGCAGCATGTCAAGGTGAGTGGTTGGTCAGAGGATGCAGAGGGTGAAGAGGGGACAGGAATCCCCTTGTTGTATGTCCAAGCCTCTGTGGTGGCATGGGGGACTCCTGCTGAGCTGGTACCTCTGTGGTGTGAGGATGGAAGGGCCATGGGCACTGACTGATGGAGACTTGCCCTCTCCTCTCAGATCCCAGCCACAATGACAGCTGAGGAGCTCATCTTTGAGATCCTGGACCGGCGGAAAATTGTCATGAAGGAGAAGGACTACTGGAGCTGCTTCGAAGTGAATGAGAAGGAAGAAGCAGGTTGGTGCAGGGGCATGAGGGTGGTGATGAGGGGGAGAGAGAGATGAAGATGGAGCTGGGGATGATGTCTGAGGTAGAGATGGGGATGCAGATGGGGATGAAGTTAGAGATGGGAATGAAGTGTGCATGAGGATGGAAAAGATGATGGACACGGTGATGCAGATGGGAGTAAGGATGGTTATGGGGATAGAGATGGGAATGGATATAGGGATGGGTATGAAAAATCTCCCCTTGTGATTGCAACATGGAGTAATCTGGGATGGATTCCAGGTAGTCAGGGGAGGACCGTTGCTTACCTCATTCAGCTTGCCCACGGACCAGTACTGCAGATGGGCTGGAGTTTGGGCCAGGATGTATCCTTAGGAGTTCAAGTGCCTTTGAAACTTGATGAGGGGAGGTGTCCAGGTTCTCCAGCCACCAAAGTGAGCAGCCCTGTATGAGCCCATAGGCCTCAGATAGGGAGAGATCAACAGAAGCAGGATGAGACCATGGTCCTGCCTGCTGGTGCCTTGAGCTCCTGCTGCCTGTGGGTGGAGAGTCACTCTTTTCTAGGTAACAAGTGACAGGACAAGAGGAAATGGCCTCAAGTTATGCCAGGGGAGGTTTAGGCTCAATATTTGAGAAAATTCCTTCAACTAAAGAGTTGTCCAGCCCTGGCACGGGCTGCCCAGGGCAGTGGTGGAGTCACTGTCCCTGGAGACATTGACAAGACCTGTAGATGTAGCACTTGGGGACATGGTTTAGTGGCAAGACTGTGCCAGACCCTCAGGACACAAGTGTGACACTCTCTGGATGGGAGCTGGCTCTGGGTACACTTCCTGAGACCTGCCTGTCCCGTGACTGACAGAGCGGCCCTTGCATTACTCGGAGAAAGTTCTGCCCATCCTGCACTGCCTTGGGACAGAGAGTTACCTGGTGGTGAAGAAGCAGATATCCATGGAGAACATGCTCATCTACCTTGGTGAGAGGCAGGGGCCATGGTTTGGGCAGGGAGAGAAGGGGATGGGACGGGATGGGACGGGATGGGACGGGACGGGATGGGATGGGACGGGATGGGACGGGACGGGATGGGATGGGAGGGGGGTGAGACCCATGCGGAGGCANGAAGTGCGGGTGAGCCCTGCCTTCCCCTTCCCCTTCCCCTTCTCCTTCCCCTTCCCCTTCCCCTTCCTTCTCCCTTCCCTGGCCCTGCCCTGGCCCTGCCCTGCCTTGCCCTACCACACTGTGGCTTTGTGGGGATTCCCTGAGGACATGGGACCCATGTGGGCTGGCATTGCTCAGGCAGTGCAGGCAGCCATGGGCAGTGTGGGCAGTGCCAGGGCTGGCCCCAGAAGTGCAGTCACCCAGACCTGGAGTAGATCCTGGAGCTCCTGGTCAGTGCCAGGGCTGAGTGGGGACATGCTGGCATGCTAGCTCTGCAGGGACAGCCACTCCCTGCCCCCTAGTTCCTGGTTGCCCTGATCTGACACTGCACCCTAGCCCATTACCACTCCATCCCTATGCCTTGCCCATGGGCACAGGGGGGCTGCAGGGAGGGATCCTCCACCTCTGCTTTAACCCCTCTCCTCTGTTGAACAGAGCCTGAGGCAGCGGAGCTCCCCCTTGGAGAGCGTGAGTAGGGAGGGGAACGGGGGGCTTAGCTGGTGTGCAGGGGCTCCCATGCCCTCTGCCCTTACAAGTCTGCCCAGGGTTGACCTCAGATCCAATCTAGGGTCAGTCTCAAATCCAATCTCACAGCACACATGTGCCAGTCTGTCCCTGGTGCTACCATCTCTCCCCATTTNATGGGACGGGATGGGACGGGACGGGATGGGATGGGACGGGACGGGACGGGACGGGATGGGATGGGATGGGGTTTAGACACATGGGGATGCAGAGTGGAGGAAAGGGGATGGAGAAGGGGTTGGGAATGGAGAAGAGGATGGTATGGGATCCATGTAAGAAGGCACCAGCTCAGTTAGAAAGTAGACACCAGCTCAGTTAGCATGACTTGGACCCTGCTGATACGCTGTGATGGCCAGATGCTGTGTCCAGTGTAGGGAAGCTGGTCCTGCCTGCCCTGCCCTGCCTGGGAGTTGAGGGGCCAGCTCTCTGCAGCAGCTGGAGGGCTGCTGTTATGGGGGGCGAGGGTCTGGTTGTGCCCTCCTTGGGGGGCCTGACCCCCCTGGGGGGCTGGAGCCGCTCAGGCGTGTGCCCCCAGCCAGCAGAGTGGGTGACTGCAAGCATGGCATGATGAAATTCCGGGAGGAGAGGAACCTGCTGGGGCTTGGGCTGAGCACTGGCTTCCATGATCGCTACTTCATCCTCAACCAGTCCTGGCTGCGCCTCTACAAAGAAGTGCGGGTGAGCCCTGCCTTCCCCTTCCCCTTCCCCTTCTCCTTCCCCTTCCCCTTCCCCTTCCTTCTCCCTTCCCTGGCCCTGCCCTGGCCCTGCCCTGCCTTGCCCTACCACACTGTGGCTTTGTGGGGATTCCCTGAGGACATGGGACCCATGTGGGCTGGCATTGCTCAGGCAGTGCAGGCAGCCATGGGCAGTGTGGGCAGTGCCAGGGCTGGCCCCAGAAGTGCAGTCACCCAGACCTGGAGTAGATCCTGGAGCTCCTGGTCAGTGCCAGGGCTGAGTGGGGACATGCTGGCATGCTAGCTCTGCAGGGACAGCCACTCCCTGCCCCCTAGTTCCTGGTTGCCCTGATCTGACACTGCACCCTAGCCCATTACCACTCCATCCCTATGCCTTGCCCATGGGCACAGGGGGGCTGCAGGGAGGGATCCTCCACCTCTGCTTTAACCCCTCTCCTCTGTTGAACAGAGCCTGAGGCAGCGGAGCTCCCCCTTGGAGAGCGTGAGTAGGGAGGGGAACGGGGGGCTTAGCTGGTGTGCAGGGGCTCCCATGCCCTCTGCCCTTACAAGTCTGCCCAGGGTTGACCTCAGATCCAATCTAGGGTCAGTCTCAAATCCAATCTCACAGCACACATGTGCCAGTCTGTCCCTGGTGCTACCATCTCTCCCCATTTGGCCCTTCTGGCTTGGAGGTCCCACTGTCCTTCAGTCCAGGCAGCCAGAGCTGGATCTGGGGGAAGGGATCAGAGAGGATGGGGATGGGTTGAACTTCTTCCCCATCCTGTGGGCATTGGATTGGGCTCTTGTAAGTCAACTCTGCTTGCATGTGACATGGATGTAGGGTCCCCGGGGTCCCCTGTGTGGCACCTGCTTCTGGGTCATGGCAAGGCACAGCCAGAACTGGAAGGATCCTCATGCTGTGCCATGATGGCAGGGGGATGTTTAGGAATGTGCTCTGGGCAGAGTGGGTCCGGGTCCACTGCTGCCACGGATGTGGCCATGATGCTGAGGAGGGACATGAGGAGGGATCTCATGGGGAATATCTAGTGCCAGCTCTTGAGGCTGTCAGAATGTGCCAGTGCTGGTCCCAGCTCTGAAGGCAACTGGCACTGTCTAGAGGGGACCGGCCACCTGTGTCCCTTTCCTGCTACCTGTGGCCCTTGCCATGGGTGGCAGACACATGCTCTGCCCCATGCTGGGCTTCACCCTCCTCCCTGTCACCACATCACTACAACTTTTCCACCCTGCTGGGGGGCAGACCCTATCTCAGCAAAGGTGGGCCCTGTGGTGGTTGGGGACAGGTCTGGCAGCCACCAACTCAGTGCTGATTCCCTGTTCCCCCAGAGTCACAAGCCAGAGAAGGAGTGGCCTGTCCGAAACCTGAAGGTCTACCTGGGCGTTAAAAAGAAGCTTCGACCCCCGACTTGGTGAGCAACAAAGGGGTAGCCCGTGGGGCCGAAGGATGAGGATAGGAGTGGAGACGAGGCGAGGGATAGCTTTGCCTGCTGGACCCGTCCCTTGCTGGCCAGGCCTCCTGCCACCAGGTGTCAGAGCAGCCCTATAGGACGCTGCTGTGGCCCGGTCCAGCCAGCAGGGATTGGGCTGTTCCGGGCACTGTCCCCAGCCCTGTATTCGACGCTGTCCCTGCCCTGTCCTTCTCCTGAGCCCTGTTCCTGGCACTGTCTCCAGTGGTGTTTGTGGGGTGGAGGGGATTTGCACAACTGGGGGAGGGTTTGTGGTGCTGGAGGGGGCAGTTGCAGGGATAGTGGGGGGTTTGCAGGGATGGGGGTTGGCAGGGATGAGAGAGGTTTGCTAGGGTACTTGGCCTACAGAGGATGACAGTGTGGGCTGTTGGGATTCATATTTTCACTCCCCTTTTCCAGCTGGGGCTTTACAGTATTCTACGAAAACGAGAAGCACGAGAAGCAGCAATGGTGAGGGAAGGCGACACGGGATACTAAAGTTATCCGTGGGACAGACAGACACGTGGCAGCTCTCTGGAGCCTTTGCCATGGCAGGGGCGATGGGGAATCATAGAAACCATGAAATGGTTTGGATGGGAAGTGACCTTGAAGTTGTGGAGACAGCCTGGCTGAGCACTCATGGCCCATACAGGTTCCCGCTGGGGCCTGTAGCTGTCCCCTTCAGTTCCCTGGGGTCTCATGCAGAGCAGCGGCTGAGGTCTCTGGAGCAGGCAGGTGTCCCTGGAGTGGGCAGGGGGGGACACTCTACTTGCCTCCACCACTTCCTCTGGCTGCTGACACTGTTTCCACAGGTACCTGTGCTGTGACACCCAGGCCGATCTGCGGGAGTGGTTTGCCACCTTCCTCCAGGTGCAGGTAGGGAGTGGGCCAGATTATCACTCCCTGTAAAAGTGGGGTGCCCCATGGGGGACAGTGCCAGAGGGATGCTTGGCCAGCAGAAACCTTTTGGGGTATCCAAGCATCCCTAAACACCAGTACCCCAGGGCAAAAGAGAGGTCCTGGGGTGGATCAGTTTCTAGTCTCCATCACTATCCCCTCTGTCTGCAGAATGGGGGTGCCCTGTGGCCCTCGGAGCGTCCCAAGATGCGGGTGGCGCGGCCGCAGCAAGATGCCAGGTTGGGTAACATCTCCCTCATCCCGCTGCGGGGCAATGAGAGCGAGATGAGGAACAGTGTGGCTGCTTTTGCTACTGACCCCCTAACTGTGAGTGATTCAGGGCCACTGGATGGCCCTACATGCGGGGCAGCATCCCCCCTGCATCACATGATGGGAGCGTCCTGGTCTCCCAGCCTGGGTGGGGGATATCCTGGCTCCCATTCCTGCTCCCATTACTTATGAACTGCGTCATCTCCAGTGATGGATCTGGGGGCGGCTAACTGATCCTTTGGGGGCTGGTGGGGTCTCCTAGGTCCAGGGGGGTCCCAAACCATGTGATGCAAAATGAGGGGATGCAGCCATGCTCCTGATTTTTCCTCTAACATAGGTGGGTTTTCTGTCCTGGTCACAGATCAGCTCCCCATCCTGCTGTCTTTTCTGTCTGCAACAGCTGTCCTGCTTGGGGGCTGTCACTCATCAAGTGTCCCTCAACCATGTGGGTGCTGATGCTGGACTCTTGCCCAGCCACGGGGCTGGTGGTGGTCCAGAGATGATCCCACCACCTCCAAGCCAATCACTTGGGCCCTCGTTGCTGCTATAAACCGGGGGACAGGGATGTGCCAGGGGAATCCCCCACCAAGCATCATCTGGGCATCAACCAGTGGGTGCTCAGGGATGCCCCAAGGGCAGAGAGCAGTGTCTTTGCTGCCATGGAACCCCTGCCCAGGCTCAGGTTTATAGCGGAGGGCAGTGGGGAAGCCTCTAGGGGCTTTGCTGTGCGCTGTGCTTCAAGTGTGCTTGTGGTGTTGTGGTCTGGTGCAGGGGACCAGTACACCAGGGCTCTCAGGGGACAGTGGGTGAGTATCCCCCCGTCACGGGGCCAGCATGGGAAGGGGTTCTGGGACCGCAGTGACCCTGGGGGACCGCAGTGACCCTGGGATGACCACAGTTTCTCTTGCTGGGGGTTTTCCCTGTGTCCCCCTGGGTGCCATGCTGCCAGTGATGCCCAGATGTGGAGGAGGAGGAGGCTGAGGATGAAAGGTGATCTGTCTGCCTTTTGTCCCCAGCTTCTGCGGAACGTCTGAGCTGGAAAACTGACATGCCAGTGAGTTTCCCCCCTGCCTGCACCCCTGTCCTGATCTGGTGACAGTGAGAGCCAATGACTCTGTCTGACCTATTGCCATGCTGGCTTGGGGACATGGCATGTGTCCCCAAAGGTGGAAAGGGGTTGGAAGTGCCTGCTCTGTCCCCTTCACTGACACTTTGCTCTCCACTTGTGTCATAGGTTCATCTCCAAGTGGGGCAGCCCTCGGGGTCCTGCACCGGCCTGGCCCCTGCCAGGGGTCCTGTTGCCTCCAGAACCTCCACCAGGCCCTCTCACCTTCTACTGTGAAGACCACAGACAGCCAGGAGGGGAGATGGCAGCGAGGCCACCCCCCGCCGCCCCAGCAGAGCTGGGCTTGGGAGCCATTGCCAGACAGCCCACAGGATGTCAGGCCCCCAACTCAGTGCCCCAGCTGCCTTTGGCCACCACTTCTTTTCCCAGCTCTGGGAGGAGAAGCAGAGCCTGGCTGGGAGCTGCAGTCAAGGGCTTTTATGTTTCCTCTTCCATCCCTTATTTTTTAAGTCTTTCTCCTCTAAAATGATAAGGGAGCTGCCCTTCCTGGGGGACGCAGGACTAGCCCTTCCCATGGGATGCAGACCTGGCCCCAGGCATGGCATCATCATACTCCCATCACTCCTGGGGAAGTACCCCCTCTATGCTGGGTAGGGCAGGGTGACAAGAGCCTCAGTATTCACCCAACACTGGGAAGGTGATGCCCCTGGTTTCTGTCCTCCATCCATCAGGATGGAGGTGGCAGGACCAGCCCCTGTGTCCCACTGCTGCCTCTTGACGATATTAAAGGACTTAAGAAACAAAGTGGGAGTTTTCAGGTCTCTGCCAGCCATACAGAGCGGGGGGGACTGGGAGCTGGCAACCTGGAATTGCAGAGGGGCGGTCCTGGATGCACCTGCTGGGTGACTGCAGGAGAATGGGTGCCATGGAGAAGGCAGTGAGCTGCCCTTTTGGGGACAGAGCAGTGGCACCCCACTCCAACAATCCTCTGGCAGATTGCTGAACCTTGCCAGTGCAGCCAGGATGCTGTGCCAGTGCCAGAGTTGGTATCTGTGCTGGACTGCCATTGTAGATCACCAGGACTGGGTGGGAGCTACCAAGAAGCACTTTTGCAGGTGTGTTTCAGGGCCTGGGGCCCTACAATGTGAGGCACAATAGGCATTTCAAAGCCAGAGGCTGGGAGCTGTCTCTTTGGATCATGGCATCCATGGGAACTCCTCCCCACAGCCCATAGCTGATGCTGTGTGCTGCTGCCTAGCAGTGTTTGTGACCTTGGAACTTGCCATGGAAACCCTTTGAGTTTCATCTCACAGGCATCGTGGTGGGGAGCATTCTTGGAGCTCAGCCTGTGTGGCAGAAGGTAGCTGAGACTCTGCTTTCCCTGGTTTCCAGGGATGTGGGGATACTAATCCCCACAGCTGTGGGAATGCAGGGGTGATGGGAGGCAGGGATGCTGGTCCCCAGGGATGGAGGGATGCAGGGGGCTGGGTTTAACTGCAGGGCTGGGAGCATCATTCCCTGCTGAGTTGTCTGTGGCAGCCCTGAGTGGGGGCGTCCCACCGCCCCCTCCTTGTGCTGAGCCGCCACAGGGGCTGTCCGTGAGTCATGTGTGGGGGCAGGAGGGCTGTCAATCACCTGCAGGTGTTGCCAGTGTGCGGGATGATGGCAACGGTGCTGGCAGTGTCACCTGCAACGGTGGAAGGGGTGGAGGAGCCACGAAGAGGGAGACAAAGGGGAAGTACCTGTGTCCCCACCTCCTCCTGAAAACAGCACCCCGCAAATCTCAACTATACCAGCGTGTGGCTCAGGCCCCTCATTTTTGTGGCAGGGTGAGCACCCAGGTGTTGGGAAGAGGGGGATAGCCTTCATCACCCCTGCTGCTGCATGGGGCTTCTAGTGCCCAGGACTCTGTGGGCTGGGAGCAGATGCCTGGCACCAAACCCCAAGGATGTGCCAAGAAATAGCACTAGTGCTCAGCTTTGTTAAATACCCATACCTCCTTCCCCACCTCTATCTCTCTTCTGCCCCACTACCATTCCCTCAATCCACCCCCTCCTCCAGCAGCCTTTGTGTCTCTCTGGCCATGCAACTGTCCCTCTTATCCTCTTTCCCATTCTTTTACCACTAGGACATCTAACCCCTTCATCTTGCCTTGCTCCAGGAGCTGAACAAACTCTTTGTGGCTCCCAACCAGCCAAGCTTCCAGCCAAGGCTGGGTCTGTCCTCCCTACACCCCTGAAGAGACCAGGGGCAATGTGTGGCTGCAACAGGGGGATGCTGGGCACCCTTCTGGATCCCATGAACGTGAGATTTGGGGTTCCCTTCATCTCTAACCATGTTCTTTGGGGAAGAGATGAATGATGGTGGACCACTTGAAGGAATCTGGGAGTGGGCGGGAGGGATGCAATGGTGGTGCTGGGAACACCTGGATCCCATAAGCATGAGGTTTGGGGTTCCCCTCACCTTTGTAATGTTTTCTGGGGTAAGAGATGGGCAGTGAGCTCCTGACAGCCCATCTGCATGTAGCCAGGATGCAGTGATGATACTGGGGATCCCCTGCCCTGATGTCCTTGAGCCCAGTGAAGACAGCAGGGGCCAGAACACTCTGCAGCACCACTGCTGCCCTGAGCTGGTACAGCATTGCCCTGTGGAGAGATGGATCCATCCAGGAGCCTGTCACTCCAGAGCGGGATGGATCGGGCCTCTCTCCAGATCTGACTATTCATAGTGCTGTGGAGGCGAGCACCATGTGACACCCCACATTGGCAAGTGATTAATTGCAGAGACATTTACAAACAACTTAATAAACTGACATTGTTGGGGGTTGGGCATGTGAGGCTGTCTTCTGGCTTCTCCACAGCCACAGGCTGGGACTCAGCTGGGACTTGGCTGAGACCCACAGCCTCTTCCTGGAGTGCCAGGGGCCTTGGCACTGTCCCTGTCCTTGCCCATGGTCTGGTGGTGGTGGGAGCATCAGTGATCTTGTGTGCCAGACACATAGATTTGGTTGAATGCCAGGCTTGAGTCATGGTCACAGTGCCACCAAGGACGATGCTGCCATTCCTCAATGCTGCCATTCCTGAGTGCTGCCATTCCTGATTATTGTGTCTTGTGGTGGGGACACCCCACATTCACCGTCCTCATCCCAGGTACCCTGAGGAGGAGCCAGGTCATGGCTGGACAGCCTGGCATGATGCCACAGTCACCCCATGGCACCAGTATGGATTGTCTCCAGGGGTTCTCCCCTGCATCCCACACCCACAGCAGCTCAGCCCACCACTCTGTGTCCCACTGAGTGGCTTCTACCCCTGCACTCCCCCTCCCCCCTCAGTAATGAACTCAGCAGATTATCAGGTCCTGGGTTATTAGAGAGCAGCCACACTCCAGCAGACTTTAAACCAGTCATTATTTCATCAACAGCCCCATTAAACTGTCACTGGCTTTTTCCAACCTTTTTCCCATTATTTTTCCTTTTTCCTTGCCTCCTGCCTTTTCTCCGTCTATGCTTTTTTTATCAGAGCATGTGGCTGCCAACACATTCAGGATGGTCCCAGAGGGTTCACCTCATCCCTCAGCTATTGGTTTACCCATCCAGAAAATGGGATCAAGCTGGGGAAGGATTTGAGGAAATCTACCACTCCCCAAACTGACACAGGAACCCCCCTTCCCCTGCTCCTTCCACTTTCAGCCTGGCCCAGTGATGGAAAGAGGCTCTGGATGTTGGGGAAGGGAGAGAAGAGCCTGTGGGAGGGTTTGAAAAGCAGAAAGTGAAGGGGCAGAGGAAAGGCCCAGCTGCTTGAAGCCTTTTATCCTTCACAGTGCTCTCCCCCCTCCCCCTGCTCTGTCCGCTCCCAGCTTCCTCTCTGACAGCCGCCCACTCACCAGTAGGCTTAAAAAGAAAAATGAAGGAAATTTAAATAGCTAGATAAATATTGGGCTGGTATGGTGGGGAGGAAAGGTTGCAGGGTCCCATGGGGTGGGGATCTGCCTTTCCCAACTCCAATGGGGTGCTGGCAGTGCCAGGGACTCAATGCCATGTTGCAGGTGATAGATGTTAGGAGCTTAGTGTCTTGGGAGAATAGACAAGGTGTTTAGGAAGGAACGTTTGCTCTTGGCTTTGCATGGCCAGAGCTGGTCAAGGAGACTTGACTAAAGCAAGATGGTGATGGGTGGCAGAGGTGAGAGCCAGACTGAGATTTCCCTGTCAGGGGGACCTTCCCAGTGGGCACAGCCAGCTGCCAACCCTCTTCCCAGCAGAGCCCAGTGGTGTCATTGCATCCCAGAGCATGTGGGTCTGGCACCTGGACAAGGATGCTCTGGCTGATGGCTGTTTATCCAGCACTGTCATGGCACTGGCTCGGATGAGTATCTGCATTTGTCTTTCTCCATTAAGTAGATGTTAATTTGCATTTATTTAAAAATAACAGAGCTTTCAATCTCTTTGTTAACACCAGAGGAGCAATGCTTCTGGGTTGTCAGTCCAGAGATAACCCTGATGCATCCCTGTCCAGGGCTGGGCACGGAGCCCAGCTAAGATCCCCTGGGGCTAGGATCCCCAGGGAGATATGTGCAATGTAGAACAGGCAGATACATGTAATTGCTGAGTTGTCAGCATCCTGGCTGCTGCGTGTCCCCTGGGTGACAGCCCTGCTCCCCTCTGTGCCCCAAGACATCTAGGAGTGGAGAGAAGCAGGGATGAGTTTTGCAGGGATGGTGAGGGGACTCAGTGTCCCCATCAGCTGTAGAAGGGTCACAGAAGGGATCTGAAGCATCTCTGGAGCCTTCCTGGAGCATCCCTGGAGCATCCTTCCCTAAGAGGAGGCTCAGAGCTGCTCCCTGAGCTACAGACAAGACTCCAGCAGGTTCTGCAGGTTAAGGCAGTGAAATCCCTATGGAATTAATTGTTTGGAGCCCCGTGGCTTAATGACCACAGTGCTCCAAGCAGTGACATGGATGTGCCACATGTCTTGCAGGCTGGGCACCCATCCCCTGCCCAGCCCGGGCCCAGATGCATCAGACATGGGTGCAGCTGCAGAGGAGCAGGCACAGCTCTGCCCATCCACTCATGGTTGACATCTGTCTCTGGTTTACCAGGACTCAAAAATCTGTTTGCCCTTGTTCCACCTGCAGGGAGATTCCCAAGGAGCTCATGTTGGGCTGTGACTCCCAGCTGCATGTATGAGCACCCCATATGCTTTCATTGACATGGCATGCCTAGATCTGCAATTCCATGCATCCAAACACACACATACACGCTTGAGTGCACAGACAAGTATTTATCCCACCTAAATACAAACCCAGGTGAGCAGCAGAGCCGTGGACATGTGGCCCTGAACCCCCTGAATGATGTCACCCCACTTCCATGTGGGCTACTGCTGAAATAGCAATGAGTTTTGGAGATAAGGGAGATGGCAAACCTCTGTCTTGAGTGTTTGTGGAGGCCAGGCCTTGGGTGAAAGGAAAAATAAGAAAGAAAAAATAACAAAAAAATAAAGAAACAAATGACAAAATAAAGAAAAATAATAAAGGGAAACAATAAAATAAGCAAAGGTAAACTTAAAAAATCACAGAGACTTTAAGTATAAAAAAATACAGAGAAAAAATAGCTCTTTGAGGAGAATCACTTCAAATTGGCTATTTATCGGTGCAGCATCCCACCGGCAGGTTACCATGGCTACCTGGCAGGCAGCAGCCGGGGTGGCAGCATGCCAGCCCCATGTGCCTTGCCGCGTGTCCCTGCGGTCCCCCCAGCCACGAACCTTTATGCCTGATGCAGCTGGTGTTGAGCAAACACCATCGTCCTCAGCCCCACCATGAGGTGCTGCCCTTGAAGGCCAGATCCTGAGGATTGGTACCCATCTGTGAGGATGCCCAAGGGACTAGAGGCTGGCATTGGAGGCACAGTTTGAAGGGTGTGTCCTTGCAGAGCCCTCTGTGCAGGTCGGGAGCAGAGCTGAGCTCCCATCTGGGAGGGAGGGATGCCTCAAGGCACTGCCCAGAGGAGCCCTGAGTTCCCCCTTTACCCCTGGAAATCTCATCGCTGCTTCTCCCCACCCCAAGAAGCCCTGGAACATGGTGAGGAGTGGGGCTGTCATCCAGAGGACATGCTATCACCACCCTGGAGGAGCTGAGCCCTCTCCTTCCCACTCACTAGCCGTGGTTTGAGGCAGGTGGTTGGGAAACCTTTGGGAAGAGTCTTTTGAAACCTTGTACTATCCCTTAGGGATGCTGCTGCTGGGTTTGGAGGGATAATGTGCAGGAGCTAGAGAGTTCCCAGGTCAGCACTCACATGGATCCCTTCTATGACCCCGAAGAACTGTCTCAAAGGCAGTCTCTCTGCATGGGACCCCCATTCTCCCTTCTGGGTGCACCCATAGGCCATGACAAGGGGACACTGACTGACCCTGATCCCTACTGAAGGTGCAGGGAAACTTCTTCTCATCTGCCCCAGAACTGTTGAAAGGCAAGAACACTGGGACACCTCTTCCCAGGAACATGGAGCTCCATCCTGCTCTTTCTATGTCACCAAGGCTGCCTGGTTCCTGCCCTGTCCCCCACCTCATCTGCCCCTAACCCTGGGGGCATGGGAGTATTGGGTGCAGAGGAAAAGCCCCTCCACTCCTCCTATCATCTCCAAAGTAGGGGTGGACCCCTGCCTCTGGGTGATGGGAAGGGGGGAGAGGGGATTTGGGACTTCTGGGCTCAGTCTGCACCCCAGTGCCATCCTGGGACTGGATGCCTTCGTGCTTCCATGCCCTCTTCCACAGGCAGCAATGTGAGAGCTGGGAAGGGCTCAGGGGTGGCAACAAGGATCTCCAAAACCTTGAGCATCTTTGGAATGAGGAATCAGTGGAGGGGGTCAGATCTGGGTCCTTGGCATGGGGAGGACTACAGGAATGGTACCTGGGCTGTGGTACCTGGTAGAACCCTGGGAGCATCCTTATGACTCTTGACAGTTCCCAGTACCAGAGTCTGACCCTGCAGCCCTGCTTAAACCCTTGTTTCCCACTGTCTGTGTGCTGAGTGTACCCCCAGTACAGCCCAGGTACGGAAGCTGCCACCTGGACAATGGCACCGCAGGGATATTTTCCCATACTTTGGGCTCAAGGACACATCATGCTATTGGAGGACAGAAAAAATTGAGGGACAATAAAAAGTGAGGTTGGGAAGTAGGGGCAGAGTGTCCCCCCATGTCCCTTAGTGTCCATGAGCACCTCATTCTCTTGGCTCAGCACTGGGGAAGGTCACCATTGTGATATCCTGAGTGCGATAGAGCTGGCAGGTCCCTGTCCCCTCCCACACCCAGCTGACAGATGTGACCAGGCAGGGGACACTGGCAGAGGCTGGAGGGCAAGTTCAGTGGCAAGTGCTGGATGGGGCTGAAGGAGCTGGCACCAGCTGCCCTCCCACTACCCTATCAATCCCAAGGACCTGCAGGCTGAGGGAGCTGTGGGTGGGAGGGCACTGTAGACTGGGGAGCAGCTGAGGCCAGTTTATGATGGTGTGAAACAACCCTGGAGAAGGTGGCTGATTCAGATCTCTTCCTCTTCCTCCTCCCTTTCCCCTTCCCTTTTCCCTTCTCCCTCTGCCCTTCACCTTATTTCCCCTTCTTTGCCCCTTTTTCCCCTTTTTCCCTTCCCCTTTTCCCCCTTTCCTTCCCCTTTCCCTTCTTTTCCCTTCACCATCCTTCCTTTTCCTCTTCTTTCCCCTTCCCTCTCCAAATCCCATTCCCAAAGCCAAGGAAAGCCTTTGCCTCCTCAGGAAGCCCCTTCCCGTGATGTTCAGAAGCTCCATCCGAGCTCCAGCACCTTCCTAGCCAGCAGCATCAAACCTGGATGGCTCCAGCATGGGATGGGCTGGCACTAGTGACAACATTGCCCTGGTGTGGTGTGTGGGATATAGTGGATATATTGCACCCCAACAGGCCCCAAACAGCTCCCTGGGACATCCATCTCCATCCCAAAATACACATAGGATGTTTCTCCCTGTTCTGCCCCCACCATGGATGAGCTGTTGGACCTGTGGACACAGGGAATAATTTTCTGGTTCACTGTGAATTTATTTCTTTTTTTTTTTTTTCTCTGAGAACATCTTGTACTGGTGTTGCAATAAAAGCAAGGCTCCAGGTTCCTCTGTGTTTTTTTCTGTTCTTTATCTGTTCCCAGGATAAATGTCAATCGAAAAGGAAAAGCTTTTGCTGTTTCCTTCCCTCCCTGAAAGACTCCTCAGGTTTGTGAGGGAAAAATGGTGGAAAAATCAAAAAGGGAAAAAAATCCCCAAAACTTGCTGAAATTGAACTCTCTCATGGATATGTCTATGTATGTGGCAGGACCAGGAGGGATTAAACAGATATGTAGATGTGGCTCTTGTGGATGTATTTTAGTGGTGGGCTTGGCAATGGTGAGGAACTGTTGGACCTGGTGGTCTTTGAGGGCTTTTCCAACCTTAATGATTCTGTGATTACATGATTCAAAGTAGGACATGTACCATGGCTGAGACCATCCCAGGAAGCTGGACTGGGTATCTTCAGAGCAAGGAAAGTAGCTCCTTGCATGCACAGCAAGAGAGCTATCAGCTCTGAGTGTGATGTGGAGCCCATTTGTAGGGAAAGTATTCACGGAGCAAATTGCTTTGTATCAGCAAATACATCTCCATTAGTGCTGGAATTGGTATCCTGCACAATACCTGCTCAAGGACAAAGCCTGGCTATTCAGAGCTCACAGAATTCAATCCTGTTGCTGAGGAGTATCAGCAGAAGGCAAAGCAAGGATTTGTTTCGTATTCATGCCACAAATATCAGTATGAGACCACGGAGATGAAACACTGCCTATGGAACACTGGCATCACTCCACACACAGCCCATGTTGGTGCCCAGTGCAGGATCCCCAGCAGCTCCAGCGAAGAGAAGCAAGAGAGATTTGTCAGAGACATTGTGTCAGGACCTCTGACTGTTGTCATGTCTCCCAGGACCCTCTCCCTCCAGCCAGGAGGCCAAGCTAAGGTGCCCCCATCAGATGCACCTGGAGAAAGTTTCTTGGCAGATCTCACTGGCCATCACTGGGGCCTTGGTCCTGTGAGACGGATGAATGAAGCCCTGGTTTTACTGGCTTTGTAGCAGGAGATTGGACCAGGAAAGTCCATGCTAGACAGGCAACATTACAGGGAGGGGACGAGCCACTGCAGTCAGCATGCCTTCTACCAGGCACATACTACTTCCCACAGGGTGGAGGGAGCTACATAGAGATGTCTACCCAGACATGCCCATCCAGCAATGCCCATCCAGTGATGCCCACCCAGCAATATCCACACAGCAATGCCTACCCAGCAATATCCGCACAACAATGCCCACCCAGAAATGCCTTGTGTGCTTCCAAGCAAGAATTAGCAGGCATTTATCCAAAAAAAAAAAACCAACCAAAATCAGTCTAACTGAGAATTTTTAATGAAACACACCAAAACATTCCAGGAGCAGTAGAAGCATTTCTTCAGGCTTTTTCTGATTCTCAGCTACTGTCACACTCCTGGGGCTTCACACACTGTACTGCCATTTGCAGAAGGACTCTAAGAAGCTTCTTGGACATGGAGCAGAGTTTTCTCTTGAGGAGAAAATAGTACAGAGATGTGGAGCTGAGAAAAACATGTATCTTAAATACCAGGATTGATATTTGGAGAGGGATAATAAGAACAGAGAGAGCTAGGCATCACACCGGCCTCATGGAAGGAGTTCCAGGGGTTTTGGAGCTGGTGGGGTGGTGAGGATACATGTGGATGTGGAACTTGGGTCCATAGTGTAGTGGAAGGCTTGGCAGTGGTGGGGGAATGGTTGGACTTGATGGTCTCAGAGGGCTTTTCCCACACAAATTCCATGATTCAATGGTAATATGCAGACATGATGGTCCTTGCCTGGCATCTGGAGATGGGTGGTTTCTTCTGGTGGTCCTTGCACCCAAATTTGCTCTGATCTTCTCAGCTGCTTCTGTCTGGGGACTACTGCAAGACAAAGACATCTCTTGGGAATGAGAGGTTGGGATAAACAAGCATGAGAACCAGTGTTTCTGGGAAGGAGGGGACTCCTTGTAGATGTCTTCATGCCAAGATGATGGGGGTTAGCAGTTCATTAGGTGGGGGATGGCCCACACATGGCAGCCGCTGTACTCCCACATCCCTATACTGCAGAGTGTAGGGACCAACTTGGTCACCAGCCACTTTGGTGGGAGAAGATGAATGAGCACTGGAATGGCTCCCAGTCCTCAGGGCATCCCATGGTGCCCCACAGCAGGTTCTCTCCTGAAAGGAATGCAGGATATGAGCTCAGACAGATTATGAAAACCTAAGTCATTAAACCTGAGACTCAGGGTGGAAATACAGATTAGATTAAAGTGATGGTCCTTAAAATAATCTCAAATTAGTCCCGGCTCTACTCTCAGCTCTTGAGGGAAAATTTGGGCAAGTAATTGCAGGTCTGGGCCTCAGTTTCCCCTTGCAGATAACAAAGGCAGAGGATCTTGTGTAACTGATACAATCCACTGCCTATATCTGTAGACCATGGGGATATTAATCCTGGTGAATTTAACAGGAACTGATGTGATTTGAGTGCTAATCCCTTAATATCAATTGCTGCTCTGAACGTCCCAGCTGGTGGATTCACAATGGAGCAGGAAAGAAGAGCCCATCCATGGTGAGTTTAAAGCACATTCCTCCCTTCTCCCCACGGGCAAATGACACTGAAGAGATGAAGGTCTGCAAGGCTAGTGAAGAGCAACCAAAATAACTATTTTCAGCACAAAATCTCGATACATTAAGCCAAGATCCCAGTTTGGGAGTGTGGGTTGGGCCTGTGGTGCAGGACACAGCATGGAGAGAGAGTGCAGAGGATGCAAGTACCTGCAGAGGGATGCAGTGGAGCCTGCAGACCCCAAATGCGCTCCTGGATTCACCTATGGGGCTGTGCTGGCTCAAAACAAAGGTCCATGGCTCTGTGTTGCCAGTGGCCCAGAGATGCCAAGGGCAAGGGAAAGAGCAAGGCAAAAACAAGCATCTTTGCTAGTGACACAGGCGGTGGGATTCAGGGTGCCCCTGGCAGGTTTACAGGCAACATCAAGCTCTGTGGTATGGTCACCATGCTGTAGGGAAGGGATGGCATTGAGGGGAACCTGGACAGGTTGAAGAGGGGGTACTGTGCTGGCCTCATGAAATTCAACAAGATTAAGGACAAGGTCTTGCACCTGGGTCAGGGTAATCCCAAACACAAACACAGAATTGATGGAGAATGGATTGAGAGCAACAGTGGGGAGAAAGACTTGAGGATGTTGATGGATGAAAAGCTCAGGATGCCCTGGTCATGTGCAGTGGCAGCCCAGATACCCTCTGTGTCCTGGGCTGATCCCCAGGAGTGTGGGCCGCAGGTAAGGAAGGTATTCTTCTGCTTTGCTGTGCTGTGCTCTGGTGAGACCTCTCCTTCAGGGCTGCTTCCAGGTCTGGGGCCCCAGCATCAGAAGGACATGAAGCTGCTGGAGGGAGTCCAGAGGAGGCCATGCAGCTGCTCTGAGGACTGGAAAACATCTGCTATGGGCAACCCTCCTACAACTGAGAGAGTTGGGAGTCTTAAGCCTGAATAAGAGAAGGCTCTGGGGAAACATTAGAGCCCCTTCCATTGCCTAAAGGAGCTCCAAGAGAGCTAGAGAGGGATGTTGGACAATGACCTGGAGTGACAGGACAATGGGGAATAGCTTTAGTCTGACAGACAGCAGGGTTAAATAGCATACTGGGAAGTAATTCTTGGCTGTGAGGGTAGTGAGACCCTGGCACAGGTTTCCCAGAAAAGCAGTGGCTGCCCCATCCGTGGAAGCATTCAAGGCCAGACTGGATGCAGCTTGAAGAAACATGGTCTAGTGGAAAATACCCCTGCCCACGACAGCGGAGTGGAACTGGAAGAGCTTCATATGTCCCTTCCAACCCAAACCATTCCATGGTTCTATGATGCTGAGTCAAGACCTTCATCAGCTGGATGATCTCCTTGCAGTCTTTGTCCAGGACCTGGTCCCTAGGAGCTTCACCTTTTGTCTTCAGTGCTTGCACTGGAGGAAGTTGAAATGCTTAAATGTCTTTGAAAGCTCAGGTTGCAGTTGCTCCTTCTTTATTCTCTCCCCCTGTGCCAGGAGGTGTGAGGCTTCATAGAAACCTCTCACCCAAATTCAGTGTAGGATGGGTGTCCTTCCCTAGGGTCCCTTTTGGGAATATATCTCCCATGCATCAAGTCTGGAAAGTACAAGCAGAGCTGGCACTGCAGCAACTTTAACCCTTCTCCATCCACTCTCTGACACTGTCCCACCCTGCTGACGGCTCACAATGCCAGACCCCAGCTCATGGGGCCCAAGACAGGAGATCAGCATGAAGCTGTCGACCCATGTGGCTGGGACTGTTTACAGGGTGTCCACTCTCTGGCAGGGACCTGTTTGTGGGCCAGCGCTGTCCAATATTATAGAATTACAGAACCATGGTTTGGAAAAGACCTCTAAGACCACGGGTCCAACCATTTCCCTCTGAGACCTACCACTCAATCATGTCCCCAAGTGTCACATTTACATGGCTTTTAAATCCCCCCAGGCATGNCCTTCGGCCCCTCCGCGGAGCGGCTCGGCCCCCGCCCAGCCCCGCGGAGCCGCAGCAGCGCCGTCAATCAGCGTCGCCCCCGTTCCGTCCTCCCCTCCCGCACGCCTCGGCGCGCTGCATCGGGCTCGGTGACAGCCGCGAGCTGAGCGCGGCGGGAGTCTCCGCTCCCAGCCAGCACCGAGAATCGGGCGCGGCGGCGGCGGGGCTGGGAGGGCTGCCGAAGCATGCAGAACCATGGGCCAGGGCTGCGGACACTCCATCCTCTGCCGGAGCCAGCCGTACCAGGCGGCCGCATCTGACATGTGAGTTCTCTCCCGCCGGCACCGGGAATGGGGGACCATGCCGAGAGGGAGGGATGCTCTGGGAGTGATGCTGGGCAAAGGAGCGAAGGAGACGTCAGGGACGCAGGAAAAAGTTCCTCCTGCCTGACAGCTGTCAGGGAGGGGGTGGCAGGAAAATGACAAGAGGCTGCGACCCCTCCCTATTAGCCACTTGCCACCTATGTTAGCCCTGGGGCAGGTCATCACTGGTGTTTCTGTGCCAGAGGGCTCGTGTGAACTGAATCTCCGTTTCCCCATCGCCCTGATCCCATGATGATTTCCTGCAAGGGTGGAAGGGTCCTGGCCCAGTGATGGGCTGCAGGGGGGCCCGGGTGACTTTGTGAAATTCAGGTCAGGCCTCTGAATTGTGGTTTTGGCAGCTTCACCCAGGGCAAGAGAAGCCGCCCCGGGCACACCCACACACTCACCAAACGGATTTGGGGGTCCCAGTGTCACTGTGCCTGTCTGTATATGGTGAGGTGGGAATGGGGCCCCAGGGGTCATGGTGGTCTCATGCTGCAGCAGACACAAGGGGCTTTGTGTGAGAGCGTGGGTGACCTTGCTGAGGGATGACAGTGCTCCCTGGAAGCAGGGAAGGGTGATGCTCTGAAGAGCCCACGTGGGAAGAGGGGCTAAGCTGGCTAATGGGAAACTTGCACTGTCTCAATTCCCATTGCCCACAGGCTTGGCTGGAGCTGGCAGAGACCCCCATCTCTGTGCACATGCATGTGAAGCACTCACAAGGCTCCACAGCTGCTAAGGACTAGGCTATATGTGGACAGTTCACAGTACGTGGGTGCTCTGGCTCCTGGGTACCAAAAGATCTGGGGTGCTTCCAATCCCTTCTCCCCTTACTCCAGTGGAAGCAGATCCCACGTTGCCAGCTGAACCCCAGGAAAGAGGTAGAGGTCTAAGGCAAAAAGGAGGAGGGTTTCTTAGTGCTTGGATTCCTTTGTCTGGCAGTGCCAGCTCCACATGCTCAGGCTCTGGCTGAACTGCCTGGCTCAGCAGCCCCCACCAGGACCACAGAATCAGGAGGCACATCACTGTTCTGGGATGTGCTCAGAAGCAGCCTCAGGTCTCCTAGAACAGGTGCTTTAGGTGATGACAGGACTAGTGGGGTGCAGGGGAAGCTTCCATCCACTCCTGCCCCAGTGCTACACATTTCCCTCACTGGGAACTCACACCTTTGTGAGTTGACCTTCGGATGAGAACTTTGTCCCTCTCCATAGAAAATACCCTCCATCATCTCTCTTGCCTACATGCAATGTGTGGTTTGGATCTGTCTTCTCAAGGCCCCAATAGGTGCTGATCCTCCCACGCTTCTGTGGGTGCTGGGTCTGTCTCTGCAGGCAGCATCCTTCCCTCAGCTCTCCTGGCTCACTCCCTCGTGCTGTGTGTGCTTTGTTTCCTGCAGAGATCCTTCCCTAGTGCTGCCTGAACATGTGCACATGTCCTTTTCTTTAAGCAAAACACACAAAGGTCTTGAAATACCATGCGATCCCCATGTTCCCTCCTGCCTCTGCTGTTGTTTAAAGGCTTTTAAAAAAAGTAGATGACAGAAAAGCTTGGTGTAGCTCGATTGGCTGTGCCCCTCAAGCTGCCCCGAGGTAAGGATGGTGAGTCCAGCTGCTTTCCCCTTTTACCCAGGATATGTCCTTCATAGATACTTGGCCCTGTTCCTGTGAATCCCAAGGGGTATACAGAGGTGGAAAAGCTTCCCAAAAGTTATCAGAGGATGATGCCCTTGACCCTGCAGTGCTCCCTGGAGAGGTTGCAGTGGTGAGGTTAGCGCTGTGGGGAGGGGTGCTGCCTGCTCCCTGCCTCCACTCCAGCCCTGCTGGGTTTGATGCTGGCTGGCAATGCTGCGTGAGCCTGGGATCCAGTGGTGGCCCAGCTCTCCCATGTTAATGGTGCATGTTTTTGCAAGGGGATTCAGGTGCNTCTGCACTGCTTGACAACTATGCTGGGGAAGAAATTGTCCCTTATACCAAATTCAAACCTCTCCTGAAAAACTTGAGGCCATTTCCTCTTACAGAAGAGGAAATGTATTGCTCAGTGCTGCTCAGTGCCCGTAGGAAAGCAACCTGCCCTGTGGATCGAATGTTGTCTAATGCAGCTCAGTACCCCTGGGACAGGGACAGGTGGGAACAGCGCTGCTCAGTAGTGCTGCGTGCTGCCGATGCCACGGGGATTGCGGTCCCAGCAGGGCCAGAGGCGCCGTTTGGGACGGCTGCCCCCGAGGGGAGAGCGGGGCGGGCAGGGCTCGCGGACAATGCCTAGACAAAGGCAGCCGCTCCCGGCGCGGCGCGGCGCACGG
>WBMY01003408.1:168804-186785 GCA_013397315.1 Donacobius atricapilla
CACCTATGTTAGCCCTGGGGCAGGTCATCACTGGTGTTTCTGTGCCAGAGGGCTCGTGTGAACTGAATCTCCGTTTCCCCATCGCCCTGATCCCATGATGATTTCCTGCAAGGGTGGAAGGGTCCTGGCCCAGTGATGGGCTGCAGGGGGGCCCGGGTGACTTTGTGAAATTCAGGTCAGGCCTCTGAATTGTGGTTTTGGCAGCTTCACCCAGGGCAAGAGAAGCCGCCCCGGGCACACCCACACACTCACCAAACGGATTTGGGGGTCCCAGTGTCACTGTGCCTGTCTGTATATGGTGAGGTGGGAATGGGGCCCCAGGGGTCATGGTGGTCTCATGCTGCAGCAGACACAAGGGGCTTTGTGTGAGAGCGTGGGTGACCTTGCTGAGGG
Organism: Donacobius atricapilla; assembly: GCA_013397315.1. Lineage (NCBI taxonomy): Eukaryota > Metazoa > Chordata > Aves > Passeriformes > Mimidae > Donacobius > Donacobius atricapilla. Next base: position 169,198 of record WBMY01003408.1, read on the forward strand.
ATGACAGTGCTCCCTGGAAGCAGGGAAGGGTGATGCTCTGAAGAGCCCACGTGGGAAGAGGGGCTAAGCTGGCTAATGGGAAACTTGCACTGTCTCAATTCCCATTGCCCACAGGCTTGGCTGGAGCTGGCAGAGACCCCCATCTCTGTGCACATGCATGTGAAGCACTCACAAGGCTCCACAGCTGCTAAGGACTAGGCTATATGTGGACAGTTCACAGTACGTGGGTGCTCTGGCTCCTGGGTACCAAAAGATCTGGGGTGCTTCCAATCCCTTCTCCCCTTACTCCAGTGGAAGCAGATCCCACGTTGCCAGCTGAACCCCAGGAAAGAGGTAGAGGTCTAAGGCAAAAAGGAGGAGGGTTTCTTAGTGCTTGGATTCCTTTGTCTGGCAGTGCCAGCTCCACATGCTCAGGCTCTGGCTGAACTGCCTGGCTCAGCAGCCCCCACCAGGACCACAGAATCAGGAGGCACATCACTGTTCTGGGATGTGCTCAGAAGCAGCCTCAGGTCTCCTAGAACAGGTGCTTTAGGTGATGACAGGACTAGTGGGGTGCAGGGGAAGCTTCCATCCACTCCTGCCCCAGTGCTACACATTTCCCTCACTGGGAACTCACACCTTTGTGAGTTGACCTTCGGATGAGAACTTTGTCCCTCTCCATAGAAAATACCCTCCATCATCTCTCTTGCCTACATGCAATGTGTGGTTTGGATCTGTCTTCTCAAGGCCCCAATAGGTGCTGATCCTCCCACGCTTCTGTGGGTGCTGGGTCTGTCTCTGCAGGCAGCATCCTTCCCTCAGCTCTCCTGGCTCACTCCCTCGTGCTGTGTGTGCTTTGTTTCCTGCAGAGATCCTTCCCTAGTGCTGCCTGAACATGTGCACATGTCCTTTTCTTTAAGCAAAACACACAAAGGTCTTGAAATACCATGCGATCCCCATGTTCCCTCCTGCCTCTGCTGTTGTTTAAAGGCTTTTAAAAAAAGTAGATGACAGAAAAGCTTGGTGTAGCTCGATTGGCTGTGCCCCTCAAGCTGCCCCGAGGTAAGGATGGTGAGTCCAGCTGCTTTCCCCTTTTACCCAGGATATGTCCTTCATAGATACTTGGCCCTGTTCCTGTGAATCCCAAGGGGTATACAGAGGTGGAAAAGCTTCCCAAAAGTTATCAGAGGATGATGCCCTTGACCCTGCAGTGCTCCCTGGAGAGGTTGCAGTGGTGAGGTTAGCGCTGTGGGGAGGGGTGCTGCCTGCTCCCTGCCTCCACTCCAGCCCTGCTGGGTTTGATGCTGGCTGGCAATGCTGCGTGAGCCTGGGATCCAGTGGTGGCCCAGCTCTCCCATGTTAATGGTGCATGTTTTTGCAAGGGGATTCAGGTGCAGCATTATCCAGGTCACGTTTTAACCCATTTCCTCCTTTTCTCCTGCCGGGAATTGTGTTCCCGGGTGGGTGGACGCTGACCTGGTTAGAGGTGGGTGGGGTGTCAGGGTGCCTGGAGCTGCTGCTGTCAAAGCATCTGACAGCAACCACGGCTGGTAAAGAAGCTACTGAGCTCTGCGGATGGAAAACACAGAGGAGGAGATACAGCTCTGAGCATTCCTGCGGGAAGGATCCAGCTCAGTGGAGGCTGGGAGGGGTCAGGGCTTCCTTCAGGGCACAGACCTGTCTGGGATGCAGGGGGTATGAGCTGGGCTCAGCCACCCTTAGGAACCCTTGGAGCACCTGCAAAGGTGAGGGCAAGCTGTCAAAACCCCTGGAGAATCCCCCAGACCCTTCGTGGTTATTGCTAGCCCCTGGGCTGCGTGTGTAAAGTGCCATGGAAAATACCCATTCCATCACTCCATTGTCCTGTTAGTTTGGCCAGGATGGCACTGCTCCCACCCAGGCATTCGATTGCCAGGGAAAGGGGTTCAGTGGAATTAGGTTAACCTGGTCCCTCATTGTTGGGGTTCTTAGGTCAAGTTCTCTGGGTTTTTCAAAGCCTCAGGCTCTATCTGCCCCTGTAACTGGGGCTCTCCAGGATCACCCACCTGCCTGGGCACCCAACCCTGGAGCCTGGAGGTGGCTGGCAGGGAAAATAGAGGGGAAACTCCTGGTTATAAGCTTCCTACATTCCACATATGCGAGGAGCTTCCCAGCACCCTGCACCTGTCCACGGGAGGTCTCCAGGGTGAGCAAGAAATTTCCCCTCCATCACCCCAGGGCATCTTGAACCATCATCCCTAAGCATCTTGAACTTCAGAGTAGCCAGTTGTTTGGAAGTGTTGGGAACTGGGCCAGATTCTGGCTCTGTTAGTGAGGACCCTTGCCAAGTGTGCCCTGGCCATCATCCACAGCAGAGCCCCATACATCCTCTGTGAGCTGTGCTGCTTTAGGGGCTCTGGGAGGCTAAGCATCCACCTAAGACTTAATGCAGGATTCCCTGGGGGCAGTGGTGGATGCAGCAGCAATTTCTGAGAATCCCTCTTTCCTCCTGCTCCCCTCTGACCCTAGTCCTTGCTTTTGCTTTTGTCTCATTCCCAGCTCCCACGTGGAGCTCAGTGGGAGCTCTGCTGGGCTGCAGACAGAAACGCCAGCAGGGCCTGGAGCTGCCTGGGACTTTCTGCCCTTCCAGTTTTCTCCTGTCCTCCTTAATGGGTGGGCCTGTCTGGAGGGGGAAGTGAGTTGGATAGTGAGTGCTGGGAGATGCTTTGTTTGCTACCGTGGCTTCATCTGCACAGCAGCAGCAGCAGCAGCAAAACCCTCGGGTCAGGCATTGGAGAGGCTGCTGAGTGTGGGGAACAGGCAGCCTGGAGCTCGGATCCCCCCAGCTGAGGTGTCAGGAGAGGGTGGGGGGTCTCACCTGCCTTGCCGCAATGGGCAATGACAGCAAGATTTGTTGTTTGGGGGGCTGGAGCCTGAATTGGGTGATGATTGCTTTGGGTTGGAAAAAACCTTAAAGCCCATCCAGTTCCTATGTCCCTGCTGTGGGTAGGGACACATTCCACTACACCAGGTTTTTCCTCATCCAATCTGACCTTGTAGGAAGGTCTACAAAGGTCTAGGAAGGTATTTGGAAACACCTTGTAGGAAGCTGTCCCCAAACCTTGTCGTCCACACAGCATCCTTGGGGAATGGACCAGTATGGCAGCCTATGGGACTTACTGAGTGTTGGCTCAGGAATGTCCCTGAGGCTGGTTATCTGGCAGCAGCAGCCCTCGGTCCACTCCTGTCCCCAAATCCTGCTTCCAGTACCAAATCCTGCTCCTGGACCCATGTTCTGAGCCCTGCCAGCATCACTGGTATGTGGAGTCAGAGGGGAGGAAGGATGTGGGAGAATCTTGGGTGGGTTCAAGCCTTCTGGGCCTTTGTCAGTTTGTATTTTCTGTGATAAATCAAACAGAACAAAAAGAGAGATTTGGAAGTGGGATGGGGTGCCTTTCCCACTGAAATTATGAAACCCTGACTTTTTTTGGCTGGGGCTGGGGCTGGGTTAGGGCTTAGTGTGAGTATTGTGGCCACTGAGGACAGCCTCACTATGTGTTTTGGCATCCCCAAAGCCCTCTGCTCTCTACCCAAGGAGGGAAAAGCAGACAGCAGCTGCCAGTGCAGCTCTGGGACAAAGTGCTGACTTAGCCAGAAGCCTCCCCTGGCTCTCAGTTGCTTCCCAGCCCCTTCCCAGGCTGTTAGTAACTTGCACATTTCAACTGGGTGACTCAGAAGACAGTGAGAAGATATTTATAAGGAGCATTTGAAAAGCAGACACTGGTGGAGGGTTTTCTTCCTCCTTCTCTTCTCCTGAGCTGGTGCCAGCTGAATGTGGCTATGCTTCGCTTGGCTGTGGAGTGGGGTCTGGAGGGTGAACTGTCCATGTCCCCTGGAGTTCAATGTCTGCTTGCTACGGCGTGAGGATGATGATGCTTCAGTGAAAACCTCCATGCAAACCCCTCATTGTTGCCAGGTGCACCTAATCTCGCCCCATTGCAGCAGAGCCTTAATGCTACTGCCTGCGAGAGCAAAAGCAGGCAGGGCAGCCAGAATTTGGGAATACAGGGATTTGCAGCCCCTGCTAGTCTGATGGTCCCCAGCCTGGCTCTGAGGCATGGAGCCCTGCCAAGCGATGACATTGATCAGCCTGGTGAGGATGTTGCAGCTTGGTGGTGATGCTCTGGGACATCTGTGCAGCTTCTTGGTGGTTTGGGGTTTATCCTCACACCAGAGCTGCCCTGTGTACTTACTCCTGCAGTGAGGATGTCTCCACAATGCTATCGTCAAGCCAGTACTTGGCTTGAGCCTGGCTGGATGGACAAAATCTGAGCGTGTGGCTGTGTTTTCCCTTGCTCTCCCCAAAATGAGGTCTTTCCCCACGTTTTTTACTAGTGTTATCACAGACAGGTGGATGGCAGAATCCTTCCTGCATGGAAAAAGCATGTGAAAGCCATGAAGGCTTTAAGTAAGAAATTGGAGACAAGGAAGGTGGTGCTAGTGATGGGGAACAGTGCCCCTGCCAGAGTCCCTAAACTCCCGACTCAAGGAGATTGTAGGGTCATAGTAATTTTCAAGAATTTGAAAATTCTTGAAATACTGAGATGGATGCTGAGAGGAGGGTCTTGGATCCTGAGCGTGAACATCCTTGGGATCTGCGGGATGTGGGGATCCCCTTGGTCCTTCTGCAGCACCTCAGGGGTAGAGCTTGGCCTTCCTCTGGCTGCTGAGGAGCTGAAGCTGGGCCTGAGGTTAGGATTAGGGTCAGGGTCAGGGCTAAGGTTAGGGGTAGGTCTAAGATTAGGGTTAGAGTTAGGGTCAGACCTAGTGCTAAAGGGGGACAAAATTCAGGTCTAGGTTTAGGGCTGTGATCAAGTTTAGGGCTAGTGTTTGAGTTAGGGATAGGTTTAAGTTTAAGGCTAAAGCTAAGTTTAGCTTTAAGGTTAGGTCTAGGGCTAAGAGAAAAGATTTAGGGTCAGGTTAGGTCTAAGAGTAGTGTTAGAGCTTGGGTTTAGTCTAGGGCTGGCATTAGGTCTATGGCTAAGTTTAAGGTTTAGATTAGTATTAGGAGTAGTACTAATTTTAGGTTTATGCTTAGGTTTAGATTTAAGCTTAGGTTTAGGGTTATCATTAGCCTAGGATTAGATTTAGGGCTAGGGTTAGAACTATGCTGCAGCTTAGTGTTACCATCTGTGTTAGAGCTGAGTTTAGTGTTAGGGTTATAGGTAGGTTTAGATTTTGAGCTAGGCTGGGTCTAAGTTTAGGGTTCGAGCTATGGCTAGGCATTGGTTTATGGTTAGGTCTAGGACTAGTGTTAGGGTTAGTGCTAGACTAAATTTAGTGTTGGGTCTGCCAGGACAAAGGCATACAGTGCTCCATTCTCCCTCCACAGAATATGGTCCATTTTCCCCATCAGCACAGCCTTGTGGCCTTCCTATCCATGTTTTTCCCCCTTCAGTCGAGCCAGAGGCTCTCTGGGAACTGTCATGTGGTTTGATTTTGTCTTGCACCTGTCCTGGTCTTACTAGGGAATGGGACTGATGCTGAGTCAGCAACACTGCTGGATGAAACCCCCAAAACTGGAGTATTTTGCTAAAGCTCAAGTGTGGAAAAAAAGTGATGGCTGTGGACAAAGCCGGTCTTGAGGCATGAAAAGTGTCCATGTGGAAATGCCAGCCAAACTGCTGAGGGCCAAGCATTCCCCAAAATCAGCCCGAGGGCACTAGGGCACTAAGGTGCCTTTTGGGTGCTGATTTCCTTTGGTCAGACCCGAGATGCAGATGGATGCAGCAGCAGAGCTGGATGAGCTCTCACTCCAGAAGATGCCACAGGAAACAAGTTGCTCATGGTGGGAACTGGGTATAATTAACCCTGTGCGGCTTAGGAAGAGGTTGAGGGGGCCTGCTGTTGGGTCTGACTGTCTCCAGGGAAATTATGCTCCTGGGAATGGCCATGGGTCCCTGTCAGGCACCTATTGCTGATCCTGCACCTACCAGATCAACAGGACACACCTCGAACTCCTTGGAGTGGGATTTGTGCTGTGTTGTGCCATGCTGCAGACTAGGCAGAGGGGCCACCAGTGCCAGTAGCTTCAAGTGGCTTGGGAACCCAGAGTTCAGGGTAATGTCGTTTGGGCCCCCATATCCAGTTGTGACCATGTCCCCCACTTCAAGGAGATGAAGCAACCTGTCCCACTGTGCTGCTCCTGTGGGAATGCAAGGATGGAAAGAAGGTCTCATTCCCCCAGGAATTGTGCGGGAGCTGGCTCCTGGGGTGTGTGGGTATGCTGTTTCGGTGAAGATGGAGGGCTCTGTGAAGGTGGGGGCTTGGTGCTGTTGGAGAACCCCCTCTCCCCCACCACGCGGGGAGGGACAGGGACAGCAGGTCCGTGGGCTGGTGAGAAGTGCAGAGTCAGGCATGGTGTGCTTTGCTGTGCACAGAGCCTGGAGCGAGCTCCATGTGCCAGCTGAGAGTGTGGAGAGCTGTAGTGTGGGCAGGGGGCCAGTTATGTGCCCCACTTCCCTCCCTCCTGCAACCCCAAATCTGCAGGCACAGCAGAGAACCACAGTGCTCCCAGGAGGGACCATGGTGACACTCTGGGAACCCTGTTTCCATCCTTACCTGTGCAGCTCAGTTGGATCCTGGCTCCTGAACCAGCCCTTTCATGGGGACTGTGACACAGGGAAGAGGACAAGGCTGGGGACTCTTCTCCGGTGGCACCTGGCTGCCAGCTGTCCTGCCAATGCTCTGTCCAGGCACAGTGTGGCAGGGAAGTTGGAGCCAGCAGTTCAACCACAGAAAAGTCATTAATTAATGGAAGGCACAATTGAGGATTAAAAGCCTGACATGCTCCGGCACTGGTCCCAGTACCAGCGGGATTTTGGCTGTGCCAGAGACCAACCCAGAGGGGTGCACCAGGGGAGATTTAGTTTTTATATTAGGGAAAATTCATTCTCTGAAGGGGTGCAGCACAGGCTGCCCAGAATAGTGGTGGAGTCCCCATCCCTGGAGGGATTTCAAAGTTTTGTGGGTGTGGCACTTGGAGACATGGGTTAGTAGTGGTGAGCTTGGCAGTGCTGAGGGAGTGGTTGGACTTGATAGAGGGCTTTTCCAACCTTAACAATTCTGTTTCCATGTTCCATACAGCATCTCCATGCCTGCCCCCAGGGGCTGAGCTGCATCTTTCTGCCAGTTCCATCTTTACCCCAGTACCCACACCAGCCCCACCACTGGCAGTCTGCACAGCCGATCCCCATCTCCTGTTGTCCCCTCCCTTCCTCTGAGGGAAAGCTGAGGCTTTGGAAGTTAAAAGCTCAACTCAGCTCTGGGAAATGGGTTGAAAGTGTCAGAGCCACTCTCGCCCTGATGAGCATGCAAGGCATGAGTGGCTTTGAGCTGTGTCCTCTCCTGTCCCTCCACAGATGGTTCCCACTCCCTCCACTAACTCTGGCTCATGGGAATATTTGGATCATTTGGGAAGAAGTCCTGGCCCAGTGAGTAGCTCCCATTTGTGCCATGTTCACAGATGGAGGATCCAGTTAGAAATCGGTGGTGTTGCTTGGGAGACAATCCCTGCTCCTGGGGAGCTGTGGTTCATGGAAAGCACAGACAGGTTCTTGACTCCTGCTCTATTCCCACTATTTTTAAGCGAAAAAAAAAGCGCTGTAGAAGAAAAAAAAAAAAAAAAAGAAAAAAAAAAAAAGCAAAGGGTAGGTAATGAACACATGCTGAACCACCATCAACAGCAGCTTTTTTCCCCCTCTAGTTATCAACTAAATGGACTAATTGAAAGATGAGTTGGCAGCATCTGTAGTGTTGCATTTATCCAAGGATAATTCCCCAAGGATTCAGCGTAACCGTGTGACTTCTCTCTCACCTTGCTATGCTCCTGCCTGGTTTGGCCCCCTTGGGGTGCTGGCGCCTTTGCTTGGAGGTCCCCATGGTGGTGCGATTTGCAAGGATTCCATGCAATAGGGATAAAGATTTGCAGGGCTGCCATACAGTAGGGACAGGGATTTGCAGCCTTGCAGGGCTGCCAGGCTTTCCATCCCTATCACTGAGACCAGCTGCATTCCTGTTGCTCCTGGCAGCCCCAGGGATTTGCAAAGATGCTGTACAACAGGAATGGGATTTACAGGAATGCCATACAACAGGGATTTGCAGGGCTGCCATGCAATGTGGACAGGGATTTGTAGCCTTGCAGGGCTGCCAGGATTTCCAGCCCCATCACCAGGGCCAGCTGCATTCCGGTAGCTCCTGGCAGCCTTGAGAGCTGCTCCCCCAGCCTGGCAGTGGAGGCAGTTGCTTGCATAGGACCTGATGCTCCAGGGCAGAGCACCCGGAGCAGTGTGTTTGCCAAGCAAACAGGGCTCAGCCTTCTGCAGCCGGATCAACAGCCTCCACACGTTTGCTCAGCAAATAAATCCCACCTGGCAAAGCTTTGGTGCCACCGGTCCCCTTCCTGCCATGCTCCTGCCAGCTGCTCTGTCACTGCCCAGCATCCGGCAGCACCTGCCCATTATTCTGCAGGTCTGGAATTGCGCAGGGCTGATGATGGCTTCAAATTAAACATGGCAGCTCCTCAGCAGCCATCCCTGCCTTTCTTGCCTGTAGATGCCAGGGTGTTGCTTAGCCATGTGTGCCTGTGCTGGGATCTGCCCTGTGGATGTGCAGGGTGAGATCCTTCGGCTCCAGTGAAATGTTTTTGCCCTGGACTAAGCAATTGCAGGAATTTTCTGTTACTGCTGGAGGCTGGGGAAGATGGAAACTGCGTTAGCAGGTGTTGGCCTGGGAGGCTGGCTGCTCTGGTGATGGATGAAAGGTGTCTGGGTGTGTGGGGATCCTGGAGAACCACGCCAAAGCATCATGCCCCACCATTGCTGCTTCCTTTGCTCCAGGCTCTCCTGTGCCCCAGACTATGTTCCTGCTGGGGTCCTTATCCCCCAGAACACACTGCCCACAGCAAGGGTTCTGTTGAGGTGGGGACAGATGACACCTCCCCCCTTCCCTTTGCCTGGAGACTGGGATGTGATCCCAGATATTTCATGGGCTGGTTGGCTGCTGCTCCAGCTGTCATCTTTCTCTGCTTCCTATTTATTTTCCCCTCACAGATACACTCTTTAGCCCCTGCCACCTGCAGAACCTGAAAAACCTCCTTTGCCCAGGCACTGTTGCCCACCTCAGGGACCCATTTTATTCCTGTTCCCTCATCCCTGAGGTGCTGAAGGCGTATTCTTCTTTTTACCTTCACTCCCAGAGCAGCAGGATTGTGTCTTGGTCAGGATGTGACTGTGGGTACTGAGCATCCCATCTCACTGCACCATCCCTGGCAGAGTGGACAGGCGCTGGGCTTGTCCCCCCATGGGGACGCTGCTGCTTGCCCTTCCACAGAGCTCTCTGGTGCTGGGGCCAAGCCACCCTCCAGCCTTCCAGCCTTCCAGCTTCTCTGAAGTCACCAGAGTCACTTGTGCACTTATAGGCCACTAAGTGCTGTAATTACAGATATGCTTTAATTAACATAATTGCATTTCTACACAAATAAAACATTTGGCACAGTTAGTTCCAAGGCTGCAGCTCCAAACAGAAGGCTTCCTGGCCCCCCTGTGGAGGTGGCAGGGGAGCTGGCAGGAGTGGGGTTCTCACCTCCCTCTTCCTGGCCCCGCTGTGGAGGCGGCAGGGGAGCTGGCAGGAGTGGGGTTCTCACCTCCTTGCCAGAAGATCATCCCAGTCCTAGCCAGGGCCTGAGCCAGAGCCCCCCATTCCCCACCGGAGCGTCCTGCCTTGGTTTGGTGGATACAGCTGTGCTGGCAGACATTTGGATTGCTGGGACATGCCACTGGGATTGCTGGGACACAGCACCAGGTTTGCTGGGACACAGTTCTGGATTTAAACACAGCACTTGGTTTGCTGAATAACAGCACCTGGTTTGTTGGAAGTAGCACTGGAATTGCTGGAGCATGATACTGGACTTCCTGGTATACAGCAAGGGGATTGCTGGCCTGCAGTACTGGGCTTGCTAGGCCATGCCACTGGATTTGCTGGGAGATGGCACAGGGCTTGCTGGAACACTGTACTGGGCACAATGGAACAGAGCACTGGGATTTCTAGGGTGCAGCAAACCCAATGGTTGGCTGGGACGCAGAACTGGACTTGCTGGGATGCAGCTCCTGGATTGCTAAGACACAGCACTGGGTTTGCGGGGCCATGGCACTCAAATTGCTGAAGCACCATATTGGGCTTGCTGGGATGCAGCCCTAGGTTTGCTGGGACACAGCTGGAGCCCAGCTGTGGCCTTGCAGCTGTGCCAGGGGGTGTTCACCTTATCTGGGCAGTGGGCACAATGGGTGGATCCTGCCCCTCCATCCCATCCCATCCCATCCCATCCCATCCCCTCTCACTGAGCTGCCCCTAGGGTGCTCTCCCCTCCCAGCATCCAGAGGCTTCTCACTCCTCATTCCCTCTTTAGCGGACCCCAGAGCTCACCACACTTTTAGGAGTCTTTGGATGAAGGCTGGAGCCGGCGGCAGCATGCCAGCCCTTTGCCAGGAAGAAGCCAGAAAGATCTGGGAAAATGGCTGGTGCTCATGTGCTAAAATGCCCTTTTCATTTAAAAAAAGAGAAGAAAAGGAGAAAAAACATATTCCATTTTTCTCCAGCTGAAAATGAAAGTGATTATGTAACAAGCAATAAATTACAGAAAGGAATGAGTCATTGGAGCAAATCCCAAGAAAGGCACAGTATTTTTAGCTACAACACCCTGTGCTGTACTGTGCATTAACCCTTGCAGGACTTGGACCCCCACTTCAACCTGCCCCTAGGGTGGCCCCTCCAGAGGCATCATATTCGTTTCTGTGAGAATTTTGTCCCTGTGACATTCCCAATGGAAGACAGAAATGATGTAAGCTGTGGGCCCCTCATTCCATGGCCCTCCTTTGTATGGGATGCTTATGGGTGGTCCAGGGAATATTGCTCAGCCCAGATCCATGTCCCCATCCTGGGCTAAGCCCCTGCTTTACTTCCCCTCTGCTCATTCCCGGTGGGATAATTAATCCTGATCCCTTCCTAAGGCCCTGGGCACCACTGTTGTTTCCTTGCCAATAAGCCTGAAGAATTAATTAGGAAATAAAAGCGAGGAACAAATTAATTGGAAGAGAACTAGCAAGGAAGCAAGTGAGCAGTACTGCTTTAATCCAGGTTAAACTGGGGAGTGATTGCTTTGCTAACAGAAGAGGTGATGAGGGAGAATTGGAGCAGGCAGGTGCCAGGTGAGACAATGGCAGCAAGCATCCAGATGCCAAGGGATGCCCATGGAGAGCTGTACTGAGTGGGGAGGAAAATCTTGGGGACACCAGTGGGAAGTTGGAAGAGGAATCTGGAAGAGAGACTCAGAGCATCCTGGGGTCAGGGCTCGGAGTGTCTCAGAATCACCACTCAGACCATACTCAGGGGTCCAGAGCTTGGAGTACCCCTAGGAAGAGGGCGCAGAACATTCTTAGGATTGAGGCACAGAGCACCCCTGGGATCAGGGCTCAGAGCACCCCTGGGATTTGGGCTTGAAGCACCCATTGGAACAGGGCTTAGAGCATCCCTGGAGTCAGGGCTTGGAACATCCCTTTCTTAAGTGACACTATCATTCATGACTACTTTTGAGAATCCTGTAGGATCAGGTACCAGTGCAGGGACAGGGACCCTATTCCTTGTGTGCCACATTTCTTTGGGGTCTCCAAGCTGGTGGGAACAAGGCCTGCTTCTCTGTCTCTGAACAGATCCCTGGGTGTTCATGGTGGCACCACACTCCATTGTCACCTGGCAGCAACCCCACCTCTAAATAACATGCCAAGGAGAGTGACAGGGATGAGTGAGAGCTGATGGCCAAGTCCTCGTGTCCTGTAGCTGGAGTTGGGGTCAGCTCGGAGTGACACAGCCAGTGCCAATGGATGTCATCTCCTCATCTTTTATTTCATCTGGCAGTAAATTCTTGTCCTCCATATGCTTGAGCTGGGCTGGGATCTTCCTTATTGCTGCTGGGCCACCTGGAATAATGGTGTGGCACTGCATGTCCAGGGGCTGCTGTACCCCCAGTACACACAGTCCTGCAGGCACCCGCTGTCCCTTCTTCTGCTGCATGCTCTCATTCTGGCACATGCTTTCCCCAAAATCCGTGTGTCCCTTCAGGGACATCCTATTCCTCCAGGCAACCCGTGTCCTTATGGACACGTGCTGTCCCTTGTCAAACATGCTGTCCCTCTGCAAACGTGCTGTCCTTTCAGGCACCTGCTCTCCCTCAAGACACATGCTGTCCCCAGGTGTGTAGGGTTCTTCCAGACACAGGGTGTCCCCCAGATGCATGCTGTCCTCATGGATGTCACCTGTACCTCTGGACATGTGCTGGTCCCATGAATGCAGGCTGTCCCTATGGATACATGCTGTCATCCTGGATGCAGGTTGTCCCTCTGGATACATGCTGTGCTTCTGGGTTCAGGCTGTCACCACGGACACATGCTGTCCTCTGGGATTCAGGCTGTTTCCATGGACACACTTGTCCCTGTGGATGCATGCTGTCCCCATGGATACACGCTGTCCTGATGGATACATGCTGTCCCTTTGGATACATACTGTCCCCATGGGCACATGCTGTCCCCCTGGATACACGCTGTGCCTCTGGATGCATGCTCTCACCATGGCATATGCTAACCCCTGGATGCAGGCTGTCCCCATGGATATCCCCTCTCCCTCTTCTCTCTGAGGGTACAGTGTGGGTGTGCTCTGTCCCTGCCCACACAGGATAATCTCATCAGGCTGTGTGTGACTCAGGAGATAAAATCTCACTAGCCAGACTGAAGATGCTGGTGGCCACCATGCCCAGAGCTTGTCCGTGAGGACTGTCTGAGCCAGCTGGGAAAGCAGCCAAAGAATTGGGAGAGAGGTATGGAAACAGAGCCAAGAGCCATCTCAGCCCCACAGGGGCCTGAGTACCATAGTGGGATCTGCAGGGCTCTGCCATCCCATTTGTCCCCCCAATTAGCCCTGTCGTGTGTGGGGGGGCTTCTGGTGGCCTGTCAGTTCCCACTGTGCTCTGAACTGTCTCCACAGAGACCCTCTAAGGGCTCCATGACTTACTCATCAATGGTATCAGTTAATGAGCTAGGCCCTTCCTTATCCCTTCATCATCCCTCCAGAGAATCTGCTCAGCTGGAAGGAACCCATAAGGATCATCAGGTCCAACTCCTGGCCCTACACAGCACCATCTCTGACAGTCACATTACATGCCCAGAAGTACTGTCCAAATGTTGCATGAGCTCTATCAGGCTTGGTACTGCCCAGGGGAGGCTGTTCAGTGTCCAATCACCCTCTGGGTGAAGGATCTTTTCTTAATATCCAACCTAAACCTCCCCTGACACAACTTCAGACCATTTTCTTGAGAGTGTCACTGGTCACCACAGAGAAGGGATCAGTGTCTGCCCCTCCTCTTTCCTTCATGAGGAAGTTGTAACTGTGATGAGGTCTCTCCTCAGTCTCCTCTTGTCCAGGCTGAACAGCCCAAGTGACTTCAGCTATTCATCATATGGCTTCCCCTCAAGGCCCTTCACCACCCTTGTTGCCCTCCTTTAGACTCTCTTCAGTGGCTTAATATCTTTCTTATTTTGTGATGCCCAAAACTGCCCCAGCACTCGAGGTGTGGCTGCCCCAGTGCAGAGCAGGGTGGGACAATCCCCTCCCTCACTCAGCTGGTGGTGCTGGGCCTGATGTCCCCCTAGGACATGGGTGTGTCTCATGTGACTCATGTTCAACTTACTCTTGACCAGCACCCTCAGGTCCCTTTCCACGACACTGCTTTCCAGCAAATAATTTCCCAGTCTATAGGTACATCAGGGTTTCCCATCCCAAGTGCAGAATCCTTGTTGAACTTCACACACTTGGTGATTGTCCAACTCTCCAATTTGTCAGCAGCCCTTCCAAGTTTTTTATTGTCAGTGAACTTGCTTATTCCAAACATCCAGTCCTGTGTCCAGGTCATTTATAAAGATGTTGAAGAGCACAGGACTTCCTTGCTCTTCCCTTCCTCATCCCTTTATTACCTCGCTTTGAATCCAGTGATAGCCCAAGGTCCAGACCTGATGCAACCAGGTCTCTGCAGGTGGCACCTCTGGGGGCCATCCCCACAGAGGGGCTGGTGCCAGGACACTGCTATCCCTGCCCAGCCTGAGATCATTCTGGGCGGTGGCTCCTGTGGTGGATCAAGGCGTCCACATGGATCCTGGATCCCACCCTGCTGGCGTGCTGGTGTTTCTGGGGGTGATAGTGGTGCACACATATGCTCACACACATGCACAATGGCTGCAGGCACAGCTCTTCCTTGCTTCTACACATTTCCAACTCTCCTGCTCCTCCCAGCAGGTCCATGCCATGAACCCACCTAGTGCCATGAAGCCTCCTAGCACCCCCAGCACTATGCATGGCATTGCTCAGGTGAGTGATGCCACAGCATTCCCTGTCTCATAGCATTCCCTGCCCCACTCGGGCACTGCAGCTGTCTCCTGGGCACTGGGAGGGATTTAACCATGGGGAAACCACAGAGCACTAAATGGGATATTGATCGGGTGCCATTGTGGGGATTAGTGCAGAGTGGAAAAGCAGATGGAATGATTTCTGATGGGATTTAGAGATGAGGTGTTCCTTGGATTAGCAGCTCCAGAGTAATAACACCTCAAATCATTCACAGATCCAGCAGGTCCGTTAGTGGCCATGTCCCCCAAGCTCAGCTGAGTCTCAGTCATCTCTGTTCTATGGGCAGGACCCCAGCCCCATGTGCCACCTGCATTGGCCACTGTGTCCCCTCTTTCCCTGGAGGACAGGAATGCTCCAGAAGGCAGCACAGTCCTGTGCCTCCCCAGAGCCAGCATCTGGCCCTGGGTCCATAGCAGTGCCACAATTTAATGGATCATTGCTGATCTTACATGACTCACAGCAGTCCTAGCCCAGCTGGGAACAGCCAGCCATGGTGCCCTCCTGCCCTGCTCTCCTCCCATCCCAGTGCTCCCAGTATATCCAGTATGACCACAGATGCTGCTCTGAGGGAAGGCTGGTGCAGTTGCTAGGGATGGGGAGAAACAGGATTTCAGGGTTACACAGGGTGTGAAGACTCCTCTTTGTGCTTTAAACCCCCAAATCTTGAACATTGGGAGTTTGATACCATTTACTGCCAGCACCTCACAGGGAAAAGCTGGAGTGGGGTTTCTCTCTGTGTCTTTGGTGTGGAATATTCCATCACCATGGAATAAAGGTTAATATTTACTCACCTGCATGAACTTTATTCCCATTGATGCCATCAGACACCCTCCAGATGGGATGCGGGGTGGCTGCTCCCCAAGTTCCCTGGAAGAGACAGGAGGCACAGCACTGGTTGAGCCACTCCAGGTTGGGAACAAGGGAAAACTACAGGATGGATGGAAATGTGGGAAGCCCATCTGGGAAGCCCACACTGCTGCCTCTCCTCAGCACCTACAGTTATTGCCCAGCAGCTCCAGGGCTGGGTTCTGAGGCTGTGTCCATCTGACTGCTGTGATGTTCCCATCTAAGGGATGCCATTCCTGGAGCACACTGAAGAGCCAGAGAGAAGCTCATAGTTACGCGGGGACTGACTGTGAGATGAGCAATGATGCATGGATACAACAGTGGTACTGCAGCACAAGTCCCTGCACCCTTGTGTACCTGCACCCATGTTCCAGTCCTCCCTCCCCAGGTGCCCCTGTGTCCCTGCACTGCTATGTCCCTGTGTCTGTCCTTCTGTGTCCCTCCACCCCCGTGTCCCTGCACCCCTATGTCCCATTTCCCTGTGTCCCTGTACCTGCGTCTCACTCTCTGTTCCCAGGCGTTTGTGCCTATACCCCTGTGTCCCACACCCTGCCCCCAGGCACCTCTGGGCGAGCACTGGGGACAGGTCTGTGCTGTGTCCTTGTGCCCAGCAATGGCTTTGTGTTCCCTGGGCAGTTGTGTTGGCTGTGAGCTGCTCCGTGGGTGGCTCTGGTGAGAGGGTTGTGCTAGGTTCGGCATGGATCCTGCCAGCACCCTGCTCCTTGGGGTGTTTCCACTGCTGGCCCCACAGGGAATCTGCTATTCCCACCGGGCATCTGCTTTATTCATGGATACCTGGAACTGCATCCATGCCAGCAGGACCTGTCCAGGCTGGGGTGACACCTGCAGCAGGGTGAACCCAAAGCGAGGGATTCCACGCCTCAGTCTTGGGGGTCTGGTGGCTCTGGTGGTGTCCTAGTCAGAAAGGTGGGCACCGTGAGACCCTGCCGTGGGGGGNCACCCGTCGCTCTGTGTCACCCCCAGGGGCAGGACGACCCGGAGGCCGGGGTCGCTGTGGCAGTGTGCCCGGGACCAGCCGCCTGGCAGCTCCTGGTGGCTCTGGCCACTAGATGGCCCCGCGGCTCCACTGGCCACCCCGGCCCTCCTCCGGGACCCCCGGCCCGGCATGCCGGGGGTCTGGGTGCAGGGAGCGAGATGGAGGGTGCAGCGTGCAGTGTCCCTAACCCCTACCCTGCTTGGCCCCTGCTTCGAGGTAACATTTCCTTGTCACGACCTGTCCTAACGAGGGTTGAAAGACCATGCGAGAAGATCGAGTCCTTTACGAGCCACCAGCCAAACCCCAGAGCACCCTGTCCCTGAAGAGCACCCTGGGGACAAGGACACAGAGGTGCAGGAACACGGTAGTGCCTGGGTAGGGAGTGGGACACAGGACTGCAGGGACACAGGGACATGGAGGGGCAAGGATACAGGGGTGCAGGGACACGGGAGTGCCTGGGGACAGGGATGTCCCGGGATGCGGAGGAAGAGCAGGCCATTCTCCCCCAGACCAGAACTTCCTCCTCTGGGCAGAGGAGGAGAAGGAGGAGGGGGAAGGATGGAGGCGATCGCGCTGTCAGTGTTCCTCTCGCCTTGTGGCCTGTGGCCGTCGTGTGACGGCTGAGCACGTCGACCCTCCATGCAGATTCCCTGGGGCCATTGGGTATGGGCAGCATCCCGAAATCCGGGTACTTGTCTCGGGGTGGGTGGGGGGGAGGGGGAAGAGAGGAGATGTTACTCCTCACTGAAGGCAACGAGGGGTTATATAGGAGGGTGAGGGCGAACAGACCCTATGAGGGGTTCCCAAGATGGGGGTCCCTCCCTATCCAAGAGAGGGATGCTGGGTAGGACCCCTTCAGTTCCCTATGGAATGGGGGGCAGGGAAGATTTTCTGTAGTGAGCCCTGTATCAGAGTTACCCCAGGGCAAGAGATGGGATGGGATTTCGGCCCCTCCATCAGGGAGGATGAGGGGAAAACCTCCCCAACCCAAACGTGAGGCACAGCTTTTAGGGGGGCAGGGGTCGCCTTATTGGCAGGTGAAATATGCCCTAGAAGGGAGAAGGGGCAAGGGGGAAACTCCTGGCCCGGTCCCCATAAGGGGAGGGTTTAACAAGGAGGGGGATTGTTGCCCTCCCAGATACCAGACCCGTGGCGGCACACCCGGTATCTGGCCCACAAAGAAAGCACTGCCCGCCCTGCGCTCCAGAACGGAGCCACCCAAACTGGGGAACGACACCCTGATCCTCTCCCGACATGGGCGCACCCGCCACACCGCGGG
>WBMY01003408.1:188068-212092 GCA_013397315.1 Donacobius atricapilla
CCCCCCCCCACCCGACGCTTGGGGACACGCTGGGCTTCATGTAGGAAGGAGGCAGCGAGCTGGGGGGGTGCGGATCCCGGCGGGATCCCGGGAGGAAATGGGCTGGACTGGGAGGGAGCGGGGGGGGACGACTCGGTCCCGGGGGGACCCCCACGCCCTCCCACAGCCGCGTCAGGAGCCGAGCTGCGCCATGGGGACTCTCCAGGACACTGTGAGCGACCCTGGGGAAAGGGGTACCCAGGGGGTCCCGGGGGATCTGTGGCCTCGGGATGGGGGTCCATTCTGTCCTGGGCCGTCTGGGGGTGCGGTGTACTTGGGAATGTCTGGGGCTCCCGTTTGTCTAGGGGGGTTGTAGTCCCCCCTTTCCTGTATCCCCTTGCCCCACTGCAGTGGGAGCCTCAAGGGCTTCGCTGCGTATTCCAGCCTGCGGCCAGACCTGGGGGTGGGTGTGCTGGGAAGTTGGGAGCCCCTTCAGCACCCCCAGCAGGACCCAGCTCTGAGCCCCCCACCCTCCTTGCACCAGCTGCACATTTTGGGGAGATGGAGGCTGCATCCCAGTATGTGGGTGGGAAAACACTTGGTCCTTCCTGCTCCTGTGCCTTCAAACACTCCCAAATTTGGGGAGGGGGTGACTTCAGGGGGGTTCTTCCCCTCTTGTGACTGTCTGTTCGCCTGGATGGATCCCTGACCTGTGTGCCGATGGTTTTGGGTGTGAGAACTGTGGCCGTGGTCCCCCTGGGTGTACAGCTACCTGGGGGGCTTGGGAGGCTTCAGGGCTGCGGGTTCAAGACAGGGGCGAGAACCCGGAGATTCAAGCGGGGAAAAGAAGGGAAGGAAACGCTCTCGGGAAATTGCCGAAAGCTGCTGACGGAGAGAAAGAAGCTGAGCAGGGCCAGTGCCCCGGGCGGGGGGAAATGAGCCCCCCCTCCCCCTCCGGATGAGAAGGTGGCGGCTTGAGGACGTCTGAACTGTCACTCTGCACGGGGGTGGGATGTGACACTCCTCACCACCCAGTGCAGTGATATAGGGGTCCCTGTGATCCCTCTTGGTCCCAGCCCCCCAGAACCCAAGGGGGTGCTGACAGCTGGGCAGGCTGTGAACCCTGGACACAGCCCTCCAAGGGGATCTGGGGGTGAGGGGGTAAGGGAGCCACAACTCCCAGCCTGGAGGCTACAAAACCCACCCAAATGGGGTGGTAGTGGGCAGACTGGTTTTAACCCAGACCACCAGTGCTGGGGTGGCAACAAGGAGGAGAAGTGGATCACATGGTGGGGTAGAGATGTAGCCCCAGCCATCCCTGGCATATCAGGCCACAGTGGCAATGGGATGTGACCCAGGATGTATGAGGAGTGAGCAGTGGGGATGGATCCTGCTCCTTCTCCAGCACATCACAGCCCAGGGTGGGTGAGGAACAGCTCATCCTTCATAAAATACCACAAGACCCCTGTCCCCATTGCTGTCCTGGGTACTGACTGCATCTGGAACTCCCATCCCTGAGCCGGGGGCGGGGGGGGTATAGAGGGGTATATGGGGTTTGGGGCATTATTACCCCCAATACCCTGCAGTGAGGTGAGGCTGGGAATATTTGTTCCTCCTCTCCCTCCCTGCCACCAGTTCCAATGCAATTACCTGCAGACTGGATCATTAATCAAACTCTAATTGATACACGTTCACAGCCTGGAGAAGCAGGAGGGGTTGGGGTGGCCCCCGCTGTGCCCAGTAATTGGGAGGGGGCTGTGGGAGACTACACACAGGCACCTTTACTGACCTGCCAAGGACTGGGGGGCCTCAGCCAGCATCGGGGGGCTCCTCCTGCCTCAGTTTCCCCCTGTGTGGGACCAGCCATGTTCAGTGGCCTGAGGACCTGTTGAGGGCAGTGAGGGGACATGCGTATGCAGGCGTTTGTCCTTGCGTTTCCTCTGGCAGACACAAACACATCAGCAGGGCAATAAAGAGGAGGAAAGGGCCGTGGCGGCTTCTTTCCATTACATGCGGCAGGGCTGGCTTCCTCCCACACTCAGCAGGGCCGGGGGGGTAGAGCTAGATCCCCAGGCTGGGATGGGTGGGTGCATCCCAGTGTTTCCCAGCCAGGTGGTCCCCACAGGCCAAAGGTGTGGGGGTCTCAAGGAGTGACTGCTTGCAGGTGTGGAATTAGCCTGTACTGGCACTGCAGTGTCCTGGTGCTGATTTTTGAGGGGCAGTGGGGTTTGGAATGTAGGTTCCAGTGCTCTCATGCCCCATGACATCAACTGGGTAGGGAGGTCTGAGGTGGGAGTGCCCTGCTGCACCACAGGCAGGGGAGTTGGGATGGGGGTGTTCCTGCTGTACCACAAGCAGAAGGAGTTGGAGGAGATTAGTCCTGATGCACCCTGGGCAGTGAGAAGCTGGGATCAGGATGCTCCTGTTGCAGGGTGACATGGTGGCATCTTCCCCCTGAATGGGATAAGCCCCGTGGGTGACCTTGGCTTTTTGGAGTTGAGCTGTGACATTTGGCAGGGAGATGATGGGCTGGGATCCCCTGAAAGCCTGGATCTGGAGGGTGGCCCTCTGGTAGCTGAGTCCATGGATTTGGGGACTGGTCGGGGACCTTTGCAGCTGAATCCGGTTGCATACCCACCCTGGCCACTCCATTGATGTGAAGGAGAGGATGTGGGGACCTGCCTGAGGGAGCCATAGGGTGGAAAATGCCACGGAGCAGAGCTAGCTCTCGAGTCTCCGTCCTCATGGTGCAGGAAAGATCACTGCTCCTGGCTTGGCTCTGGCAGATGCAGGGTGTCTGGCACCTTTGGATGCCCTGGCCACAGCTTTGGAACCCCCCATAGACAAAGGGGGGGGTGGAGGCTAGACCCCTGGCTGGGTGCTGATGCATTAAACACCAGCATTGTAGTCCTTTCTGCCATGTAATGGGCTTGGGGCTTTTCCTGGCTATGCCTCAATTTCTCCTTCTGAGTAGCAAGACCCCCCCCCNGGCAATTAAGAGCTGCATCCCACCACTGAACCCTCTCATGCATGGAAAATAAGAGCAGTCCCTGTATAGACAGAGTGGAACCTCCTGGGGGGTGGTGGGGCAGCTCTGCCAGCCCCCAGCCCCCCACACCCTGCTCCGGAGCACTGCCCAAATCGAATTCCTCCCCAGCTGCAGATGGCCAGGAATTCAATTTTCCCAGATCCCATCAGAGGCTGGTAAATGAGGTCCCTAATCACTGTGCAGATCCCATTAGTGCCAGCCACACCAGGAGGGGATGCATGGATGGATGTGGGAACGCTGCATCCCCCCTCCCATCCCACTGATTCCTATCCCCCCAAGAGACCTAGATGTCCCCTGAGCCCCTCTCTGTCTGCATCCCCAGAGCTTTGCCATGATGGTCCCAAGTAGAGCCAGGCATGGAGACCCCTGCATGGCTAATCCACCAGAAAACATCTAGGAAAATCCTGGAAACCCAGACGGGTGTCCAGTGTGGATGAGAAGGCTACTGTGTGCCAGGGAAATTTTTCTAGCAATTCCATGTCCCAGGAATGCACATCATGCCAGCTCCCTCCCAGCCCTGCCACTGCCAGCACCCAAAGCTTGGTGCCAGCTGGGTGCCAGGATGTCTCTGTCCTTTGAGGTGAAAGCACCTGCATACCAGGGGTTCTCCTAACCAGGTGGAGCAGTTTCCCTGCAGCTGCTCTAGGAGGGTCCATATGCCCCTCTCTGACATGGGTTAGGGACAAGTGACAGGGGGCTGTGTGGGGTCCCTTCCCCCGTCTCTGACATGGCTTAGAGACAAGTGACAGTGAGATCCCCAGCCCTCACCACCTTGTTTCTTAGAACAGTGAACTAATTAGTGACAAACTAGTGAGAGATCATTAGGCTAGTGGCCGAGCTGACTGTTCCAAGAAGGCCACGATGTTCTGGGGACGGAAATCCTTGAGGAGTGTGGCTGCTGTCCCGATTTGTCCTGCCCAACAAAGGGACATCAACAGGAAGCAACCTTGACTCTGGCCCTGTTCTCTTGGCCCTGGGAGGCCAGGCCAGGATGTAGGGGGACAGACTAGGAGCACCCCAAGGACTTGTGAGCTGCCAGAGATTAGGAAATTTTCTTGGTTCAGCAAAACATCCCACTCAGCTTGTGTGGGGTCCTCAGGGAGTGGCATCTGCCTGGTTCCAGGCTGTAGAAACTCTATGTGCAAATAAATGGTCTGTGCAAATGTCCTGGACAGTGTGGGCATGTCAGGCTCCAGTGAGGCTGATGTATGGGGCCGGAGGAGGAGGAGGATGGGGTGAGGAATGCACTGAGCTCTGGGGAGATGCTGGCCTCAGCATGGCTCATTCCACCTGGACCAAACTCTAGTGCCATCCTAAGCAAGTCTTGCATGGCCATGACCCTTTGTAGGTAGGGAAACTGAGGCAGGAAACCTCCACAGAAAGGGAAACTGAGGTAGGCATGCAGGGCTACTTGTGTGCTTTTTTTGGGATGGCTGATTCCACAGATTTGCATCCTCCAACCCTTGGAAGCCTCAGCCTGGATCACTGGATGCCAGGGTGGTTCCATGACAGGGTCCGGCACCTCAGCCCTTGCTCCCCATTCACATGTTGCACCAGGACCCCAGGCAAATGACCATGAGGAGACAAGAGATATCCCAGAAGTGTTTCCTTCCTGTTTGCCCTCATTATCCCCCTGGAAAAGATGAGGTAATTAAGGAGCTACCGTGTTACAGGTTGTTGCTGCCTGATTAGATTAAAGCAATGTAATTTGGGAATAAGAGTGGTGCTGGGAGGAAATGGATGGATGGCTTCCCAGCTGGAGTTGGGCAGAGCTGCCAGCTCCACCTTCCATCCATCCCTCCATCCTCTGTTGCCCTGGACCTTGCTCCAGGGACACTGCTGGAGGGTTATCAGGGGTGCTACTTTGTGGGACTAGGGATACTTCCTCTGTTTTCTCACCCCTTCAGAGAGGATTTCCTGGGGAATTGTGGCTGTGGGGCAGAGGGAAGGAGCCTGGAGCAGCGTGGGGGGCGACAGGGACAGGGTGTCAGCAGTGTCACTCAGCCCATGGCAGAGCTGAAGGGTATCAGGGATGCTCCTGGGGGTGTGGGAACAGGGATGCTGCCTCTATTTCCTCAGCTCTGTGGGGAGGATTCCCTGGGAAATTGTTCCTTTAGGCTTGGGGGAAGGAGCAGTGTGGGGGACAGGGCCAGGGTGACAGGGTTTTAGCAGAATCACTCTGCCTACAGTACAGCTGGTGACAGCAAAGCTGTAACCTGCTGCCTTAAGGAGCTGCTTCCCTGCTCCTTAACTCAGTTTCCCCATTCATACCTGAGTGTCAGAAGCTGGTGATCTCCTGCCTGGTCCTGCTTGGCCCTGCCTGCTTGTTGTCAGCCTGGTGTTGCCAACACACAGCCAGAGCTTGGCTATATTTAACCATTATGGCTGGTACACGAGGCTGAGCAGCCAGGGGAAAGCAGCCCCCCAGGACTGGAGTGGGGCTGGGGCAGCTCAGCATTGCTGGAGGTGGGAAAGGAGGATGAATCACGGCTCAGGGATATTTTGGGATATTTTTAATGCCGCCAGATTGCTCAGCAAATGCTTGGGCAGGGCGGTGCGGGCGCAGGCTGGGTGTTTGTTGGCAGCTGTGGCTCAGCTTGGGGGGCCTAGGGGGATCAGCTGCTCCTTGTGGTGCTGTCACCCTGCACCCATGCATTGGAGAGGTGACAAAGGCAGGGACATCTGTCCCCATGTACTTGGAAACAAGTCTAAGTGTGATGGGTGGGGGAAAAAGGGAGTCCTGATGCAGCATCTTCCTCCTTGAAAGGGAGGCTGGAGGGAAGAAAGTTTCCCCATCACTTTCCCTGGAAGGTGGAAAGGGCTGGTGTTGAGCTAGTCATGGGTTTAAGATTCAATTCAACCGCTGCATCTTTCTCTTCCCCTGGGGAACCCAGAGGGGCATGGACCCTAACAGGCTGGGAAAAGGCAGAGCTGGGGCATGGGAGAGAGGGCAAGTGTCTCTGCCTGCAGGGTTGCAGTGGGTAGGGAACCCTTGGACTTGGACAGGGACAGGTATCCAGGCACCCTGTGGGTGGGACACAGGGAGCGGTGAGAGGCTATGAAAGTAGAGGTAGGCTGCCTCCCAGAAATCCAAACAGGATTTTGCTTTTCACCTGTCAAATGTAACAAGATCCAGAGGCTGGTGGCTAAAAATGCATCCTATCTGAAGAGACCGCAGTGGGAGGGAGCCCTAAGCCCCCAGGCCCGGCTCTCAGCCTTGCAATGAGGTGACCACATGGTCACCCTCCTCATCCAGGGCTCTGCTTGGTAGGGAATTCCCTGGGAAGCACTCCTCTGTCCTTGAAGTCCACAAAACCCCCATGAGAGACATTGGGGCTGGTGAGACAGGCTGCAGGGGGGTCCTTTGCTCTGCCCCAGCCCCATCCTTGCTGTGTTCTGTACTCCCAAACATCCCAATCCCTTTGCAACCTGAGCCTGTAAAATCCATTGGGAAGCATCTGCATGGGGTGTGGGTACTGGCATGTGCTGCCCACAGGCACCGAGAGCTGTGCACTCAGCATCTTGGATGCTCTAATTTGATTTGGGGCCAACAATTGGGGGTGAAGTTGTCCAGACAGAGTGATGTCCAGCTCCATCCCAAAGGTGATTGCTCAGGCAGGGGCTAATAGACTAATCCACTGCTGAAATTAATTTGGCTCATTTTCCTTGCGTTCACAGATGGATAAAGTCCTATTGGAGAGCAGGAGCAGAGTGAGCTGTGAGGGCTCACTGTGCCATGGATGCCTCAAGCTCAAGTTCACCTCTGGCGGATCATTTACTTGGAATTTTTTACAGCAAAGCTGGGCTGGAAGCTCGGCAGGGAGATGATTCATTTCCTTGAGGTTCCTTGGGGAGGGTTGTGGCAGGAGTCTGCCACAGAAGCCTCGGCTGCTGCCAGGATCCCCCTTTAGAGCACCCATGGGTGCTCTGGCAGTGATGGTAGGATCCATCTGGGGCCTCCCCAGCTTAGCATCCCCTTGCAAGGCAGGGTGGATGTCCTGCAGCCCTGCTCAGCACTTCTCCGGGAGCAGGATACTCCCAGGCACCCAGTATTGCTGCCTGGCTCTCTGTGCCTGTTTTCCCATGGTTAAAGAGGAATCCAGTGCATGGCAGATCTCAGTTTTGAGCTCTGCCTCATGCGAAGTCTACTTGCTGAGTGCTCAGGTGTGTCCCCCCTCAGAGAGAGACCTGAAGTTCCAGGTACCCTCAACAGGGCTGAACATCCCCAGTGGGTGCCTCACTGCACTGGATGCAGCCTCTGCCTGCTGCCATGGGGCTCCTCCTCACCCCTGGGGGGCCTCCATCTCCCAGGAGCAAGGCCAGGAGAAGGGGTGCAAGATCAGAGATCTGAGACCTTGTGAGGTCAGTGTCCTCCTCCTCCAGGCCCTCACCCTCCACATGAGATGTGTGAAATGAACCTTTATGGAGAGGAAGCTGGCCAGGATGGGATTTCTCTATTTCATAAACATCAAGAGAAGCTGGGGGTGCCATGGGGGACAAACCAAGCTTCCACAGCTGGTGGAGGGGAGGCAGGGGACAGACATGGCTGATCCTCTTGAAAAAAGTCATGTTTTCACTGCTGGTGAATTCCCTCTGCTGAAAAAAGCTGCTTTGAAATCCCAGCAGGATCTGTGGAAGCCTGGGATGGGGGCTGGGGAGCCTGTGCTGGGGGTCCCCACCACTACATGCATGGGGACAGGATGCTTCCTGCAGCTATCCAAAGGGGAAAAGAGGGGAAAAATAGCAGGGGAGAAAAAGGACCATTTTCCATGAGGGAGAGAGCAGGTAGTGCTCTGGAGGCTGTTCTGTGGCAGGATTTGGCTTCGCTAGACTGGGGGGGTCCATATTGGAGCAGAGACAAATCCTTACTCTAAGGAGATGAATGGTGTCATTAATCTTCCACCAGCTCCAGTAGGAATATTGAGGCAGATACAGCTCTGGTGTTGCACTGCACAGAGGGATGCTGGCCAAGGAGAGCTGGCAAAATTCCTGCCAGCATTGAGGTCCAATGAATCACCCTGTCCGCTCAAAAGTCTGGCAGGGTGAGACCAGTACCGTTGTTCTCTCAGGCCACAGAAAAGGTGACAACAGTCTCCCGGTGGGTGTCCCACAGCGCCACATATGTGCACCATGGGGATAGGACAGGGACAGGGTGCTGTTCACTTGCTCTGCAGGAGCAGCATACTCAGCGCCTGGGGCTGTCAGAGGTGCCATGCTGTGTCCCCTGCACACACCCTGTCCTTGGATTTGTCCCCAAAGCCCATTTCCAGACAGCATTTCCCTCCAGAGCTGCTGTGTGTGCAGCACCTGGGATGAGGGTGTTGGACTCTGCTCCAGCAGCTAGGAATTGCAATTCCTCTGTGCTCTCTCCTGTTCTAGTGAAGTTCATTAACTGCCTATACTCACTTGGGAAGTGTTACCATAGCTCTGCCCTCCATTGAAGCTGGGATGCAGAGCAGGTGCTGGGAGCTCTCCCTGGGAAAGCTTTGGTCCCTGCCCCACTGGGTGCAGGTACAGGGCTGTGTGAGTCTGGCTCAGTGGGTCCCAGTGACATTCCTGGTCACAGGCATGGGGTGGCTGAGGGTTTCATATCTCCAGTGGTGCTGGGGATGCATTTGCCAATGCAGCCTCGTCCAAACATCCCGACATCTGTGGAGTAGTGATGGATCTGGAGGAGCCCTCACCCAAATTGGAGTAGTGCCTGGATGGTGTGGATTGCTGGGAGTAGGACACAGGGGACTCCACAGGAAAGGGAAAGGCTGTTTATGGCAATAACTGGGATGTGGCTATGGTGGTGACTCTGGCTGTGCTGGTTCTGGGTGCAGGCTGTGTCCTAGCAGAGCTCCCAGAGTAGGTCTTCAGCATCCTCAGGGCTGAGGGACTTGGGGTGACAGGGGTCGAGGGTAGTGGGGTAAACCTCTGCTCTGGGGTGGAGGATGTGGACTGGGATGAGTGGGACAAATAGAATTAATGGGATGAGCAAGTGGGATATGCAGGATGAGTGGGACAAGTGAAGAAGTGGGATGAGCCATTGAATGGGATGAGCCATTGAGTGGGATGAGTGGGCTGAGCTGGATGAATGGAACAAGCAGGGTGAGTGGGATGAGTGGGATGGGCAGGACGAGTGGGACAAGCAGTTGAGTGGGATGAGACATCAAATGGGATGAGCTGGATGAACTGGATTAATATAGAGAATAGGCTGAGTGAAATGAGCAGGATGAGTGGGAGAAGCAGTTTAGCAGGATGACTGGGATAAGTGGAATGAGTGTGATGTCCTTCCCAGCCCACCCTCACTCTCTCTACCTTCTTGTTAGGCTGCAAACCCTCCTGCTAACCTCTGCTTCTGTATCCTTGTCTTGGGAATATCTTCTTTTAGCTCCTGCAGCTTTCCCCTCACTGTTTCAGGGATGGACCTGTATTCCTAGCCCTAATAAAGCCATCACCCATGTCCAGCTGCCACCTGTCCATCCCCATACCAAGAATGCCACTGGCATTTGATGGCCCAAGCGGACTCAAGGGACCCGCTCAGGCTCTGCCCTATCTTTGCCTGGACAGAGGGATGGCAGGACAGCCACCTGCTGAGGCCTGGCTGTATTCTACAGTGCATGTGTCTCCAGTGTGAGTAAGCGACTGGAGATGCGGCCCTGTTGAAATAACATCCAGTGCCAATGTCTTCAGCTGGAAGCACGCTCACCACCAGCCATGCTCCCAGTGCCACTTGGATCTGGCCCCATGGCCAAGTATGCTCCCAGGGTGGGGGGCATGGCCCTGTGAGGGGCTGCTGTGCATGGGGTGCATAACAGTCCCCAGGTCTGGTTATCAGGAAAGGAGCCTGGAGCTACCTGGCAAAGCTGGGACCAGAGGAAGAGCAAATCCCAACACCATTATCCAGTGTCTGATTCAGAGTATCTACTATTTCCATCATAACATCATCCTTATCCCAGTCTCCCAGACAAGGGCTGGAGGCAGGAGCAGAGCTGGGAGAATCGCACCACAGACCCCGCTGTGTCCCCCAGCTTTTCCATGTGTCTGGCCCAACACCTCTGTCCCTCCATGGGGTTGTAATCCCCAGATGAGCTTTAATCCGTCTCCTTGTCCCATTTCTCTTCCCACTGGTGCTTTATGGCATGGCTAGCACTGAGGGAAGTGTGACTCAGTGCCAAAGCATCCTCTCCCTTTTTGGGGATCTCCCACCTCCCCACATGATGGACATTGACCAAGACAGGAGGGTTTAGCTCCCAAAAAGGTACCAGGCAGACTGCAGGCCAGTCTATAAGGGGTCTGAGGGCAGAAGGACCCATGCTGTGGCAGGGGTGAGAGAGGATGGGTGCTGCAGTGCACTTCCCCATGGTAAAAACCCCCAGTAACCCTCTGCTCTGCTCTTGTCTCTCTTCAGGATGCTCTGCTGAGCCTGGGTGCTGCGCTTGATGCCACCACCCTGCGTGATGCCCTCCGCCATGCCCTTGTCACCCTGCTGCCTGCTGTGGTAGGTGGCAGGTGCCTCTGTATCCCCTGGGAGGCTGGGAGGAATGGGTAGCAGAGCATCCTCTTTGAGTGGGTGGGGTTTGTGGGGTTGCTGAGACCACCCCCTGGATTGGGGGGAGCCCTGGAGGAAGTAGAAAGTGGATTCTCCACTGGTTGATGCTGGGGTTCAGCCTGGGGTGGGGTCTCTATCCCCAGCCCACTGTGGAGTTCTCCCCCTATACGGGCTGCCTGTCACCACCAGGGTGCTGGTGGTGGCCCTGGTACTCATGGTGGCCCCAGGATACTGGTGACCCTGGGGGTGCTGGTGGCCCTGATCCTGATGACCCTGATGCCGGTGGTGGCTGGGCATTGTGCCAGTGCCATTCCATGGGGCCCCCCAGCTATGGCTGGGTGTGAATGGTGCACACGTGTACAGGTGAGGGTGCACACCTGTGCATGACTGTGTGTATGCAGGGGTGTATTTGTGAATGTGTGCATGTGCAACTGTGGGTGCGCACATGTTTATGCACACGTGTGGCTGTGCATGCATGTTTGCACACATGCGTGTGCTTTCCTTCTCTCCCAGGAGCATGTCTATATCTACCTGTTGGATGGGGACACACGGCTGCTCTGTGATGACCCCCCCCATGAGCTGCCACCCAACGGGAAGCTCAGGTGAGCTTGGCCGCCTCCCCAGCCCTGGGCATGGGCACACGCGTGTGGCCTAGCTGGTGTGCATGAACAGGTGTGTGCATGGAAGGCAGGAGGGTTCCCATCCCTGTCCCCATCTCCATCCTCATTCCACCTCTATCCTTGTGCCCATCCCCTTTCCCTTCCCATCCTCTTCTTCATCCTGGATGTGCACACATGTGCAGAGGGGCTATATGTATGTACAAGGGCACACATGTTGGCACAGGGGGTTTGTGTATGTGCAGGGACACACATATGCAAGTGTGTTGCACAGTCCTTGAGCCTGTCCCTATCCCGTGGGTGTTTCTGTGCATGGGGGTTGTCCCTTCCTGGGGGTTTACCTTCCCAGGTGCTCTTCCTAGGGGTCCTTCCCAGAGGATACTCAAAGTATCCCTGTCCCCACAGGGATGCTGTGCAGAAGCAGAAGCGGCTGGAATGTGGGGGGCTGCTCCCTGCCGAGCTCCCTGGCCGGCACCTGGGACCTCTGGCAGCACCCCTGGCCCCTGGCACACAAGGTGGGAGCTATGGAAAGGGTGGTCTTGGTGGACATATATGGGGGTATGGGCATAGGGCTGGGTAGTAGGTAGTCAGATGGAGGGACAGGGAGGGGAATGGAGATGTGAGGAGACGGATGGATGGATGAATGGATGGATGGTTGGTCGGTCAGTCCATGGGTGGTCAGAGGCAGTGGCTGAGACAACAGCATGTAGGTGAGTGATGGATGCACAGACAGGTGGGTAGAAACAGGATGGAGGCATGAGGGACAGGTGGGCACTGGGACTGAGGGGTGTTCTCAGGGACAAGTAAGCATGGAGGTAGGCAGATGGATAATGGATGGATTGGAAGATGGATAGATGACTGGCTGGCTGGCTGGGTCATGACAAATCAGGACATAATGGGGACATGCACCCCAAGAGCTGAGTTCCACAGCTCCAGGCTGCCCCTGGGGCCCACCTGGGACCGACACTCTCTTGCTTGCAGTGCTTATCATCCCACTGGTGGACAAGAACAGTGGGGCCGTGGTATGCGTCATCCTGGTGAGTGCAGGAACATGGGCAGGGCTCTGGGGACAGGGCCTGGACATGAGGGTCCTGACATCACTCCCGCTCCAGGTACACTGTGGCCAGCTGAGTGACTCAGACGAGCAGAACCTGCGTGCGTTAGAGAAACATGTGAGTGACTCCTTCCAAACTGTGAGACCTGCCACCTGGGGACCTACCACCCTTTACCCCAGCCCTGGTGTTCTTTGTCCCTTCTGCCCAATCTTGCAGGCCCTGGTGGCATTCCGGCGCCTGCAAGCCCTGCAGAAGTTGCAGCCCTGGCCCCAAGTCAGCCTCTCCACCAGCTCCTCCCAGACCTCTCTGGCCAAGCCTGAGAAGGCACCTGACAGTAGCTATAATGACCTGGACTGCAAGATCCTACAGCTCTGTGGTGAGTGGGGTGACACTAGAAGGGTGGGGTGTGTGGACAGGGTGAAACCATGCTCAGCCTCTCACGGCACTGTGACCCTCATACAGGTGAGCTATATGACCTGGATGCCACCTCGCTACAGCTCAAGGTCATCAACTATGTGAGTAGTTGCTCCACCAGCCCCCTGTCTCCATCTGCCCCCAGCCCCAGGACACACCAGGGAGCCCTGTTTCATTTCAAAACAAGAAAATTCCCCAAAGCCAAGAAAAGCAAGCATCAGCTGTGCAGTCATCAGTAGTGAGCAGCCTTGTAACAACCATCAAGAGTCTCCAGAGTTAACAGTGCCACCCTCCCCCCAAAAACTCCTTAAGAGAACGTACAGGTTCCTCTCTTGCTCTCTATCATTCTGTACCTCATTATGACCCTCAGTAGTCTCCAGAGTGATCCTGTTCAGTCACGGGGAAGAGGTTCTGGGGAGGGGCACCTGGTTCTCCGTGGTATGTGTGGGTCCCCTGTGCACAGGGAGGCACAGGAGGGACTGGATTCTACCTGGGGAGTGCTCAGGGCAGGCTGGGGTGCTGACCCTCCCCTTACTCCCCAGCTGAAGCAGGAGACCCAGTCTCTGTGCTGCTGCCTCCTGCTCGTCTCTGAGGACAACCACCAGCTCTTCTGCCAGGTAGGTACCACTGGGCCAGTCTCCCACAGAGGATTACATGAAACCCCCTGATATTGTGTCATCCTCATGGGCATCCCCTTCTTTCTATCTCTTCCAGGTGGTGGGGGACCGTGTCTTGGATGAGGAAATCAGCTTTTCAGTGAGCAGGGCGAGGCGGTGAGGGGTTGGGAGGTCAGGGGGGTGGGCAATGTGCTAACATGTCCCCTTTCCCCGCAGCTCACCTTCGGGCGCCTGGGGCAGGTGGTGGAGGATAAGAAGCCCATCACATTGAAGGACATCAGTGAGGTGGGTACCAGCTGTGTCCCTCCCACACCCGGGGATGTGGGTGTCACCCCAGTGTCCCATGGGGCTTCCTGGAGGGGGTCAGGGATGCTGGTTCCAGCCCCATCTCACCTCTCCCTGCAGGAGGAGCACAAGCAGCTGAGTAGCATGTTGGGCTGCGAGGTCACTTCCATGCTCTGTGTCCCTGTCATTAGCCGGGCCACCTCCCAGGTGGTGGCACTGGCCTGCGCCTTCAACAAACTGAGCGGGGAGAGGTGAGCAGCATTTTGGCTGGGACTCTCTGTGTGGCTGCACCCCCTCACTTTTGGGGTGCTGGAGCATTGTCACCATGGAGAAGGGGAGGGACCAATGGGGACGGAGAACTGAGGTGTGCCTCCGCCAGCTACACAGACACAGATGAGCACAAGATCCAGCACTGCTTCTGCTACACCTCCACGGTACTCACTAGCACCCTGGCCTTCCAGAAGGAGCAGAAGCTCAAGTGCGAGTGCCAGGTGAGCATGTGCAGGGCCATGTCACATGTGTGTGTGTGCCCCATCTTGCTCTAGTCACTGATGGTATCTTCTCTGTCCCCTCAGGCCCTGCTGCAGGTGGCCAAAAACCTCTTCACCCATTTGGGTAGGTGCATGGGAGAGTACCCATGGTGAGGGAGGGGAATGGGGAATGGATGACCATCCCCCATCCCCCATCCCTGGAGGATGGTGGCACTGGGGTGTCTGTCCCCAGCCAGGGAGAACTCTGTGACCTTGTTGGGGAATGGTTACATGGTGATATGAACTGGCAGAGAACTTGCATGCATGTGGCATGACCACATAGCTCCTAGAAACACGTGTGCACATGTGCAGCTGCGTGTGTGCACTGCTGCACACGTGTATGTGTTGCTCACACATGCACATGCCCCACACAGCCCCCATCCATCTGTGCCCCCAAGACTTCCTGCCAGGACCCTGAGCTAAACCCTCCTTCCCTGCTTTCATTGCATGAGTGGGGAACGAGGGGGAAGTGCTGCCTGGCTGGAGGTCCCTGACCCTTCACTGCTACCCCTGCAGATGATGTCTCTGTCCTGCTGCAGGAGATCATTACGGAGGCCCGGAACCTCAGCAATG
The DNA here is from genome assembly GCA_013397315.1 of Donacobius atricapilla. Lineage (NCBI taxonomy): Eukaryota > Metazoa > Chordata > Aves > Passeriformes > Mimidae > Donacobius > Donacobius atricapilla. The sequence continues at coordinate 202,725 of WBMY01003408.1, forward strand.
CTGAGATGTGAGTGGTGGTGGTGGGACATGTGGGTGAGGGGACACAGGAGTGACACTGGGATCCCCTGTGGGTGCAAATGTCAGCGGTGTGTCCTGCAGATGCTCCGTGTTCCTGCTGGACCGGCTTAGTCATGAGCTGGTGGCCAAGGTGTTTGATGGTGGAGTGGTGGATGACGAGGTGAGCACAGGATGGAGTTGGGGGGCCTGGGGTTGTGTCACTCCCCTCAGGCCTTGCTGGTGATCCTCTTCCCCTGCCCACAGAGCTACGAGATCCGCATCCCAGCAGACCAGGGCATCGCTGGGCACGTGGCCACCACTGGCAAGATTCTGAACATCAAAGATGCCTACTCGCACCCACTCTTCTACCGTGGGGTGGATGACAGCACCGGCTTCCGCACCCGCAACATCCTTTGCTTCCCCATCAAGAATGAGAGCCAGGGTAAGGGAGTGATGGAGGCACACTGGGAAGAAGGGAGCATAGGTCTGGCCCAGCAGGTGCCTTAGTCAGCAAGCAGTGGTTTGGTCACCCATCATGTGGACATGACACTGTCCCCAGCATGCAGGCACAGGCACAGCATCATCCGTAGCCTGGGGGCATGAATCCTATTCAAGCACAGGGGCACTCCCCAGCATGTGAGCACCATTCTGTCCCCAGCCCATAGGCACGGTTCTGTCCCCAGCCCATGGACACATTCTGTTCCGAGCCCGTAGGCAGAGCACTGCCCCAGCACATGGGCATGACCCTGTCCCAATCCCATGGTCGCAGTCCTGTCCCCAGTACCAGGGCACCATTCTGTCCCATGAATGTGGGCATGGTCCTGTCCCAACCCTTGGGCTCAGTGCTGTCTTCTGGCACAAGGGCACAGTTCCTGGGTGTGATCCTGTCCCCCCACAGACAAACACAGCAGTGACCCCAGCACACAGATATGATCTTGTTCTAGTCTATGGCTCAGCATAGTCCATGGGCTCAACACAGTCCCTGGGCATGATCCTGTCCCCCTACAGACACTCACCACTGTCCCCCAGCCCATGGCCATGATTCTGTCTCAGCCCCTGAGCACCGTACTGTCCCCAGAATGTGGGTGTCATGCTGTCGCCACCCCACAGGCACAGCACTGTCCCTGCTACTTGGGCACAACCCTGCCCTAAGCCCATGGACACAATGCTGTCCCCAGCATACAGACATAACCCTGTTCCCAGCACAAGGGCCTGATATCCCTGCTGTCCCCTCTCTGCTGCAGAAGTCATTGGGGTGGCAGAGCTGGTCAACAAAATCAACGGCCCTTGGTTCAGCAAGTTTGACGAGGACCTGGCCACTGCCTTCTCCATCTACTGCGGCATCAGCATCGCCCATGTATGTGCTAGGGGGGGTCCTCCACTTGGAGGGGGTCACACACAGGGTGGGCTCCCAGCTCTGCCACAGCACAGAGGGATGGGGATGGGGGAATGTGTGTGTGTGATCCCCAGTCCTTGGGGATAAGTGGTGATGGCCATGAGATGGGAAGGGAATTCATGGACACAAAGATGTGCTGTAGTGCTAGGATGGGCTTGGGGGTGCTGGAAGGGTGTCTGCCCACCCCCAGCACTCCCATACCCTGATCCTGCCCCACAGTCCCTGCTGTACAAGAAGGTGAATGAGGCACAGTACCGAAGCCACCTGGCCAATGAGATGATGATGTATCACATGAAGGTGAGGTAGCATGAGGACAGGGATAGGGATGGGACCCCCGCTGCCAGCGTGATGCCCCCACACTTTACCCCAGGGTGGTCACACAGTTGGGTGGTGGTGATACCCCAGGGCTTTCTGCTCTCACTGTGGTTCACGAGGCTTTTCGGACACCTGGTGACCTGGTCACAGTGTGGGCCACTGGATATGGCTCCTGCAGGTGTCTGACGATGAGTACACCAAACTGCTGAGCGAGGGCATCCAACCTGTGTCCACTATTGACCCCAACTTCGCCAGCTTCACCTACACGCCACGCTCACTGCCTGAGGACGACACCTCCATGGTGAGGACCATGGGGACAACCCTCATTTGCCACCATCCCCTGCCTGGCCTCGGTCAAGTCATATATCCCAGTCCAGGCATGTTGGGGTGAAGGGGTGTGGCTGCACCCCTGAGCATCTTCCTGCTGAGCAGGGGCAGGGGTGGCCTGCTGGGGACCTTGCTGGGCATTGTCATTCCCTGCCACACACCCTGTCCCCTCTGCAGGCCATCCTGAGCATGCTTCAGGACATGAATTTCATCAACAACTACAAGATGGACCGTCAGACACTTACCAGGTGAGTTCCCATGTCTGTCCACTTTCCATGTCTCAAACCTCATTTCCATCCCCATCACCATCCACATTCCCCATTCCCTTCCTCTTCTCCATCCCCTCCGTCTCCTTCCCCATCCCTGTTCACACCCACATCCCTGTCCCTGTCCCCATCCACATCCTCCATCACTGTCCACCTCCTCTGTCCCCTGACCATATCTTCATTCCTATCACTATGCCCATCCCCATCCAGATAACTGTTTACCTTCTCTGCCCCCACCCCCCTCCCACTGCCCATCCCCATTCCATCCTTATCTTCATCCCCATCCTCATGCCCATGCCTGCCTGGTGGACACCTGGCCAGGTGGAGGTGCCTGTGGAGTCAGGCCACCCTCGCAATGGCTTTGCCCCCATCCAGGTTCTGCCTGATGGTGAAGAAGGGGTACCGTGACCCTCCCTACCACAACTGGATGCACGCGTTCTCTGTCTCCCACTTCTGCTACCTGCTCTACAAGAACCTGGAGCTCGTTAACTACCTGGAGTAAGGCCAGGTGCTATCCCTGTCCCTGTTCTCCATTCCCTGGCCTGGCTGGGGTGCTCCCTTCTCTCCTGCCTGCCTCAGTTTCCCTCCTCCCCCTCCCCAGAGACATCGAGATCTTTGCCCTCTTCATCTCCTGCATGTGCCACGACCTGGACCACAGAGGCACAAATAACTCCTTCCAGGTGGCCTCGGTGAGCCGAGCCCAGAGCTAGGATGGGCAAGGGGGAAGGGAGGATATAGGGACAGCTGTGGGGGTCTTCACCCCCATAGTTCCATCATTCTGGCTGTTCTACCTTGCAGAAATCAGTCCTGGCTGCACTCTACAGTTCAGAGGGCTCTGTCATGGAGGTAAGATCCCCCAAATCTCTCATTTCCCATCTCTCCTGGGTTCTGACTGTGTGGCAGCAACCTTGCCTGCTCCCTGCCTGCTTTCATGGTCCTGTCTTCTCCCACAGAGGCATCACTTTGCCCAAGCCATTGCTATCCTCAATAGCCAAGGCTGCAACATCTTTGACCACTTCTCCCGAAAGGTGAGCCCCTCACCTTGACACCTCTTTTAAGTGCCCCCTCCATCCATGCTGAGCCCCTGCATCCTCTCCAGACCTCCTGCTCCCCATCCCTGGATCCTAGGGGATGTGGGAGCTGACAGGGGCACAGAGATGGTCACGGCAGCTGCCTTGCCCACAGGACTACCAGCGCATGCTGGACTTGATGCGGGATATCATCTTGGCCACTGACCTGGCCCACCACCTCCGCATCTTCAAGGATCTCCAGAAAATGGCGGAAGGTGAAGCTCCTGGGATGGAGATTGGGATTGGGATTTGAGGGGTGGTAGGAACTCATCCCACCTAGGCTGGGGAGTGGCACAGGAGGTTCTGGCTGCCCCTAAAGTCCTCATATGTGGTGTGATGGGGGCTATGGAGCTCTGTCCTGAGAGAGACATCCCATCCCAACCCCTGCCCCACACTCTGCTCACAGTGGGATATGACCCCAAGAACAAGCAGCACCGCAGCCTGTTGCTCTGCCTGCTCATGACCTCCTGTGACCTCTCTGACCAGACCAAGGGCTGGAAGACCACCAGGAAGATTGCAGTGAGTGCCACACCACGGAGATAAACCCCCTGAATGCCACGTCACAACCCATCTAGGCCACCTGCATGCCCCCCGGCACACACCTGCCCCTCAATGAGTGGGTCCCTCCACTCCAGGACCCTGGGCCATGCATCAGTCCCTCCAAGCCAGGACCATGTCGCTGCTTGATTCAGAGCTATGGGGAGAGCGGGGGGGATGGGGGATCATAGCAGGCTGCACCCCCTGTGCTGACACCTGTCTCTTGCAGGAACTGATCTACAAGGAGTTCTTCTCCCAGGGTGACCTGGTAGGTACCACCTGGCAGGGTTGGCTTTGGCCAATGCTCCTAAAAAGCACCGATGGGATGGGGGGCATGGACAGTGAGCAGAGAGGTCTTGCCTGGGAATGGGGGGAAAGTGCCACTGGCACTGACCCCCCTTGCCATCTATGCAGGAGAAAGCCATGGGGAACAGCCCGCTGGAGATGATGGACCGGGAGAAAGCCTACATCCCTGAGCTGCAAATCAGCTTCATGGAGCACATTGCCATGCCCATCTACAAGTGAGCCCCAGCACTGGTGCTGGGATGGGGAGGACTCCCTGCCACCCCCACCTCCCTTAGTGTGGGAAGTCTTGCAGATGTTGGGGGGTGTTCCAAGCAGTGGGGTGAGGTTGAACTCAACAAAGGGGGTTGCATCGAAATAAGGGAGTGCAGCCCAGTGCTGATGGAGTGCATCCCCCCATCCCCAGATTGCTGCAGGATCTCTTCCCCAAGGCTGCGGAGCTCTACGAGCGGGTGGCCAGCAACCGGGAGCAGTGGACCAAGGTCTCCCACAAATTCACCATCCGGGGGCTGCCCAGTAACAACTCCCTGGACTTTCTGGATGAGGAATATGACCCACAGACCCCTGACCCCCAGCTCAACGGCTGCCTGGAACCTGAGGCGGGGCAGCCCCCTGAGGCTGGGGCTGAGTGAGGGAGGTAATGGGGGGTCCACAGCCATGGCTGGGCTGGGAGCATCCCCAAGCCTCATCCCCCAGCCTGTGGGGAGGAGGTTTGGGGGGATATCAGTGACTCTGGACTACTATGGCAAGGGCTGTGTGCTGCCAGCATCCACCACTGGTCCTTCCCCACCACTGGGTGACTATCTCCTCCCTCTGGGGCAGGTGGTCAGGTGTCCTGTCCACCTGGTGGTCCCTGGGACACTGCCTTGGTGGCTGGGAGCACCAAGGGATACAGTGGGGCTGGGGGCTGGATGTGCTTTAAGCTGCCTTAAGACTGCAGGTCCTGTCCCCATGGGGTGACAATAGGAATGATGTCCTTGGTGGAAGCACCCACAGAGTGTTTGGTCACCATGACATGGGTGTCCATGGGTTAGCAGGACAGAGGGGGGTGGTGTGGGGCAGGATGGCGAGGGGCAGTGGGAGACCTGTGGGGTGGCTGTAGAGCGTATGGGGGGTGTTGCCATGGACTATGGCTCAGGTCCACAGAAGAAGGTTGGCTCCAACTGGAGGAGGGAAGAGACACCAGAGTGGGATGGCCATGGCCATGGGGATGTGCCTGCATCCCCTGCTGGGTTCCACACTAGAGAACCAGCTCTGGCCTCTTCCTAGCAGCTGCTGAGCATCCGTTGGCTAAAAACCCCACCCCTCTAGGACCCCTGAACCCACTCACCCATGGAAGGACTCATATCTCTCACACAGCCCCGTCCCATGCAACCACACAACCACATCCCCTACAAGGGCTACACACTTGCCAAGGCTGGGGGGTTCTGCTGCTGGTTTGCATGCACAGGTGAGGCTGTGCTCCACAGGGCGTCCATCTGGTCCCATACATGTCCTTGCCATATCCCCACTACATAGGTGTTCCTCTGAGTTGTCTACCTGGGAGCCTCCTCACTGCAAGCAGCTTCTCTGGTGACCATGTTGTGAGCATCCCTAGCTCACTGTGGCTTCACAACTCCCACCATACCAATCCCTGTGCATGGATCCTGCTGACATTTTGGGATCCCTCTGGTCTTGCAGACCAGTGGACATGAACCTCAATGGTTTCCTGTGGTCTCTCTGGTCCTGCAGACCACCATGCATGGACCATGCCATTTTCCTGTGGTCCCTCTGGTCCTACTTGGCACCATGCATGGATGCTGTTGGTCTGCCATGGTCAATCTGGTCATACATAGACCCTGGTGTTTTCCCATGACTCCCTTCTTGTCCTGACTGCCACGCATGCACCCCATCAACCTCCTGTGGTTTTTCTGGTCCTGCAGACCACTATGCATGGACCCCAGTGATCTCCTCTGGTTCCTTCTGTCCTACAGACCACAGTGCACAGACCCTGCTGGCCTTCCTGTGGTCTCTCCAGTCTCACAAATCAACCCATATAGACCCTCTCAGTCCCAGGGGCTCCACTAGCCTCCAGGGTTTGACCAGCTGTATGTGACCCAGGGCCCTGTCACCCCAGCCAAAGCCACTTGAAACACCCATGAGCAGGGGAACTGCAGTGAGCAGCTTGCCCTGCTGGGACAGAGCTGAAGAGGGGGCTGGGGCTGAGGCGGGGTGCTCAGCCTTGAGAGATTAGGGTGCACTGAGCCCCCAGGCTGCATCATCCTGATTGTGGAGTCCACCACCACACGAAGGAAAGGCGATGGGAGCTGAATGGTAAAATTCTGGCACTGCAGGCATTGGTGTTGGTTGTGTTGGGATCAAGAGTGGACATGGGGCCATTTGCCGCCCCATCCCCACTCCTCTGCAGTATCCCATGGCACCATGCCAAGTGGTGCCACAGCAGGTCCCTCCTGGATTTGGGCTACATAGTGGGTGCTTCTCTCCTTGGCTTGTCTGTAAGCTATGACTTGCCTGTGTTCTTGAGATACCTGGAGCGTCTGTCTGCAGGAGTAATGGGAGACCCCAACACTGAGCTGCTCCACGTGGATGAAGTGACCTGAATTCCTTTTGCCTTACCTACTCGGAGATGCCTTTAGTGAGATGCTTTGCCCAAACCCTGGTGGGACCCACCTGGTGACTGAGTCTGTCTGCTGGCCCATGGCTTTGCATCCAAGACCCCCTTAAGCTCTTCTCCCCCTCCCCACACTGCCATAGGGGGTGGGGATAGTCCCAGAAGGCAGCAAGTCCCCAAGCTGCAAGAGGAGGACAGCAATTCCATCCCCATTGTGACGCTGGTACAGCCCTGGTACCAACATGCCAGTAGGTACAAGTGTTCAAAGACAGTCCCTGCATCCCAGTGCTGATCCAGGGATGCCTGACAATGCATGGATCTCTCCATCCAATAGATGTGGGGGTGTCCTGCACTTGGGTTCTGCATCCCGGGTACCACACCATGGTGGGGGCACACAGGGATGCCTGTTTCCCAGCTGTATCCCACTTTTCCAGCCCCTGCTGCTGGTGTGTGTAGGTAGTCAATGCTTTCCCAGCTCCTGCCCCTGTATATACCCCTCTGGATACTGGGGAGTGTGACTTGCATCCAGCCCAGTTCACCCACGAGTGTGCACAGGCGTGTGTGGGTGTGCAAACCTCCTCCAGCTTTTCTGTCCTGTCTTGCGGCACTAGTTGTTCTGGACTCCAATGGAGCCTGAGGAGGAGATGACTTCTCTTTCTTCCTCTCCTCCTCCTTTTCTTATCCTGCTTGTCTTCCTCCTCCTTCTTCCTCTCTTCCTTCTCCTCTTCCTACTGTTTCTCCTCCTCCTCCTCCTTCTTTATTATTATTTCTCTTTTTTTTGTGGGTTTTGGTTTTCCTAAATAAATTTCGTATGTCAACCTCCCTGTGACAGGTTCATGGGTGGCCTTGTTGGCGTCTGGAGAGCTCCAGTTAAGACTTATGAACCCCAAAATCACCCTCAGAGGGAGAATCCAGCTTGGGCCATGTCGCTCTGGCCCCCCAGGAAGCTCCTGCCCCTCTCTGGATGTTCCACTCTTGTGGAATGCTCCAGTGCCCCAGGATTCACTGATCTTTGAGTGCTCCAGCTGCTCTGGTCCCTTCCCTGTGCTGTTCCCCCCTGAAATGTTCCAGAACCCCAGGATGCTCCAATCCCCTGGGATGCTCTTTCCATCCCCATCTGCCAGGCTGGGACCCCCCCTATGCCTGGATAGGAGCCATGTTGGGACCCATCCAGCCTGGCAGCAGGGGGAGCTGGGCCTGTGAAAGGATCTAGCTTGGGCTGGGACTGCAGTGGGATCCTAGGCTGTGATGCAGGATGAAGCCTGTGCTGGGACCCCTCTGTGCCTGGGCTGGGACTGGGGCAGAATCCAGCTGCTCCTCTGGCTCCTGCAGCCATCCTTGCACGGCCCCAGAGGATACCCCCTAGTCTGCCCATCATCCATGCATCAGGGCTGTGGTTTTCATTCCGGCCATCCGGCTAAGGAGCAATTTATTATCCAAGATCAATGCAGCACTTTCATCGCAGCCCAATCTGACAGCTTTATCCTGGGCGTTTGATACCCAGAGGAAAAGTCGCTGGAGGTTTTGGTGCTGGCATGCTCTGGCACACCATGAGCTGCCAAAACTGGGGTGAAAAATTGCCCAAATTACCAAATGCCCCCAATCCTGCTCCAGGCGCCGGTTCAAATCCTGGGATTAAATCCCTTTAATCCTCTGACCATAAATCCCAGAGCAGGGTTTATGGTCCCCAGCCAGGAGCTGCCCCACTTCTGCCTCTGCCACCGACAGCTCCATGCCCTTGGGTGACATCCCTTCCTGGATTCATCATGATATCACGGCCTTCTCTCTAGACCCTCACCGCAGCCTCGGCTCGTCATTGCTTTCTGTCCTTTTATCCCGGGTTGATCCCCATAGTGGGGTGCAGGTTTCCCCAAGGATGGGGTAGAGCAGACAACACACGTCCACCCTCGGTCCCCTCCATCCGCCCCCGGTGGCCGCGAGGGCGGGACAGGGAGGGGATACTCCAGCTGGGGACTGACGTACCACCGGAAACCGCCTGAAGCCCGTTCCCCACGGCCTGCTCTGCGAAAGGAGGCGGGCGGGAGGGGGACGCAGCCAATGGGGAGCCCGGGGGGGAGGCCCCAGGGAGGGCGGATCCATTGGAGGAGGGGAGGGACACCTCGGGGGCGGGGTGTGTATGCCTGGGTTGTGTGTGCACGTGTGTGTGCGTGTGCATGTGCATGTTCTGTTGGGTGCGCGTGTGCGTGTTTGTGCACGTGGATGCATTGCGCACACATCTGTGCATGCATGTATGCGCACGTGTGTGTGCACGTCTGTGTGTGTGCATGTGTGAGTTCACGTGTGTGTGTGCATGGCGGTTCTATGCAGATGTGGGTGCGTGCATGTATGTGCAAGTTAGGTCTCCGTGTTCACAGACACCTATCCTTTGGATTCACACTCGTGTGTCTGTGTTCACATACATGTCTCTGTGTGTTCACAATCGTGTCTCCGGTGACACGCAGGTCTTTCTTGACACACACGTGTCGCTGTACGGTTACACACGTGTCATACTCGGGGTTCTCCCCGCCCCTGTACGTCTACGTGCA
>WBMY01003408.1:213765-233693 GCA_013397315.1 Donacobius atricapilla
GGGGGTGGGTGGGCAGGAAGAATTAGGCTGACAAATCCCTCTTCCTCTCCAGTTTGGATCTCCAAACCCAAATCCACTGAGTTTGATCAGGAGGTTTAGCTGTGGGAGCTGATTTACAATCTGATTCCCCAAAGCCCATTTCTGCTGATTCCTGCTGTGGCACCCCACTTTTTTTGGGAGTCACCAAGCCCTGCAGTGGCAAGAGCTAGAGGAAACAACTGAGTTGGTGGCTGGTGGCATCACTGATCACCTTTCCCTACTCTTCCCACTCAGCACCCAGCCAGGGCAGCTGCAACCCCACGCAGGATGCTCAGCTACTGGAATTCCTCGCTGCTGGGACTCCTAGCTTGAGGGTGGTTGCCTGGTGGCTGGGAAGTGCTGCAGTGGTTCTGGTACACCAGAATCCACCTTGGCATTAAGCACCCTTTACACCTTTCCCCATAGTCCCACCCAGCCCCTCTGTGGCATTCTACCATAGCATCTTGCTGCCAGGGAAGTGACCTTTGCCTGCCACCAGACCTGCTGCTCAGTCCCTCTACCATCCCATTCCTCCCCCTGGATGAAGCCATAGGATCTGGGAACAGGACAGGGATCTCCACTGAGAAGAGAAAGAGCCCTAGAAGGTGGCGCAGAACGGGAGACTCCTGCTTTCTGAATGTTGTTTGGAGAGCAAACTGGTAATAACAGCAGGATCCAGACACATCCCGGATCAGACAGTCAAGGCGTTTCCTCCCTAAGGAAGCTGGTGGAGCTCTGACCCAGTTGGGGGATGCTGCTGCTGAGTGTGGCAAGGGCTAGATGGATGGGTGCAGCAAAGATGCAAAATGCAGCATTGGGCCTGTGGGATGCTCTTGCTTTGGGATTGGCTGGCATGGTTCTCCAGCCTCATCCCAGCACAGCTGGTATCGAGTTTCTGGCTGCCCCACGGGGTTGTGCTGGTGCATATGATGTGGTTGCTGGTGGTTCCATTGTCCCCGGAGGTCCCTTCTAACGTGGCTCAGCTGATTAGATCTGCCAGCCAAACTTGTTAGTGTGAGAGCTGGCAAAACCGCTGGATTCTCTGCCCTGGGTTCAAAGGCAATCAGTGGTGTTACCATCAGATCCTGTTCTGATGCCCAGGGGAATCAAATCCTCATAAATCTTCACAACCAAGATCCACCGGACCCCACTCAATTATTGCCTACCCAATAAAGCCATCATTAGCCCTGGCTGGGTGCCTAACAAGCTCATTAAGGGATGGGATCCATGGAAGGGAGAGAGCAGGAGAGATGGGATCTGGCTGCGTGGCAGCATGACAGGCTCAGGGGGCACTGGGACTGCCAGCCCACGGTGTGAGGCCCCAAGCCCCAGATGGGCAGCGGTGGAGGCCACTTCCTGCCTGTCGTCTCCAGTGTTTCAACACCAGGAAGGGCTGAGGGGGAGGGAAGGCTTCACACTTCCTCCTTTCCTCCCTCTAGATCCGGTGGTGGGTGAGGGTCACCCCGCTGGCAGCAACAGGCCACTGTGTCCCCATGTGTCCCCTTCTGGTGCTTCAGGGGAGATGTGAACTCCTGCACCCATGGTGTGGGGCCAGGCAAAGCTGCTGCACTCACAAGATGAGGGCATCGCCAGCTCATGTACCCACAGTGTGGAGCCAGCCTGGGCTCCTGCATGCACAGTGTGGAGCTGTGTGGGTCTTGAATTCTGTGGAGCTTCTGCACCCATAACATGGGGCTTCTGCACCTGCAATGTGCAGCTAGGCAGGTCTCAGGCTCTGTGGCGCTCCTGTTCCGGTGTGGAGCCAGCACAAGTGTGTGTGAGGAAGAGTGGTGAGGAGTGGCTTCCTGCAGCGCCTGCCATCGATTTCACTTGCACTGAGTTCATTAGCGGCTCTGTTAGTGTCTCAAGGGCTGGGTGGGAGCATCACTTGTGTCCCAGGGGGCTGGCAGTGGCACCCACTGAGCCTCCAGCCTTGGCTGTCTTTTCAGGGGCTTCCCAACACACCTCAGATTGTGATACAGCATGCTGGACGCTCTTTGGGGTTTCCCTTGGGAGCTGGTCTGTGGAGTGTGGGGTGACAAGAGGGTGACAGGCTGTCAGGGGATGCTCTTCATCCTGCTTTGAAGTAATGCCTCATTAACTACCCATGAAAATCCTGCTGTTAGTTGCTCTGGGCTCTCAGGAGGATGCATTCATTGCCCCTCCACCCCTGACTCTAGAGACTGATCCCCCATGGCTTTCAAACCCCAAAAACTGTGGAGTGCTGATGCCCTTCCATGGCAGGTTGAGGCCTTTATCCCCCCAAGTTATTTAATTGGAGCAGCATTCCTATTAATTCCATCTTTCCTTGCACCAGCACAGGATCACACCTTCACTAGCAAACCCTCATGACAAACATCCTACTGTAGAAGTGCTTTTCCACTTCGGCTGGGAAAAGTCAATCCCTCAACCCCCACAGGGAAAAGCCATCCAGGAAGAGGCAGCAGGATGATCCTGACATTCCCAGTGGCTTGGGACAGCCAGAGGGATGTTCCCAATATTTTATGTGTCTGGCAGAGGGTTCCTGTGGCTTGTCTAGGGACAAGGGAATGAGGGCCCCCAGCCCCCACACTCCCTTATAGACAAGATCCTGCTTCCTGGACAAAGCTTCACCAGGCTGTGCTGGTCCCCATGGCTCTCATAAGAGTGGCATGTTGAGACTTGGGCATGCAGGAGTGCAGGGACACACATGCAGGGATATGGAGATGCAGGGACACGGGGAGGTGAGGACAGAGGATTTCAAGGATATCAAGTGAGGGGTGTGCCCATACATCTGATTCATGCTACCCCATTGCTGGGGTGGTAGTCACTCCCAGGCTAGCACCCATCAGCTTCTGCCTTCCCTGCCTGCCCCTTGGCTCTGTGTAAGCAGCTGCAGGCAACGGGGTGGCTGAGGGTTACTCCTGGTGTGTCTGAGGGTCCATCATCCAGTAGCAGCCTAGGACATTTTGGCAGAGCCAAGCAACTGCCCTGGGAAATTGTTTTTTTCCAGCCTAAAACCACGGCTAATCTTCCCAGATGGTTTTAATGGAATTTAAAGACGAGGAGGGATTATCTGAGGAGAACCCATTATGGGTGGCTTTGTGCCAGGGCAGACTCCGAAAAATCTGGCAGCGCCAGGCACCCTACCTGCCTCTGCCTGCTCCCTGCCTGCAGCAGAGAGGATGGGAATGCTCCGGCATTTTCCAGCAGTGGCATGTTGGACCCACATCCTTTCTTCCATGTCTCTGTGGGTGTTCCAGAAGGATTTTAGAAGTTGAGAGGGGTGTCTGGGGGCTAATCCCATGGCTTGGAATGGGAATAAAAAGCCCTGGGGACAGGAGCACCCAGACTTTTCTTGCTTCTCCAGTGGCTTTGGGATGCATCCATGTGAGGTAATGGTGAGGTAGGTTCATCCCGTGGGATGCTCCCATCCTGTGTGCCTTGAACCCCTGGTCCCACACTCATGGTCCCCAGGGTCAAGTGGGTGCTGGGGTGCTGCCACCCTTCACAGTGGTTTCTGGCCACCATCCTCAGGCAAAGGGGTGGGCTGAGATCCTGATGCCTCCATTATCCAAAGCTGGGTCCTGGCAGTGGGTGCTGAGGGTTGGATGTACCTGGCACCCAACAGGACTGTGCCAGTGGATGCTTCTTCCCCCAAGGACCCTTCCTGAAGGGGAGAACTGCACAGCTCCATGGGCAGGGAGCCAGGAGCCAGGAGCAGAGTGGGGAGTTCAGGAGTGGAGGGTACCCCCTGCTCCAGCACTCACCCCCCCCTTTGCTGTTTTGCAGGGTGTTTAAGAAAGCCAGTCCTAACGGGAAGGTAAGGGGGGCATGGCGGGGGAAACCATGGGGTCACAAGCATGGCCGGGAGTGGGGGATGGGCACATCCCCGAACCCCAGATTCCACCCTGCGTACTGCTGCCTGCCTCAGCATCCTGCCAGGGCAGCAGGAAGGGAAACTGAGGCACAGTGCAGCTGGGAGGGGCTTTCCCAAGGTCAGGGGTCAAGCAGAGAGGTTTTGGATTGCTGGGGTGCAGATGACCCTGCCTGTGGGGGTTTTGGGTCTGGCAGCAGGAGCTGATGCAGAAAACCTGCCTGCCAGCTGCCTGCCCTGTGCCTCAGTTTCCCCATCAGGAGAAAGATGAGAGGGTGACACTGGGGGGCTCACCCCTGCCCGACAGTGGTGTACAAACTGCTGGTATGCCACCCAAGAGTCCCCAGATGCAAAGTGCCTCCAGCTCCTGGGACGTGGGGTGGGGTTGGCTTTTGGGTACCACAGGGACAGGGTGACACTGGGGATGATGAAAAAATAATGGTCCCCAGTGGGTGGTGACAACACTGGGGACCCTGAGGGGTCTGAACCCCTGACACCCTGTTCCCCCCTGCAGCTCACTGTCTACCTTGGGAAGAGGGATTTTGTGGACCACATCGACGTGGTGGACCCCGTGGGTATGTGGTGGCAGGAAGGGGATCTCAGTTGCAGGGAGATGCATGCCAGGGTGGGTTGGGCGGTTTGGGAGGAAGGGTTTGGGGCGCAGAAAATAGCTGATTTGAGATAATAGTCATGTCCTGCTGTGGCTTTGCATATGCCCCGGGTTTGGTAGGTGCAGACTGTCCCTGCTGGCAGCGTGTTCTCCCCAAGCCACAGCTGGCAGCTTGGAGGTGATGACTTTCTGTGTAAAGGGGGGGCATGTCCCCCCTTAGCCGTGCTGGTGTTGCCCCAAACCCTGCCTGTACATTCCCCTCTTAACACTACCAGCATGTCCCCTGACCCCAACAGTGTGTGTCCCCCTGCCAGCAGTGTCCTCGTCATCCCAGTGGCATGTCTCGTGACCCTGCCGTTATGTCCCCTAACACTGCCATTGCATTCCCTGACCCTGCCAGTGTGTCCTCCCTGTCCCCATGATGCATTTCTGACCTGGCTGTTCCATTGCAGATGGAGTAGTGCTGGTGGATCCTGAATACCTGAAGGAGAGAAAAGGTAATGTCTACCCCTGGGATCCCTGGGGCCACAGAAGTGGCACTGCCACAGGGTGATGCTAGCATCCCCTTGCAGTCCTACCCAGGCATTGTTATCTTTGGGCCCTTTGGTGACATTTTTCCAGGCCCCTTTCCCCATGGCAGGTTCCCTGTGATGTGGAGAATGGGGGTGCCGTTGTGGGCATCCCAAGGCACAGCTGGCTGCTGAATCCTCATATTCTCAACATGGCATGTCCTCAAGCCACCACTATTTCCCAGTGCTGGTGGGACTGGCATGAGTCGGGATGCCACCTTGCCTTAGTGCCCCCACGCCATGATGGTCCCCTCCATGACCCACACCCTGCTACCAACCTCCCCTTGTCACCCTCTCCAGTCTTCGTGACACTGACCTGCGCCTTCCGCTATGGCCGTGAGGACCTGGATGTTCTGGGGCTGACCTTCCGCAAGGACCTGTTCGTGGCCAATTCCCAGGCTTTCCCCCCAGTCCCAGAGGACAAAAAGCCCCTGACACGGCTGCAGGAACGGCTCATCAAGAAGCTGGGCGAGCATGCCTACCCCTTCACCTTCGAGGTAGGGTGACAGCGGGTGCTTTGGGGTGCTTGAAGGGACAGTGAACCCTGTGACGGGAACATCAGGGTCCCATCTGGCCTTGTGGGGTCATGGTTGGGGGTGAGATGCTGCTATCTGTGATCAAGATGCAGCTTTTGGTGGTGGATCTTCAAACTTGTAAGCAGAAAGCAGCCACCAAGTAGGGAAACTGCCAGCACCGGGGGACATCGGGGATCCATGCTAGTGCTAGACAGCTCTGGCAGGGCATTGAGTGTGGGTAGACCCCCTGCTTCATGCACCTGCTCCTCCAATTTCCCCAGCACAGCTTTGGCAATGGTGGCCACGCCCTCTGGGGCTCTGTGACATTTTACGGTGCTCAATCCTATGGCCTCAAAAATGGCCCTGACACTCTGATTTCTCAACCCCTCCCTGATTAATTAAAACCCTCTAAAATAATGTAATTTTGTAACACTTTGGGATTTGGGAAATGCAATAGTAAAATAAAGAAATTCTTCCTGGATTTCCTTCTTTCCATTGTGGATAGGAAAGGGAAGTACTGGTAGCCCCCAAAAAAGCTCTTCACCCGCCTTTCCCTTCCAGATCCCCCCCAACTTGCCTTGCTCTGTCACGCTGCAGCCAGGCCCAGAGGACACAGGGAAGGTAAGGTCCCCCTGTGTTGCCATGCCACTAGGCTGTGGTGAGTGGCCACTGCTGGGGTCACCTCCTTGGGGAGTGCAAAGGGGTTTCCCTACCTCCTTCCCCCACTTCCTGGTTTTCAGGCCTGTGGGGTGGACTACGAGGTCAAAGCTTTCTGTGCTGAGAACCTGGAGGAGAAGATCCACAAGAGGTAAGGAGAGAGGATCCATCCAGCCTGGATGGGAGCAGCATCCTCCTGGTGCTGGCAGCAGGAAAAGGGCACTGCAGTTTGTTATCCACCTTGGCTGAGATGTTTTCCAGGATGGGATAGAGTTGTCTTCTAGGATGGGGCTGGGATGGAGGTGTTCTCCAGGGTAGGGATGGGTCAGAGAACATCTTGGAGCTGGGATATCCACCACTGTGCACGGAACCCAACACTTGCTGTAGGCAACTTGGCCCGGCTGTGGGGCTTTCCCCTTGTAGCTCAAGTGGGCATCCAGACAAGACCTTCCATGGCATCTTTCTGATGCAGCAGACTACTAGAAAAGAGGGATTTGACCCAGAATGGACCAAGAAAGAGGGTAGCCTGCGGGCAGCCTGAGTTCTTGCCTCGTTGTCTTCCCTCAGGAACTCGGTGCGCCTGGTGATCCGTAAGGTCCAGTATGCACCAGAGAGACCTGGCCCCCAGCCCATGGCAGAGACCACCCGGCAGTTCCTCATGTCAGACAAGCCACTGCACCTTGAGGCATCCCTGGACAAGGAGGTGGGCAAGGACTGGGGAGTGTACACTGGTGGGGTGGCCCTGGGGATCTCACCATCCTCTCTGCTCTGCTCCCCTACAGATCTACTACCACGGGGAGCCCATCAGTGTCAACGTGCATGTCACCAACAACACCAACAAGACCGTGAAGAAAATCAAGATCTCAGGTGAGGTGTAGGGCCGCGAACCCCACCCCACTGGTGTTCTGTCCCTATCCCCGTGGGGGTGTACCCTGATCCCCATCTCTGTGTCTCACCCCAGTACGCCAGTATGCTGACATCTGCCTCTTCAACACTGCCCAGTACAAGTGCCCAGTGGCTGTGGAGGATGCTGAGTGAGTACTGGCTCCTTGGGGACATCATGAGGAGCCCTGGAGACCTCAGGGGGGTCTTGGAGGAACCCTTGGAGGTCTCCCACCCCAGTGCAGCCCAACTGGGATGTTGCACTTGGCAAGCAGGGACCAGTGGGAGGAACAGGGAGATGAAAACCTTTTGTCTGGTGGCATCTTGGGGGCATCACCCTCTGTGTTCTCCAGGAAGGAGATGTTCATCAGGCTGGGGCTGGGATGAGCATATGTGGAGAAGTTCACCAGGCTAAGATGGAGGTGTCTGGGGTGGCCTGTGGGAGCTGTGGGTGACTGGGGCTCTGGTTGATGGTAGCAATTATCTCCAGTGACATGGTGGCCCCGAGCTCGACATTCTGCAAAGTCTACACCCTGACCCCCTTCCTTGCCAACAACCGGGAGAAGCGGGGGCTGGCGCTGGATGGGAAGCTCAAGCATGAGGACACCAACCTGGCCTCCAGCACGCTGTGAGCCCCTCTACCCCCAGGGCTTCTGTCTCCCCTGCAGCATGGGGGCAGGACCCAGCCCTGGTGGGCATCCAGTCCCTGCTCCAGGGGTGATGCTTGGGGTGGAGGAGATCCCATGGAGGGGGACAGGGGGACAGGGGGCTGGTCCCCATGGCTGTTCCCTCACTGATGCCCACCTGCCCCTTCCTCCAGGTTAAGAGATGGAGCCAACAAGGAGATCCTGGGCATCATTGTCTCCTACAAGGTGAAGGTGAAGCTGGTGGTGTCACGAGGAGGGTGAGTGTTGGGCACTCACCCACCGTGCTGCACCTCCTCTCTAACCTTGGGACTGGTCTGTGCTGCAGGTGGGGCCCCATCATCCTTAAAGCTCCCCTGGGACTAAGCAGCACGGGCGGGACAAAAGGTGTGTGGGGGTTGTGTGTCCTTGGGAGGGGACAGTGACTAATGTGTTGTATCCTTTGACTCATGCCAGCCTGCTGGGAGACCTCGCCTCCAGGTAACACCCCACTCCCTCCAGTGCCCCCCAATCCTCACTGCAGCCCTCCACTGCAACCCCCAGCCCCTCAGGGTGCTTCCTGATCCCATGCCTGTCCTTGGGATTCCACTGTGTTGGGGATGCTATCTCACCTAAAGCAAAAAGCCTGTCAGAGGTGGGGCTGGGGTGGTGAGGCTGGGAATGTTGGCAGGGTTTGAATCCTGTATCCTCCTACTTGTACCGGAGTGAGCAGCCTGTAGGTGCTGCAGGGGAGAGTGAGCAGGGCACAGAGGTGGCTTCATGGGGCTGAGCATCTCTGGATGCAGGGAGGCAAGTCTCTGGGGCTTCATCCTCACATCACTTCCCTCCCACAGGGTCCTTCGGGGACCATGGGACTAGTTGTCCTCTTTTGGGACACTTTGTCTGAGCTCTGTCCTACCTGCCCCTGGGGCAGCTCGGGGCTGTGTTTAGGCAGTCACACCCTTACATCACCATGCCCACTGAGCCCTGGGAAAACTTGATGCGCCTCCTGCCATTCCCATGGCACTGCTAGCTGCAGCCTAAGCCCAAGGGATTTGGATCCCCCCCATAGCTGCTAGAGACAGATTTTTGCCATGCTGCTCTCCCTCCTGATGCCCCTCTACTTCCCAGGGGGCCTGTGCTGACCCCCACCCTGGGTCCAAGCTCAACCAAGAGGCATGAGAGCTTGCTGAGCAGCTCCATGGAGGAGAACACAGGGATTTGCCCAGCTTTGTGATCTCCACAGCAGCTGTAATGGGGGTGCTGTTCTGCTCCCTCTCTGCAAATCTGCCTCACTCTGCATGTAAAGTGCAGGCAGGCCCATGCATTACTCTGGTGTCCCTTGCAGCGATGTTGCAGTGGAGCTGCCCTTCACACTGATGCATCCCAAACCCAGGGAGGAACCAGTACATCGAGACAGTGAGTGTCTGTCCCTGGGTGACAGGGCCAGCATCCCTGGGGGTGGGTGGGGGCAAAGGAGACCAGTGAGGCTGTGTGGAAGGAGATTCTTGGCTCCTGTGGACCCTGTTCACAGGGCCTCAGTGTTAAAATCATGGGGGTGCTCCCATCACCCCAGTGCATTCAAACTCCAGGGAGGTTGCTTCCACACACTGGAACAGTGGTGACGACCTCAGGGGAATCTCAGCCACCCCAGTGGTATGGCAGTGATGACTGCAGGGGGGTCTCACCCACCCTGGTAGGAGGGCAGAGATGATCCTGGGGAAGGTGTCACCCACCTCGGTGGGATGGCAGTCACAACCCCGTGACTAATCCTGTGTCATTCCTTTGTTCAGTTCCAGAGAATGAAGCACCCATAGATACAAACCTGATAGAGCTCGATACAAAGTAAGAGACTAAAATACTCCCCTCCCCCAATTCCCACATTTTGTGTGGGAATGTGAAACATGGTTGCATGGCACCCCCCCAATCCTCTTAACACCTGCTGTGCCATGGGATTGGCACGTGTGATTAACCCTATGCATGTCACCTGTAATGCATGACATATGCTGTTCCCCTCTCTCTTCTCTCTTCCTTTGCCCTTCCCTGCATGGCTTTCCAAAAAAAAGGAGAAACTGCAGTAAGAGGCCGCCGGGATCGTGTTGGGGGTGTGGGAGGTTGTCACCGCAGTGTTCCCCGGGCTGCTGATATGTTTGGGAGGTTTTAGGGTACCTTACCCACCCAGCTACTCCCTGCTGGTCTTTGGTTCCCCCAGAAGTGGGGCAAGTGCCAATGGCCTTGCTAAAGCTGCACCTGCTGGAGAGCTTGGGGGCTCTTTTTTGGGTGCATTGGGCAAGTATTAATAAGTCTTTGAAAACCAAGGCTGTTTGCAGGGGATGGAGAGTTTTGGGGCCCCCTGAGCTGCTGTAAGATCATGGCAGTGCAGGTTGAGCTCACTGGGCAAGCCAGAACAGCTTTGCAGGGCACGGGGTGTTTCACCTTGCACCCCACCTAAACCCTCTTCCTTGTGTCCCCACTAGCGATGATGACATTGTGTTTGAAGACTTCGCCCGCCAGCGACTGAAAGGCATGAAGGATGACAAGGAGGATGAGGAGGAGCGGACAAATTCCCCGCAGCTCAATGACAGATAAGCGAGCCCCCTCTGCTCGCCACCCTGCCCCAGGGACACCCCTACATTAGGCTGCTTCTCTTTTCTATAATTAATTAATTTTGTTTTCTACCTGTACTGGGAGCCTACAAATCGCCCAATGGCCACAGGACCTATAACTGTCCAGCTGTGCCGTGTTGTCTCTTCATCCAGCTGCCAAAACTGCTGTTTCCCGTGCAGGGCACGGCCAGGGGGTTGCTGGTGGCAGTGGGGTTCACTATAACCCTGTCCCTGTCCAGCCTCCTGCCACTTACCAGAGCCCTTTCCTATAAGCTGCCTTTTATGAGTTTTATATAAGCCCAGTCTCAAGACCAGTTTGCTACGGGGAGGGGGGTTGCAGCAGAATGGGGGGGTGTATTTTTTAGGCAGCCTTCTCATGGGAAAAGGCACGTGTGCACCTCAATGTCTCCTCATTTCACCCACGGCCAGTCCCCCTCTTTCCCACCCTGCTGCATGTGTTCCCTCCCTGGGATGCACGAGCCTGGCTCTGACTTTGGCCCCTGCCCCAGCTGCTCCAAACAAAAGGGGTGGGCAGCACCCACCCTTCTCTTCCCCCAAAGTAGCCAACCCCAGGGGTCCTCCCAGCTGCATCCATTTGCACACCAGTATAACCTCCTGGAGAAAACCAGCTCAGAGCTGGAAGCTGCTGGGGCCAGGTTAAGGCAGCAGAGGGGAACCCTGTGGATCTGTGCCATCTACCACACACTGCTTGCTCTGCGAGAGGCCTCAAATGCCTCCTCACAGCCATGGCAGTGTTGTGGTGGAATAGCCTTGTCCCCATAAGGATGTTGCCAGGGTCACTTTTGTCCTGTCAAGCTGCAAAGCCCTCCTGGTTGATGTTTTGCTCTGCCTGCATGGGATTTAGCACCTGTTTGGGGGTAGGGGAGAAGCAGGGTGTTTGCCACCTTAATCAGTGTTTCAACAGATGCTTGTACCTCCTGGATTGGTGGTGCCNGCCTTGACACCCCCCCCCAAGGGTCTCTGGACTCCCACCATCCACTGAGAGGCCATGTCCACTATTTATTGTGCTGTTGCAGTCAGCGTTGTAATCTGAGAGCATTTTGTTGGGATAGCTCCATCCCCCCAACCCTGTTTGTGGGGTGCTGAGCTGAGCCCACGCCCTCCCCCCTAATTTTTGGGTAAAGCTGATGGGCAGCGTGGTACTTCTTTTTGTAAAGTGGTTCCTTTGTACTGATCATTGATACCTGCTGCTTTGGTTTCTCCACCCTGTCTGTGATGTTTCTGTGTTCTGTCAAATAAATTATTCTAGTTTATTAAACTCAGAAAAAAAAAAAAAAAAAGAAAAACCAGTAAAATACAGTCCCAATTCCTGGAGACTTCTGTTGGCCAAGGAGGGGGGAACTGGCACAGACAGCAAATCACAGAACCATAGAATGGTTTGATTTGGAAGGGACTTTGAAGCTTATCCAGTTCCATCCTCCCTGCCATGGGCAGGGACACCTTCCACTAGACCAGGTTGCTGAAAGATCCATCGAACCTGGCCTTGAACATTCTAGGGATGGGGCAGCTTCTCTGGGCAACCTGTGCCAGGTCCTCACCACCCTCGCAGGGGACTTTTTCCCTCCTGCGCAAGGACCAGGGAGCCGCAGCTACCTGCCCTGCTCATGCCACCCCATCTCTCCACTGATGACAGCCTCCCTGGTGTGCAGAGACATGCAGAGAGGAGCCAAAGAGGAGATGAAGGATTCTGTATCCCGCAGTAGGGACTGGGCATTATTTTGGAAATGAAATGCATGGCCATGCAGTACCAGATGAGCACAGGGCACTAACGAGATGCTTGTTAAACAAGCCATGTCCAGCCTGTGTCCCACTGAGGAACTGCTCAGAGCTGATTGTTTTAAGGATCACAGAATCATGGAGGTTGGAAAAACGCTCCGAGATCATAGAGTCCAGGGGTTCACCCAGCCCTGTCAAGGCCACTAAACCATGTCTCCAAGAGCCACATCCAAACATCTGTTAATGCTGCAGGGAGCTTCTCATCCTCTTTGAGAACAGCAGGAGCCAGGACTGGGCAATGAGCTAAGTAACACCTCCATTTATGGGCCTGAATTCAGAGGCAGTTCTTCATAGAAGGGCTGTGGCTTGTCCCCTCACAGTCAAGGAAGGAGAAGCCCTGCCTCAAGTTGTGCCAGAGGAGGTTTAGATTGGATATTAAGGAAAATTCCTTCCCTGAAAGGATTGTTCAGACTTGGGACAGGCTGCCCAGAGCAGTGGTGGAGTCCCCATCCCTGAAGAGATTTAACAGATGTGTAGATGTGGCAATTGAGGACATACAAGGTTTAATGGTGGGCTTGGCTGTGTGTGGGTAACGATTGGATTTCCTGGTCTTAAAGAGGTTTTCCAACATGAATGATTCCATGATTTTATGTCCCCAGCTGCATTACCTTGCCCAGGGGTTAAAACTCTGTGGCTTCAGTGAACATAGGCCTTCTGGAAGACCTTTCCATGGTCCCAGGGAGAGCAGAGGTTGGACACATGTCCCATGTAGCTTGAGCTTCCCTTGCCATGCTGATGCTATGGGGAGGGAGAGACTGTCCTTAAGTTGGTTCACTTTATGGGTGTCAGCATTTGTGCCAGAGGCTGTCCCAACCTTCCCTGCCAAAGAAAAATCTGGCTCCAGTAAAGCCAAAGTCTCCACACTCACACAACCAGACTCTGATCTCACATGGGCATTACCAGAGGCTCCATGTGATGCATTCCTGGGAGCAATGTCCCTATTGCCCAGCACAAGTCTCCAGATTCCTCCTGCGTGCATAATCCCTTCCCACAGCATCTGTGAGTACTTAGTATTTTTGACATCTCCAGTCCCTTGTCAAATCTGGTTCAAGCTGGACAAGAAGGCTTAAGTTATTTTAGGAAAAAAGAAGGAAGTTTAGATGGCTACAAACTGAACTATTTCTTAAGCCCCATTTTGAAAGCCAAGCAAATTCCATTCCCTGTCCTCGTTGCGCTTTCTGTATCATTGTGATGTGGGAGGGGGTCAGCTCCTCCACATGTCCTGGCAAAAGAGGCAGTGAGGAAGATGTAGCTGAGGTACTGGGAAGGCTCCAGTGGTCTTCTCTCCACCTCAGAGCCCACCTCCTCCAAGAAGGGGACTCTCTCTCTCTCCTCCCTCTGTGGGTGTTTCCCCCAGGAAGGACGAGCCACAGTCTGAGTCTGCACCTCTGTTTGTCAAATTGCCTGCTCCCCGGGGTGCTTGAGGAAAACCCACTGAAGTCTAAGATCCCTCTCTGGGAACCCTTCCTGTCTGTGTACTACACACTGCCCTTCCTGGGGCTGCTACGGGTCCCAGTCACGGGGCAGAAAGGCCACCTCCTAAAAGCAGGAACCTGCAGGTCTTGGTGCAGGGGAAGGGCATGCCTGGTTTTACCACAGCCGGAAGGAACTGACTCAAGAGCAGATGGAGAGACTAGAGAGTCAGGAGCCCTTCCTGCTGCCTGCACTGGGGCAGAAATGCTCCCAGGCTCTTGGTCAGAACCCATTTCCCCAGTTCAGCTCTGGCTCAGCTGGATTGGTTTTGCTGTGGACCCTTGGCAGTGGAAAGGAGGCTCTGGCACTCCAGCAGGAGAGCTCAGCTCCTCTAGGACTCAGGCTTTTCTCTTTGCTGCTGGTGGTAACACAGATCCATGCCTTTAGTAAGTGACAAAACATCAACATCCCCAGTCTTGGGCAGGACATGTTGCCCCAGCTTTACATGCTGCCAGGCAGAGTTTTGGGACGAGTGGAAGTGCCCACATGGCTTGTCCTGGGAGAAGAATGAAGCAGGTTCCAGGCTCAGCTGCCAGGCAAACAAGTGTTGCCATGGCACAGACTGAGTCAGTACAGCACATTCGCAGTGTAAGGTTTCCTGAGGTGCTGTTGAAGTATAGCCTTCACCCCACCTTGCCTGTCTTCACCCCTCCTCACCTCAGCCGACACCCAGAGTAGAAGGGAGCCTTTTGCAGGCAGGTTGTTACTTCCCAATTAACACCTAGGTAACAGTGTGGGTGTGGCAGGAGTCATCACCTGCTTCCTCAGCCCAGGAAATCACATCAGTTACATCAAATGTAAACATGCAGTTGGTGGGAAAAGAGCCAAAGGACACCAATGCCTTGTCTCAGAGCAGGTGCTCTAAAGATCTGGAGGGGGAGGGGGAGAGTTTGGAATAGGCTGGGGCTGGAAAGATTGTTCCTGTTTATTTCGCAGGCTGCAAGCAGGAACACAAGTGGTCACACTGAAACTTCCTGAGCTGAGGCCTCTGCTTGTGACATATGTGCAAGTGATGAATGTCAACACCCCTAAAGGGGTGCAGCTTCCTCTTGGTGCTCTGGACCTGAAATACAGTGGGTAAATATCCCACAGAAGAGCCTGTTTCCTCAAACTCCAGGGTTTTTTTCCATGAAATTGGGAGAATGGTTTGGTTTGCAAGGGACCACCACGCTCATCCAGTTCCAACTGCCTGCCATGGGCAGGGACACCTTCCACTAGACCAGGCTGCTGAAAGATCCATCCAGCCTGGCCTTGGACACATCCAGGGATGGGGCAGCCACAGCTTCTCTGAGCAACCTGTGGCAGAGCCTCCCCACCCTCGCAGGGAAGAATTCCCAATATCCCATCTAACCCTGCCCTCTGGCAGTGTGAAGCCATTCCTTGTCCGGTCACTCCAGGCCCTTGTTAAGTCTCTCTCCTTTTTGTTCCTCTCCCTCTCTGCAGGCATGACACAAGCCTATGATCAAACAACAGCAGGATGTTCTCTGCCAGCAGCCACAGTCAGAACCCCAGGCACAGCTCTCATCTGAAGGCTGATATACAGGAGAACAAGTAACATAGCCAAAATTTTTACTATTATTAAAATAGAAATTTTACAGTTGTTCTGCTCACTGCAACAGTCTCCAAACAGTATCTGAAGGCAAACACTCACCCTGCAGCCCACGCAAACTAGAGCAGAGGCAGGAAATGCCCCAACTCACCAAAACATCACCTACCCACACTTCCCACAGGGCTGAACCCAGTCCCAGACATGCAAGGAACCATCACTTGCTGCTGACAACAAAGTTCTGGGTTTCTGCAGATGCCATGTGTGCACAGTGACCTGGGGAAGGTCCCCACTGCCACCTGCTCCGCCAAATGCGTGGCCTTTGTGAATGAAGACAGGCTCTGCTTCCTTGCCAGAGCTGTCCCAGCTCTGTGTGTCATAGACATGCACGGTGCCATCAAAACCTTGGATAAAAGGGAATTAGAGAGTGCAGAAATTAATTGCTTTGCTCTAGTCCAGCTGGGCTCAGGATCACCTCCCAGGAGGAACAAGGGAAAATGGCCCAGACTAGAAACCTGTGAGAAGGGAGCAGCTCTGTCTCTGAGGAGAGTGTCTCAAGGAAACAGCTGCTGCTGCGAACCCAGACCAGACCCCAAAGTTTGTGGATTCATGAGTGTGAACATGCAAGGCTCTGGTCAAGAGGCAGCCTTGCTGCCCAGCTGGCATTATCAATGCTGTAGCCTGTGGCCAGGCCGTCACTGGCACTATCAGGGCACTATCAGGGCAGTGCTTGTGGTCAGCTTGGGGCCTTTGATCTCATAGAAGGGCAGCAGGCATATTCCAGAACCCACCCAGGCCCCTTCCGGAGTTCTTGGAAAGAGGAAACTGCAGAGGATGATTAGCTGGCATCTCCACTGGCTCCAGGGGTAGCTCTGAAAAGCCACCCTGTCACTAGGGGGTTTTGGGCAGAGTGAAGTAGGCCTTGACAAAAATATAAATCAAAAAAGCACCCAGAAAAGGAGATCTCTGCCCTAAGCACCTACCTGAAATGGCAAGGTAGCCTTCCAGAGCAGGAGCCCAGGAGACGCACAGGAACTCTGCACCTGAGCCAGGTGAGAGGACTCTGGCCTTCGCCAAGGCCAAGACCTCAGAGGTTTTCCTGAGGTCCGTCAGAGTTAGGAGCCCCCTGCTTGAGAGGCGAGCCACGGGCTGGGAGCTCGGCTCCAAGCCCTGACCTCCATGCCTGGTGCTCATGCACCACCGCTCACTGCATGACGCCGAGGGCACTCTCATGGCTTCGACGAGGCTCTGCGGCTGCCGGATGTCAGCCAGGCACAGCCGGCCTGTGGTGCAGCACAGAAGTAGGGTGTTGCAGTCCAGGAAGGCCAGGCTGCTGATCTCCTCGCTGCCTCTGGAAGCTGGAAAAGAGAGGCAGGTCTCAAATCCAATGAGGAGCATTTTCAGGATTTCTGTGCTACAGTATTGCCTGAGAAACAAAGCAGAAGTAATGTGTCCAGCTCCAGGGCTCCCAGCATCAGAAAGATGTAGAACTGCTGCAATGAATCCAGAGGAGGCCATGGAGAGGCTCTGAGGACTACAGTCCCTCTGCCCAGGTGACAGGCTGGGTGAGCTTGGGGTGTTCAGCCTGGAGAAGAGAAGGCTCCAGAGAGAAGAGAGGGAGCCCCTTCCAGTGCCTAATGGAGCTCCACGAGAGCTGGAGAGGGACTTTGGACAAGGACCTGGAGTGACAGGACATGGGTGTAGGGGTTCACACTGACAGCAGGCAGGGTTAAATGGGATATTAGGCAGAAATTCTTGTCTGTGAGGGTGGTGAGGCCCTGACAAGGTTGTCCAGAGAAGCTGTGGCTGCCTCATGCCTGCAAGTTGGTTGGAGCTTGGAGCAACCTCGTCTAGTGGAAGATGTCTCTGCTCATGGCAGGGAGTTGGAATGAGATGAGCTTTCAATGTTTTTCCCAAGCCAAACCACTGCAAGATTCTGTGTCTCTGTGGCAAAGGGACAGTGACAAACAGACCTTCCTTTTCCTCAGTGCTGTGATACTGCCACTGGACACACACATCCCCTCTTCCCTCCCCAGTGATGAGCTCTGTGGGGACTGAGTTGCACTGCATAGGTGAAGGCAAAGAGTCCTCAGATTGCCAAGGAAACCAGACCTGCACCCACCACCTGTTGTAACCAGGCTGTCACCTCCCTCGTTTGGGACAGCACCCCTCTGTGTACCCACTTCTCCATATCAAAACTATCCACAGGGCTTGGCAGTGCCCAGATTTGGAACAGAAATGTGAGAAATCAATGTAATGTGAGTGGTAAGCAGCTGGAGATGGACCTGACCATTGTCACCTCTTTCCTCAAGACAATATACTTGTGGCAAATATCTTTATAACCCCTTGTGTATGTCCAAAATTACCTGCTCAGTGAAATGTTTGCTACTCAAGCAGTTAGCATTGCTTTACCCAAACTCCACCTTTCCAAAAATAAGACATTAGGCTTGCCTTGAATACCTGCTGTGTAGACATTTTTCCTTGATTCAACCTCTGTAATTTGGACTCTGTCAAGTCTTGAGCCATGAAGGACCCATGGGGCTCTGGCTGAAATGGTGGCAATTTTAGCCCAGGATTGCCCAGTGCCATTTTCTGTTGCTAAAGTGCTTACAGATTTAATAACATCTATTAGGAAGAGACAGAAACAGATGTGAAACATATTGAAAACCAAGCAATCCATCCAATTAAGCTGCTTCACAACAATACCTCACATAGGTAAAACTGACCTACAAAACCAGTAAGAAATCTAATCATGCCTAACCCCCTCTTCAGGGTAAAACCCCTTTCCAACCCATACAGCAAGGACTGACAAAATGCCAAACAAAATGAATGAAAATTTGTGAATCAAGATGTTTTTGTTCAATGGAGAAGTTTTCCTCTTCTTTTGCACTTCCTTTCTGGTGGTTTACAAGTATTTCTCAGTAGCAGCCTGAATCACAATTGCGATCATTTTTGAGAGAAGTAAGGTGGATCATGGTCTATCCCATAAGGCAATGGATGGAGCTTTATTTCTAACCTTTGAAGTAACTAAGGGGCCACTGTGCCAACTACATGCAGTACAAGGCTACTGTGACAGGCCTAAACATACAAATTCTCTGACGAGGTTTGTGCTGTTAAGTCCAACCAACCAAAATCGGTGTGCACCCTTGTCTTGTACCCTTCTCCAGCCTGTGCCACACAAGGGTGGTCACTCAGAACACGGAAGTGGCACTCCTGTCCTCATCTGACACACAGGAAGAAGGGGACGCTGGAGACATGAAATGTAACAACTGCACTGAGAAACTACTCAAGCTCAGAAGCCCTTACCTGAGTCCTCTGCTGACACCTGCCAGACCTGGAGGGAGCTGTCAGGTGGGCCACTTGTTACCAGCAAGCTGAGGAAACAGAAGAGTCTCACAAAAGAGTCTCCTCAGGGGCAGACAAAAGCCTTGTTTTCCCCAGTCTGGGACAAATTGTTCTGCTGCTCCTCTAAGCAGGAACTCCTGCCTCTGCTTGGAGCAGAGTGGTGGCTGGAAGGACCATAATCCCAGAACTCCTCATGCAGGGATGCTCCACACAGCGCATGCAAACACAGTCCCAGACAACAGCATTTATGAGGATCTGATGAGGAGTGGGTGAGGGAGCTGTGGGGGGCTCAGCCTGAAGAAAAGGCAGCTCAGGGGGCACCTTTCTGTACTCTACAACTCCCTGACAGGAGGGTGCAGCCAGGTGGGGATTGGGCTCTGCTCCCAAGGAATAAGGGACAGCACAAGAGGAAATGGCCTCAAGTTGCACCAGAGGCTGTCTAGGTTGGATATTGTGAAAATTCCTTCCCTGAAAGTGTTGTCCAGTCTTGGCACAGGCTGGAGTGCCCAGGGCAGGAGTGAAGTCACTATCCCTTGAGGGATTTAAAAGTCGTGTGTGGCACTTGGGGACATAGGTTAGTGGTGGGCTTGGCAGTGATGGGGGAATTGGTTAGAATCAATGGTCTCAGATGGCTTTTCCAGCCTAAATGATTCCATGATTCTGTGATTTAAATATCACACTTTCCAGAACGACTACACTAAGAATGATGCAGACAGCCCCAAAGTAGTCAGTGCGGACATGTGTAAAGCAAAAGAGACTGAACAAGGGATATAAACAGCTAGAGGTGTTCGGTCTAAATTCAGAGCAGGAAAAAAAGTTTCTGAACCTGCACAGACAGGGTCTTGTAGAGCAGTGGCACTGGTGTCCTACTCTGCTGCTGAGCACCTGCAAACAGTGCCAAATGCAGATGAAAGGGAAGGTAGAGCAGGAAAACTCTACAGGCCCCTGCTGCTCAGATATGGGGTAGGGAGCAGCAACATCAGCAGTTCTTGGTATGTCACTGGCCCAGACTCACACTGGTCTCTCAGATAGAAGGATTACCAGCTGGGTTGGGAAGCAGACATGGACAAAGAGTTTCCCTTCAGTGGATAAGTGCCCTTTCCATCTCCAATACACCCTGGGAAGGACCTTGTAGTCATACCTGGTGTCCGGCACATATTTCAGGCTGTACACTGGGCGCTCTGAAAATCCACCACATTCTACCTTGAAATCTCTCTCTGGACACAGGCCCTAGAAATCAGAAGCAAAGCCATTTCTTCACATAATGGTGCACAACTTGTGCGCAGTTATCACAACAAATGACAGAGACGCAAGGCAAACTCTTGCTTGGTATGGCTCTTCCCTGTCCAGTGTTGCTTTTTTCAACAGGAGATATAGGACTGAAGGATCCCAAAATAGTCAGAACAAAAATCTGGGGAAAGCTACTGCCAA
>WBMY01003408.1:236269-252020 GCA_013397315.1 Donacobius atricapilla
GGAGGTTGTGCGGGTCGCGGTGCCTGCGGGGAGAGGGCGGGTATGAGGCCGGCGATGCCCGGCTCAGTGCTAGGTGCCGAGGGTCGGGGGTCCCTCACAGTCGCAGTGACTGCACCAGCCACTCGTCCGCCGCCTCCATGACAACGCCGGCCCCGGCGCGCTCCTGACGTCACGTGCCAGCGCGCTGCAGTGACGTCACCGGGCTGAGGCGCCGCCATGAGGGGAAGGGCTGCGCGCGACAGTGCGGCCGCCCCGAGTGGCGGGATGGGCTGGGATGGCAGGGTCCTCAAAGCTTACCCAGTTCCATTTCCCTGCCATGGGAAGGGACACATTCCACTAAACCAGGTTGCTCCAAACCCCATCTAACCTGGAGTTGAATACTTCTAGGGACAGGGCAGCCACAGCTTCTCTGGACAAACTGTGCCAGGGCCTCACCACCCTCACAGACAAGAATTTCTCCCCAATATCCCACCTAATTCTGGCCTCTGTCAGTGTGAACCCATACCCTACGTCCTGTCCTTCCAGGCCCTTGCCCAAAGTCCCTATCCTGCTCTCTTGGAGCCCTGTTAGGCACTGGAAAGGGGTCTTTCTCCTCTCTCTGGAGCCTTCTCCAGGCTGAACACCCCAAGCTCTCCCAGCCTGTCTCCAGAGTAGAGGGACTGTAGTCCTCAGAGCCTCTCCATGGCCTCCTCTGGACTTGCTGCACCAGCTGCCTGTCCTGATGTTTGGGGTCCCAGAGCTGGACATGTTGCTCCTAAACATAAAACCTGCATTCCCGCTTGTTCTGTTGCTCCAGGCCCTTGTCAAGCCTCTCGCCTTTCTGTTCCTCTTCCTTTTGGTCTGTTTTCCTACAGACATGACACAAGCATATGCTCAAACAACTGCAGGATGTTTTCTGTTAGCAGCCACAGCCAGAAACAGTCACATATCTCATTTGCCAGATCATACTGTGAAAAACAAGGTTCAATTTCCTGGTAAATTTTAAGAAATAGGTTTAATAAAAAAATAAGACAATTAGGAGACAAATTAAGCAGAAGAATTACGGCCAGCCAGGTGACTTGGCATCCAGCCGAGTCCACACTGCTCATTCAGAGGTCTTCTTTAAATACCCTTTCTATTGCATCAGCTTATTTTCCACAAAAAAGCTTCTATATTCTAGGAACTGTTTATCATGGCTCTTCCTTGGGCCCACCTTTTTCGAGCATGTGTGTTTCTTGGCTGTGTCTTCATTATCACTTCCAGACTGGGCCTTGGTCCATACTTTCCACGGACAGTCCATGTTGATAGTTGGCATGTCAGCAGCAGGGTCCCCACCATATGTTCGCTGGATGTTCTCTCAACCAAACAGGCTGTTCAATTACAAGCATAACTATATATCAGCTATCCCACTATCATATCTAAGTTTTGCTGATAGCAGAAATAAGAACTATATCCTTACAGCAAAGTCGTTATACATATAGCATTCACCTTAATATTTGCAAAAAACCAACTTTATAATATACATTTATAAAATATCCAGCTTTTCATTCCAGTAGAATCTTCAATGCTTCATGCTTGAAATTCTTTGCCCTCTCCATAGCAGGGGTTTGGAACAAAATAAACTTTAAGGTCCCTTTCAACCCAAACCATTTGTTGGTTCTGTGGCTGTGTGGCAATGGCATCTTTCAAAAATATTAGGTACCTTCAACTGAATGCAGATGAGCCATGTGTTCTCTGACATAAATATATAAAATTACAAGAAAATAGAAATATTAAGTGAGTTAAATCCTGTATTTTAGTTGAGATGCCATAGATCACCCTGTTGAGGGTAAAACATGATTATATCTGTTTTGAAGACTATCACATAGGGTAAAGAGATCTAAATTAGAGAGAGAGATATTCAGAGAGAGCAGGAAAAAAGGCACAGATTGCCCAGAGAAGCTGTGGCTGTCCTGTCCCTGAAAGCGGCTTGGAGCAACCTCGTCTAGTGGAAGGTGCCCCTGCCCATGGCAGGGGGGTTGGAATGAGATGTCCTTGCAGGGAGTAGGATGAGTCATCTGCAAATAAAACTATATCTGAGTAATGTGAAGGAACATCGGTTAAATCAGTCTGTGGGTTATTTGAAATGTGCATTACTTGCTCCCACTGGGATGTTCTCCATCATCAGGCAGAGGCAATAGGCTCATCGGATTCAGGGCGTTGCATCTTCTTAAATCATCTTATGCTTGTTCTGGTGTTAGAATTGCTGCTGCTGCCACCAATTTAATGCAGTGTGGTGCTCCCGCTGCACCTGGGTCCAGGTGTGGTCAGCTCTTCTCTGTCTCTTCATTCTTGGTTGCTTTAGTCAGAAGCAGTCAATTCCCCCAACCTTGGAATCCACAGTCAACAAAACACCACACCTCCAAGAAAACCTTGTATCTGCTTTTTGTGACCAGACATGGGAGGTCAATTATTGCCTCTGTTCTTTCTGGCTTTATCATTTGTTGCCCCTTCCCCAAAATAAGGTCTAAATATTTCACCTCCCTTTGGCACAGCTGAAGTTTGGATGGACATACTGTTACCTTTTTTGCTAGAACAATACAAAATGTGCAGTGTACATAAGTAGAGTAATTTTATCCCTTAATTGCAGTGCATTAAGTGCCAGAATTCTCTGCAGATACAACAGGGCTGTGAGATGGATAAGGAATTGGTTGCATGGTCACATCCAGAGGGTGGTGATCAGTGGCTCAGTCCTGATGGACATCAGTGACCAGCAGTATCCCTCAGGGGCCTGTAATTGGACCAGTGTTATTTCATATCTTCATTAATGACACGGACAAAGGGATTGAGTTGACCCTTGGCCAATTTGCAGATGACACCCAAGCTGAGTGGTGCAGGTGACCCACATGAAGAATGGATTGTCATTCAGAGGGACCTGGACATCTTGAGAACTGGCTCATGGAAATCTCATGAGGTTTAACAAGACCAAGTGCAAGGTGCTGCATCTGGGTTGATGTGGGCCTGGTATTTCTGAGTCTGAGAGATTTTAACCTGCTAGTAGGCTAAAATCTCTCAGACTCAGAAATATCAGGCCCACAGGTTGAGGCAAGTCCAAGCACAAGTCCAGACTAGGTGGGGAATGGTTTTGAGAGCAGCCCTGCTGAGAAGGACTTGGTGGCGCTGGTGGGTGAAAGGCTGAACATACACAGGCTGTGTGCGCTGCGAGCCCAGAAAATTCTGTATGCTAGGCTGCATCCAAACCCTCATGAACAGTAGGGAATGGGGGGGATTCTGTCCCTCTACCCCACTCAGGTGAGACCCACCTGCAGAGCTTCATCCAGCTCGGGGTCCCAGCACAGGAAGGACCTTGACCTGATGGACCAAGTCCAGAGGAGGTCATGGAGATGATTAGATGGGTGGAGCACCTCTGCTGTGAGTAACGGCTGAGAAAATTTGGAGTGTTCAGCCTGGAGATGAGAAGGCTCCAGGGAAACCTTACACCACCCCTTTCAGTACCTACAGGGAGCCTACAGAAAAGATGGAAAGAAACTATATTCAAGGTCATATAGTGACAGGACAAGGGGTAACAGCTTCACACTACCATAGAGCAGGGTTAGATGGGATATTGGGAAGAAATTCTTCCCTGTGAGGGTGGGGAGGCCCTGGCACAGAGAGCTGTGGCTGCCCCATCCCTGGAAGTGTTCAAGATCAGGCTGCCTGGGGCTTGGAGCAATCTGGTCTAGTGGAAGGTGTCCCTTCCCAAGGCAGGGAGTTTGGAATGAGATGATCTTTAAGGTCTATTCCAACCCAGACTCTCCTGTGGTTCTGTGATTCTACTTCCTGAAGATCACAACACAACTTAAAAGCATTTTATAATTTACTTTTCTTTTAATAGCCAAAGTTTTTTCCGTCCTGTGTGTGATGGTCTGGGTTCTTTCTCTGGAGTCATTGGATCCTGGCATGTTTCTGAGTGGCTGCTCACCTGCCTCTGGCCTCAGGCTCCTGCCATTTCCCACCACACAGCTTGCACACTGTGCTAAATGTATTTCTTAATGATTTATTTCCTAGTCTGGGATTTTGAACATTCTCCCAGTCTACAGCCACGTTTCCATATTCTTTCAGTTAAGCTTATAAACCCATTTGACCTGCAAAAAATGCATAAAATGGTAAGAGGATAAGAAAGAATTTATTCTCCACTCAGTATTTTAAAGTATTTTTTTTCAACATTTGTTTGCATTTTTCAGTGAATGATATAGTGAAAATCAAAGGAATGCCACTTGGGTTCCCTCCCAAGGGAACAGAGAGGTGAAATGTCACCATGGGTTGATAATTGAAGAATAATTGATTTGATCTATAAACTGTTACATGCCCCAAACAGTTGTCATTCTGCAGTGCCATGGGGTCTCTTCCTGCCTGGCTGTTTGCTTGGCCAAATAAACACTAGAAAGATCTTATAGTTCTTTGTCAGTAGATGAATTAATGAGCTGAGGGTTGAGGAAAAGGTGGAAGGGTGTCAGCTGTGGTGTGAGATGGGTCTGTGGAGCACTGTTTAGTGACTTAGAACACCTAATGTTTCGGAAGGCATCAAAATATCTTTATATGTCCTGTCCTCTCAGGATTGGAGCTCAGCCACATATCCATGTTAAAAGAAGAGGAGGATTTTCCCAAGGGAGTTTTGATGAGCTCTGGACAACACTCCTCATAAAATATCTTAATCAATTATTTGCTGTTTGCTTTGCCTCTGTGCTTAATTGGATTGATCTGCAGCTGTGAGAGTAGTCTGATAGGCAAGAAAAGGACAACTGGAATGATAAAAAAGGCAAGAGAAGAGGAAATAAATAACCTGACATAGCCAAACAGCAAGGGACAAAGAGATGCCTGAACAAAACCTAAAGTGGTCCAAAAGTATAGATGAAGAACTTGTTGGAAAAATGAAGCTGACACAGGCAACATGATGTGCAGAGAGGTCCCACCAAATTGTGCTGACTCTGCAAAGGAGGAGGTGCTTCACTCTCAGCACTGCCTTCAAATTTTTCCAGCTTGTGGTCCAGAGGGGCCCAAGCAAAATTGCAGTGATAATCCTTATGGTCACACACCTAAATGAAAACATGCACTTTATGGTGTGAA
Source organism: Donacobius atricapilla (assembly GCA_013397315.1). Taxonomy (NCBI): domain Eukaryota; kingdom Metazoa; phylum Chordata; class Aves; order Passeriformes; family Mimidae; genus Donacobius; species Donacobius atricapilla. The sequence goes on from WBMY01003408.1 coordinate 241,355, forward strand.
AAATGAATTGTGAGGTGGGCCTGTGTTCATCTGGGGAATAGCACAGCAGAGACAGGCTGGATGAAATCCATCTCCTAAGATAAATTTGTTACTCTGCTTTAGCTGCCACTCTAGTAATGTTCAACCTGTTGGGTGCAAAGGTGACAGTCTGATGCCCCTGGTCACATAGCCACATGGACTATGTGGCTTGTACTGATCTGTTGGTGTTTGGTATGTTGGTGAGAGGAGGGCAGTGGGAATTCCCAACCATCACTGAGGTCATGATCATGTTGGAAAGTGCTACAAAGGCATCAGGGAAGAGGACAAGCACATAGAAGGTGTAATATGGTTGTAGTTGTCTTTTGGCAGCTTAACAGGAGTGCTTTTTGCATTTCTCAAGCCATTTTCACCTCAAAGTTGAAAACCACTTTTGTACTCTTTATTAATTGCAGAGAACCTGTGCTCTTGTACATGTTCTGTTTCTGCCATGACAAAATTCACAAGTATGTTCAAAATGAAATTGTTATCTTCAGTTTCAATGTTACAAATTACAGTGTTCAAAATTACAGGTCATCCTGCAAGATAAGCTCATGACTCCCTCAGTTGCACATTTATTTTCCCTGTCCAGACTGGACTACTCAGCTCCTGCCTTCCTCAGTTTTCATTCATGGTCTGTGTAACAACTAAAAACTTCTCATGGGGTGCAGTAAGGGTTTATGGCCCTTAAAACAACTCTGCCACTCCCCTCCCCATTAAGGCAGGGGAGAGAAAATCTACCAAAAGGCTCATGGATTAACATAAGAGCAGAGAAAGATCACTCATTCATTACCATCTCGGAAAAAAACAGACTTGATTTGGGGAAATTGGTTTAATTTTTTATCAATCAAATCAGAGTAGGATAATGAGGAATAAACACCAAATCTTAAAACACTTTCCCTGTATTCCTCTCTTCTTCCAATCTTCTTGAGTTCAGTCAAGGCTCAACTTAACTGGCATGGAGTCCTCCAGCTGCTGCAGGTGGATTTCTGCTCCCCCGCGCCCTCCATGAGCTGCAGGAGCGCAGCTGCCTCACTATGGGCTATTGGCTGCCAAGGACTCTCAGCTCTGACACCTGGACCACCTCTTGCCCCTCCTTCTGCACTGATCTAGGGTACTGCAGGGCTGTTGCACTCACATATTGTCACTCCTCTGTCTGACTGAAGTTGCCCAGTATTCTTTACTTTCTTGAATGCTTTGTCTGAGAGATCATCCCAGTGTTGCTGATGGGCTTGGCCTTGGCCAGCAATGGATCTACCTTGGAGCTACCTGGCATTGGCTCTGCCACACATGGAGGAAGTGTCTGGCATCTTCTCACAGAAGTGACCCCTATAGCCACCACACTTTCAAAACCTGGCCACATCCAATACAGAGGAGTTGTCAAAGAGTCTGAATATCCCCAGAGCAGAGGGAAGACTTCCCCCAGGACAACTGCCCTGATTTTGGGTCATGCTGTTTTGTGGGTCTGCACTCAGCCTGTGCCTGTAGCATATCCTGAGGTGCTGCAGAAGTGAGCCTTTAACCCCCTTGTTGCATGTTAGTTTGGGGTTAGAACCCTTCTTTCCGGGAGAGAGCAAAAAGCCAGCATTACTTCAACAACTTTGAGAACACTGATGCCAAGAACATAACTTCTGTTGACCGAGCAAAAGGAAAGCAGGCCTCAGATCCTTAAAATTACAGCTCAATAGACTAGCAATAACTTTTCTTACTGGCCCTCAGCAATAATAAAGGACAGATGGTTGCAAATCTTCCCACTATTCTGTCTTGGCATTCACACTAAAACAGACAGATCTGGTCATCTACAATAATACTTGTCTGGGAGGGGACAGGTACCTTGAAGTGGTGTCAAAAAAGAATTCAACCTGTGAAACAGTTTTGCCAATGTTAATGTAGGAAAAGTAGGGTTTATATAAGACGAAGTGCAGCCTATATTGTACAAAATTTGCCATTTCTGTCCCATTTGTAAGGAAAGCAAAGTGACAGACCTAAGCATGCATTTTTTATAAGATCTCTCTGACTCCATGTAATTTAAATTTAGTAGCAATGATGGCTGCAATGAAGGATGAACTGTTATGTTGTGGAAGTTGGTTTTTGTCACTGATGTTGGTGACAGGAATGTGACAAGAAGACACCGAGTTCATGCAGCAGCAGCTGGAGTTTATTTTTGGGTGTCCCCTTTTATGTGGGCATCAAATTCCCTGTGCTTACAAATGTGATTTGTTAAGGGTCTTAACTCTGCCCAGCTCACTGGCCAATGGTATGGATGCATTCGTGATTCAATGGGATTGGCTGGGGTCCCCTGTTTGAGTTTGAATCCACCCTGTCATTTATCTTACCCGGGGACTTGTTTACTTCTATTCTCTAACAAACCAGGCTGGTCAAGTTGGTGTCATGGCCAATTTATCTGTGCAGCTTACAGACCAGGTGTAACTGTCACAGGTTTTCACAGTATTTCAGGGAACAAGCAAGAAAAATGGTGCAAGTCAGAAACAAACACTGCTATGAAGAGCTGAGGGTGGCCAGAGCAGGATCTGTGAGGACAGTCATGGGTGAAAATCAAGAAAATCCCTGTACTTCTGATTCAGGAATGGTTCTTGACTTCTGAGACTGCTTTTGAGAGACAATTTTACACTTTATATACTCTGTTATTCAAAGGATACTTAGGTGTTTTTGATTTAGCCCTTTGCCATCGTGCTTTTTTCTCACTATAGTTGTCCATAAGAGCTGCCCTGATACATGTTCTGTTCCTACAAATCTGCAGAAAGAGGAAGATTTGTATTAATGAAATGATTCCATGACAAATGCTATGAAAGGACATTAACTGGATAAAACTAGTGAGAAACAGTGGGCCATGTCTCTTCAGTCATTCATTTAATTGTTTAATTTCATTCAAGACTTTTCTTTCTCCAGACAAGCATGTCTTGGTTTAAAAGACAGGTATCTGCCAAGGGAGGTGGGAACCTCCCTCAAAATGGAGAATATGAACCCCTTCCCTCCAAATTATTATAACTTTGAAATTAGGGGCTTTCAGGCAAAGATATGCGAAAAGGAATAAAAGGTTTTCTACTAGTATGTGGATGTATAACAAGGCAAACAAACAACAATGGTAACAATAACAAACAAGAAAAGAAAACCCAATAAACCCTCTCTTCTCGCTCTTCAAGCCCTTTCCCCTTAGGTGCAGTTACGTTCGCAGCCAGCAGGGGCGCTGCTGGTTCCCCATGGGCCGGGCAGGTGCAATGACTGCCGCTCGGCGGCAGGGGGCGCTGTGGAATGAGTGGACAATGGCGGACGGGCTCGGCAGAGGTGGATGGAGACGCGGCTTCCTCTACAAACCCCAGGGGCAGCCGATCCGGTGCCCGCTCTGGGCAGCAAAGAGAGCTGTGGCAGGAACCTGGGAAGCAGCAAGCTGGAACGGCAGGGCGGGCTCACCCGGGGTGGCAAGGAAGAGGCAGCAGAAACTCAGCAGCTGTAGCTGGAACCGTGGGATGTCCTGGCAGGCAGGGGGTGAAGTGGGTTTTTGCTGCAGTGTAGCAAAAACCCGGAGCAGGGACAGAGGGACAGCAGGAGCTGGGCAGGGGCAGCCAGGCTCCCGAACACGGCAGGGAGACGCTCCCTGGGAGGGGGAAAGAGCTCGGGATCCCGGGTTTTCCCCTGGGGCACCATAGCAGATGGTGAAAGTCTTTTTTTTGGTAAGGTAGGGTGTTAGTAAGGTCCCAGTTCAGTGGCTGCTCTCACGAGCAAAGGCTCACCCGTGGCAGGGGACAAACAGGGCAGGGCTGGGCTCCGGTGGCAGCAGAGAATTCTGCCCCCCCCCAAAGCAGCAGCTCGACCGTCCTTCTTTGAAGCCGAGAGAGCAAGAAGAGCCAGCAGCTGCCCCATCCCCCCTTTTCCCGGCCCAGTTCTCCAAGCCCAATTCCTCCGAGAGAAACCCTCAGATAAGAGAGTAGCCAGCCAGACTGTTCCCAGGGCAACTTCTTTTGTCTGTCTTAGGTACGGGGTCCTTATGGTGTCTTAGCAACAAAATGGGAGAAACTTCCCTAAGTGAAAGAAAACAAAAGGAAAAACCCTAACAAATCCTAAAATTACGATCTTTTGGTCCAGATTCAAGACAAACCAAAGGGGAGACTGAACTGGGTTACAAAATGCATAGAAAACACTTCTCCCTCAGGAATGGAGTAATTAAGAGTTGAAAATAATTGAAGGTAATGTCAGTATTGGTAGAAAGTACCCTATGTTCCTGCTCTGTTCATATCCTTCTAGCGGTACCTGCCTGAGACTGGTGGGGGACTGGAGCTGGGTGGAGTCTTGGACTGACTCTGCACAACCATTCTGAACTTGGTACAGAAAAGCAACACTGTTTCTCCAGCTCCCACAAGTGTGTGGCTCAGAAACTCCGTTATTGTCCTGCCCAGATCACAATGTGAACAAGACCTTGGAAGTACAGATATTTGATGTGTGCAGTCAATAAGTTGGGCTCTGGGAGACCCAAATACATCTCCTCTGTGCTGCAGGAGAGTGAAAGAAAGAGACTTTCAACTTTTTGCCTTGAAAATTATTTATTTTTGGAATCAATGTTTGCATTTGGTGCTGTGAAATCCATGTCTTCTGAAAGGAGAACTATACTAAAACCACTACTGATCAACTCCTTCCCTTTTGGTGGAACTCAGCCCCTCTGTTTTCCTTAGAATTTTTTTCCCTGCCATATACAAGCAGTGAAGTCATCCTTAAGTAGGTCACTGGCTTGTCAGAACTTGGTCTTCTGTGTGGGTTAAAGGGGAGAAGTTAGTCCTATTCCTGGGACTATGCCTCAAATTCATTTGAAAGTACAACATATAAACTTCAGCTTTGGTTGGTTGCCTGAAAAGAAGAGCACAACCTTTTTCTTTTCCCTTCTAATGGAAAAAAAATTAGCAGTAGGAATATTTGAACATTAAAGAAATGCAGAACAACTTTGTGTTAATAATGTTAAACCTCACCTAAATTACAGCTAGAAAATAAGGGGTTTGGGTAACAAGGAGATCCTTTCTTGGGGAAAAACTCAACCACTTTCTTGGGGAAAAACCCCAACCATCATCAATTTCTCCTCTGGAAGCAGCCAGGCAGGTACCCACAGGCCAAGTGTGCAAGCAGCAGCAATGCATCTTGCTAGCAAGGATGTTAAGGGATATCCCTGGCCTTCTGTCTACTTAAAAGAGAAGAGCAGGATATAGGATAGGATATTCAGTATAATATAATTCTTTCAAGAAAGATTTTGCTAATTCAATAAAATAGAATTATTCAAAAGTATTTTTAGAAGATTTGGCAATATAATACATGGAATTTGAAAAAATAAATGTTCAATAAATTCTGGCTTATTTTACCATGCAGAAAGTTTCTTTCCCCCAAAATGAAGGAAAAAGGAGCAGAAAAAACCAAAATCCGATACTGCAAACAAGCTGCTAGGTCCTAAAAAAGCAAATGAGTGAAATAAGTGATTGAACACAGAATCATGGAAGAGTTTAGGTTGGAAGGGACTTTGAAGATAATCTCATTCCATCCCTGCTGCCATGGACAGGGACACCTTCCACAATACTAGGTTGCTCCAATCCCTGTCCAACCTGGCCTCACCCTATCAAAAAGATTTAATTGAAATCTCAAGTTGTAAACCACATAAAAAATCATTATATCTTAAAAACAAACAAACAAACAAGCCCAGTGGCTTATATAGATGAAAATGAATAAAGCTAAAAATGAGATGGAAAATATTCTGTTACAGACAGCTGTATCAAAATCAGAAATGAGCTGTACCCTCTGTGTGTGTTCATGAGTGGAAAAATACAAGAGAGGACTCTGAAAGGGAAAAATGAATTCTTGTAACAATTTACATGACAAATATGTGCTGATTAGTACATGGACTGATTAAACTGTTACATTTTTCCCCCACACAAGGTATCACTGGGACAAAAGACTTATCAGCATATACAAGTAAAAATTAGTAAAAGAAGCAGATGAAAATATTATTGCTCCATGCTTATCTCCCCAGAGCCAGTGTGTGAGTTGAATGATTAACATGAAGGACTCTTACAGCAGGAGCTGGACATGGTCACAATTAATGCGACTGACAGCGTTCTGGCACCTGGTGGCCAAGGCCTGTAGGGTCCAGGCCAGGTGGGGAGCAGATGACACCTGCCTTGCCCCAGTCCTTGTCTTGATGTGCTGACCACGGTCTGCAGCTTCATGCACTTGCACACCTGGAAGACCCCACCTTGAAGAGCTGCCTCCAGCTCCAGGGCCCCCAGTACAAGAAGGACATGAAACTGCTGGAGCAAATCCAGGGGAGGCCAGAGAGATGCTCCAAGGGCTGGAGCCCCCTGCTCTAGAGCCATGCTAGAAGAGCTGAGGGTGTTCATTCTGGAGCAGAGAAGGCTCCAGGGAGACCTTAGAGTCCCTGCCAGGGCCTAAAGGGGCTGCAAGAGAGCTGGAGAGGGACTTTGGGCAAGGGGCTCAAGTGACAGGACAAGGGGCAGTGGCTTCCCAGTGCCAGAGGGCAGGGTTAGATGAGACAGTGGGAAGAAATTCTTGGCTGTGAGGGTGGGATGCCCTGCACAGGTTGTCCATAGAAGCTGTGGCTGTCCCATCTCTGGAAGTGTTCAAGGCCAGGTTGGTTGGGGCTTGGAGTAACCTGGTCTAGTGCGAGGTGTCCCAGCCTATGGCAGGGGGAATGGAATTGGATAAACTTTGAAGTCCCTTCCAACCAAAACTCTTCTGTTATTCTATGATTTTATGAAGACAATGAGAGTTGGCATCCCTGGCAGCCCATGGGGTGTGCAATAACCCTGGGCTCTATGCTTATCCCTGCTTTGTTCATGCAAGAAACAGTTTCTTGATTAAGCTGAAAGAGCTGGGCATAGCATTTATTTTCATGCATTCCAGTAATTTCATTGAGCATTCTGTGTCAGTCATTTTTGAGTCCTTTGTGGCTGATGCACCAGCTCCTTACTGATGCATTTACCCAGAAAGGCAGAATATGGAAAGCCATGTGGTGCTTTGGAAGACTTTGAAGATACTGGCTACCAGTGCTACAGTTTAACACACGGCCAGAGTGTTATCAGCCTAGTGAAAATGTATCAATCTCTGAGGATGTCCTGCACTTCTCAGAATGGCTTAAAATAATTGCCTCTTCAGGGGTGTTTTGCAAAGTAAAGGTTTTAATAAAAGCAAAATAATAAGCTATACAGAAACAAAAGAAAAGCCGAGCAGAGGCGTCAGAGAAGCCAGACACCTTGCTACAACCCCCCAAAAAGCCCAGAGCACCTCTGTGCTCATCCTTAAGTACTGAATGATCTAGGAGGGTTCTTTTGGCAAATGCCAATAGAAACAGCTACAGGTTTTGAGAAACATCCTGAAGATCCAAGCAGTTCCCCTGTACTGCCACTGGGCCAATTACAATGAGAAGGATACAGAAAATTCTAGTTTAACTTCCTTACATGTTTAAAGGTAAATTGAAACTTTTTTTTCCTCATTATAGAAACACCTGTTCAGGTGTGGAAATGCATTACTACATACTAGGAAGAATTTAGTAACAATAATGTGTATTCCCGAGTGTTTTAAATATGTGGTGTCCAAATTATCTTTACACTTACTTCAGTCATATTTGAACCAATTGAACTGTTGAAGTGAGTCTTATAGCATTGAGGAACACATTAGTTCCTGGTGAAGTGGCTTCAATCAGGCACAGGTCATTCCTCCTTTTCCCAGGGCAATGGCTTGGACATCCAGCCTAGTGGTGAAAAATGGTGATTTTTATTACCATGTCATTAAAACTCACTGTGTTCAGGAGGTTTTTTATGGATGTTGGGGGCTAGATTTGTTTCTTTTTTATGTACAGATTTTTTCCCCATAAATTGCTAGGAGACTAACTACTGGATACTTAGAGGTGCTTGACCAAAACAAAGAAGTGGCCAAAGGAGAGTGTAGCGCCAGGCTACACCATTTTTTTGTTTCGGGGAGTTTCTCTCAGAGGGGGAGATAATGTGAATTTTGGGGCAGGTAAAGGACGGGGCTGGGGGTAGTTTTGCTCTCTAGCTCTTGGCATCGGAGAGACGACAGTCAGGCAGCAGCTTACTGCGGGAGGAGTTTTCACTGTCACCGCTGGGTCTGCTCCTGAGAAAATCTACCATCATCTGCTCAGGAATGTGTGCCCAGGAATTCTGGGCTTGCCTCCTCCTGCCCTGCTGGGCCAGCCCTGTCCCACCACTACTGCTTTCTTCAGCACTGCTTTGGGGCTTTTTTGCTGTGCTGTATCCCTGCACTGCCCTGCTGGGACATCCCTGCCGTTACAGCTACCACAGATGGAGCAGCCTGAGATTTCCCACCATTCCAGCTTGGTGCTCTCAGAGTGCCGCTGGGGCACCAAGATCAGACTGCCCCGGGCTTTGTGAAACTAAACCCCCTTGAGGTTCCTGGTTCTTTTTATCATTAATGCTGTAGTTGTTGCTGTTTGTTTGCTTTTTTTGTACATACTAGTAAAGAATCGTTATTCCTATCCCCATATCTTTGCCTGAGAGCCCACTTAATATACAAAATTCTAATAATTCTGAGGGAGGGGGTTTGAATTCTCCATTCCAAGGGTGATCCTGCCCTCCCTAGCAGATACCTGTCTTTCAAACCAAGACAATAGACATGAACTGATGTAGCATCATGGTTTTGTTGCAGGTATTAGCTTTAAAATGAAAGGGGGTAGGGCTACATTAGAATAGTGTCTGGTGGGCATAGGCAGGATCTAGAGATCAGAAACCTCCTGGAAGTGAACAAATAATTCTACAGTTATTGACGTAAGTTCAGGAGCTTTACAGCTTACACCAAATTGCACAAGCCCAAAGTGGTGTTACTCATACTAATCCAGAATTTCCCTTAAGTACAAGAACACAGAACAATTATGCATTAGAGAAGGATTAATGAATATAATGGGTAATCAGCATGAAAGCAGAGAGATCCAGAGCACAGTTGTAGGTGGAGTTTTCTTGGCAGCTGGGGGATTACTTGGTACTGCCATGCTAAATCAGCTCACTGCTGCAGGCTCTTGGATGTGCTTAGACCACTTTTTAATCATTAGGTTTGATACCACAAAAACTGTGTCAAAGGGAGAATTGAATGGAGCTAAGTATTTCTTGTTTATGCCCTTTGTACATTTATCTCCTCATAGGCAGCTCCATGGTTAAAATCTGTTCTTAAGTGTGACAGGCCTGGGCTGGGTAGAGCTGATTGACTTCCACAGTTGGTACATCCAGCATGTTAATTGCTGGTAGCAATTGGTTAATGAGTAATCTGGGGAAGGTATTCCCAAAATCACAGAATCACAGAAGAGTTTGGTTTGGAAGGGGCCTTTAAAAGGTCATCCAGTCCAACACCCCTGCCGTGGTGTCTCAGCTTCGAGACAAATTTTAGGAGAAAACTACTCTGGAATGAGCGTTTCATCTAAAGAGAAGGGTTCCAATAATCCCTTTTTGCCAATGAGAGGACTGAATGCTTGTGTGTGAAAGTGCAAAAAAAAAAAGTAAAACTATTTATTAACAAAACAAGATTCCTGCAAAGCAGAGGAAAAAAATTGAACCTTACATCCGACCCCCACCTCACCACGTGGCTAGGAGGCAAACATGGTGGCTGCCCTTCTTCATCTCAGGAAAGGGAGGAGAAAAAAGTTTACACAGCAGCTGGGAACCTGTTGGATTTCTGGCATGGGTCTTCTCACAGCAGGCAAAGTTGGTGGAGTTTAATGGCCCTTCTTTTGCTGTGTGAGAAACAACCACTCACTTTAAAATTTTAAAAGTTTATTAAACCTCAATAACACAACAAAGGGACTGAATAAAGAGAAAAGGGACAGTGCTGGGTGCTTAGCTGCAGCCAGAGGCACATCCACAAAATGGCGGCTCTGCTTTTTATACCCCTGGTGTTGCATCAACCAAATACATATTCTTACGTGGTTCTCATATATCCCTGGCTCCTCCCAAAGTCTGCCAGTTGACTTTTCTGTGCCATCCATTGGTGGAGACCTTCTTGCAGTCTGATTGGAGGTAAGGTGTTGTCATTCCAAGCCTCCCCAGCGACAAGCTTTCCCCATTCCCTGCTGCCCTATGCCAGGGGCTCATGTACACGCCCTCCCTCCACATGACCATGACAACCCTGACAACCAGGGTTGTCCAGTGGCAACAACACAAAGGGAGGGAAAGGGGATTATAGAGAGAACAGTGTGTCCAAAAACCTACAGTAACAGAGTTACACATCAAAAGAACCTCAAATCTCAACAAAACTTGCCTTAACACACACACACAATATTCATCTCTTAATTGTGAGAGCCAATCATCATTCTACCCATCTATAACAGCTGTCTCAGTCTTTCCTGGGGTTTGGACCATCCGTGGCCACCCCCTGCAGGCTCCTCAGATTGAAGAAAAACAGCAAACCAAGACAGTTCAAGGAAAAAAACCCAAAAGGCTGCTGATAGGTTTGCTGGTGAAAAGCCTCTAGGCCAATGGAAGGAAAAACCCAAAACCCAGAACCTTCTTACCTAAATTGGTGAAATTGATCCAATAAAGCCAACAAAGTAACAATCTGTGTAGCTATGGACCAGGTGAGAGAGAGAGAGAGAGAGAGAGAGCGAGAGAGAGAG
>WBMY01003409.1:10412-64039 GCA_013397315.1 Donacobius atricapilla
CCCTCTGTATCCAACACTGTAGAGAGGTAAATTGCATGTTCATGGGAAGCAGTTATATGCAAGATGGGTAGAAAGAATGGCAAAGCATTTACCTCTGTTCTAACAGAGACAGGGTTTGGCTGTTTCCAACAAAATAATTTACTTGTCTAAATCATGGTTTTTCTTAAGACAAGTTTTCTTCTTGCTGTGAATGCTGTAGGAATTACCCAAGCTTTGTTTCCCAAGCAATAAAAATAAGCACCTTAAACCTCTGGCCACTAAACTGTGATCTTTCCAGGCACTTTATTTAAGACTCTCATCTTTTTACATTTCAAATTTCAACTTAATCTTCAAGAGATTGTCCTGCCTGAGATACTATGATTTTGTTCCTGTATTCCAAGGCAAAATAAACCATTTCATTTTAGGTCAACATTTCTTAGATTCTAGTGAAAATCAAAGCCACTAAAGTCATCTCTGCTCTCTGGTGTTAGTGCTGTCTGCCAACTCTAATTTGTCTATTTATTGTTGCACTCTGCATGTTAGTCTGACCATCAACATCTAAGAAATTGTTGGGCTCTGTCAGCTGCTTTCTAAGACTGCTCCTAGACAATGCTCTCCAGGAGGCAGGTCCAGCCTTCCTCTGTGTGGCTGTCAGCTGTGGTTTGCAAGCAGAAATTCTAGCATTGTAGTGATTAGTCACATCCTAGTTTTGAATGGCTACAGGTCTTTTCCTCACCTTCTCTTTTCATTAACTATGCATTGGTATGACTTTGGATGACCTGCTGTTGGATGTTTTTAGTAGAGATGCTGTGTATTTCTACCACCTCTTTGTATCATTCTGCCTCTCTTTGATCCCTTTTCATTAGATTATAGTAATAAAAAAAAATGAACAAAAGAGAGTATCTTCTCAGAAAAAGGGCTTAACAGGTTTTATAAGAACATAGAGGGAAGTTATTTTGTTTTCATTTTTTGTGGTCCCCAAGTAGTCTGACACCTTAAGAGTTCTCAAAAAACCTCAACAAAGAGCTGAAGCAATTGAAAATTGGGATATCTGCTGTCAGGTTTATTGTCTTGTTCTTGTTGGAATAAATGGTGTACGTTTCTGACTTAACTCCAGATGACAGTCAAGCACAAATATTAAGCAATGGATGCTAAATACAGCTACAAAATTTTGTCAGGGGAAATTATATTAATCGGTTTGGCAGCAGATCTGTGAATTTTCACTAGGACTTTAGTGATTAGTTGTGTATTTTGGATTTCTGGGAATGGAGCTGAATGAATACCATGGTTGCCACATAAGGAAAAATTTCTAACTGTCATGTGCAACCTCTTGTGTTTTTTGAATTATGAATGTGACAGAGGAACAAAAGCCTCAGCATGTTCTAGTGAGGAATTCTTTGTATGCACTTGAATTCTATACTGTCTAGATCTTTCTTTCTAGAAAAGAACTCTGATGTTTGTTCATTTACAGAAAGGTAATCTCCCAAACTATTTCAATAATTATAACCATCAGAGAAGGCCAGTCAGACCCCTTGGCAGCCTCTAATAACCAGAGGAAAACAGGAGTAAAATCCATTTTATAGTTATGCTTCAAATGTCAAATGGCTCATGCATAGAAGTACCTCAAAATGTAGCTTGTCTAATATTGAGGAAATGTACAAGGTGCATACAGTCTGGATTATTAGATATGGTGTTAGGAAACCAGTCTTGGTTCTTAAGTCCCAAAGAAGGCCCTTGTCAGGAGTATTTCCCCTTGGCTCAGTGCTGGTGAGGCTGCCCCTGGAGTACTGAGTGCAGTTCTGGGCTCCTCAGGACAACAGACATGGGGAACTACTAATGAGAGTCTATTGAAGGGCCACAAAGATGATTAAGACTCTTGACCATCTCTCCTGAGGAAAGTCTGAGAGCTGGGACCATTTAGCCCGGAGAGGAGAAGGCTCAGAGTGCATCTGATCAATGTTTATAAATAGCTAAAGCAAAAGTGTACAGAAGATGGATCCAAGCTCTTCTCAGTGGTCCTCAGTGACAAGTCAAGTGACTTTCCAACCAAAAATAAAACCTGTAGGCCCATGTTGAACAGTAGGAGTTTCCAGAATTGGCGGTTCAGTTGGAAAGCTTCAGTGTTTTGACTACAAAAATTATTTATTACTTTCTTCCTGTGTGCAAATTCAAATAAAAATCATTTAATGTAAATCTAGTTAAGGAAATAATTTTTCAAATTATGTTTTCTTAAAGAAAATTAGATATTAACTCTAGATCATAGGGTTTTGGTATGCCATAGAATGTTTACTGTGAAATGAAATACCTTAAATAGTATTTTCTGTAACAATATGCTGGTAGGTTCCTGCTCAAACATGGCACCTGGGGTTCATTCAGCATTCACACTTGATGAGGAAACCACGTTCTTGCTTCAAAGGATAAAAGCAATGTAGTGCTGAAGTCATGTGATGTGCCATTCTAAGAGGTCAAATACAGGCACCCAAATCACTTGAGCAGGTTAATTCACCAAGCTATTGTACTTTGTTAATATGCCGCTAAGGCATTTTTCTTTTCTGAACATATTTTAGGGAATTGACTTCTCTTTTTTATTAGAAAGTTTGTATTTCCAGCTGAAAAATCATGTCTTCTCCTTAGCTTATTCCTTGGCCTATATGGTGTCATGATTGGTTTGGTTTTTTTCTTTTTTTTTTTTTGGTTATACTAAAGATAAATCAATTAACTCACTTTATCATCTCCAGATGATCTTTTTGAGCATACTCAGTTTGTTTCCTTCCATGAAAGAAGTCATGACTTAAAACCTAAATTATGTCATAATTAACCTAAGCAGTCCTCCTATAAGCCTCGAGCTTCAATGTCTTTTGTCTGTCAGTCAAAATGACATTTCTTACAGCAGAAGCGATTGCTAGGACAAGGTGAGATAATTACCCTGCTGACCATTTTATATTGTGGTTCACTAGGGCAAAGTCCCAGTTAAGCTCTTTCCAGCTTTTCATGCTGAGTGGTCTCAAACTGTCAAATGTGTAAAAGTCTGAAGGGAGGATTTGGGTTCATATCCAGATCAGGGGGAGAGATGAAAGACAGTGATATGCCTTCTCCCTCAGGAAAACCAAGTTTTCTCGGTAGTTTTAGACCTGTTATGGAACACGTTATACTGTCTGAAAGATGTTTTTTGAGGGATTTAGTGTTGAACCTTCGTAACAAATCTTTGTTTATCTGGAGTTTTGTACATCATCTTTTAAAAAACATTTTTCTTGGATTTGGTTTGATAAAATGATTTTTTTTTTAGGAATACAGAATAAAAACTTTCCTGGATTCTGTTTGAAGTGAGACTAGAATAAGCCTGTTGTTTAATATACCTGCATACCATTGAGAACTTTATTTTTCCTAATTAAAACTACATGAATAGAAATACCCAAAATATCCAACCAGAACTAAACATTTGAAATATACTAGAAGTTGATTAAAGTAGATCAACACAGCGAGGAGCTCCAGGCTTAGGAGCTTGCCTTCATGCATTGTGCTTTTCCTAGCCAGCAGTCACATCACCTTCTGATCTGATTCTGTCAGCACCCACAGGCAAGGTCAGGTCAATACCTAAATGGGAAAATGTCTTGGTGTTGTAGAAAATGCTTTTCTTGATTTGGTAGTTGGCTCTTTTTCTCAGAACTATTGCAACAAGATGCTCTAGCACAATGTCTGAAAAGAGCAGGAAATGTAACTAAAAGTTTAATAATGTTTAATTCCTAAAAATTTTGAAGTGTTTCTGCAGAATTTTTGAGGTCTGCCCTAATCTTTTAGTTTTTCTAAACTGCAGTCAAAGAAGTTATAATTCTCCTTACCAATGTTTTCAATGGTTCAGTGTGTTAGTCATTCTCTTGATACAGGGAGGAAAGTAGATTGTGTTCCTGGTTGATTTTTTAATAGCATTATGGGGTTAACATACTGTGTTTGCAGTGTTATTATGGTAGTGATAGGCAGAAACTTTGAATATTTCAATAAAATGGAACTGTTGATTTTTTTATCCCCCTCTGTTTTTTCAGATTGAAAACCATAGTGTACATGTTCTGTGTGACGTATCAAAAAATTAGTTTGGATTTACTGTAATTAATAATACAAGCATTGTAGGAGTTTTTAAAAAAGATGTGTGCTTGAAACAGAACCTGAAATAGTCACAAAAAGATGTTTCTAGTTCTTTGTCATCTACATTTTGGGATTTTTGAAGTTAAGCTGACACTGACATTAAGCTAAAAAATCCGTAGAATTTAGTCTTACCTTTTATAATATCTCAAGGGGTTTTTTTACTTCAAGGTGTAGTTTACCTAGTTTTTCAAAATATTATTATACAACTTACAGAGTGGAATTTGTGATTTAGGACAGTACTTTTGTTTAGCATCAACTTTGAAGGAAAAATAATTTATTATTCATAGAAGTGGCAAAGGTGTCTAATCTGTACTGATAAAGATTATTCATATGTTCACATTAAAATATAGATTTGTTAGTATACATTTAAATTATAATGCTGTTATGTTATGATCAAGGAAATTGGTTTATTCACTATATATTTCTTTGACTTGAAATAAACTATTGGTTTTGCTACATTCACATGGTAAGCAAAACTACTGGGCACTTGAAATACCTTGAAAAGAAAAATAAAGCTGTAATTTTCCTTGAACTTAGGTAGGAGAGTGTGAAAGCTCCCATAACCGTCTTAATAACTTGGTTTAACCTAGATAGTGTTGAATGTTCCTTTCAAAATACATGTAGCGAAGATTTTTTTCCCAATGAGATTCTGGTGTGTCATCTGGTGTAGTATGAATTTCCCCTTGTGTAACAGTGAAGTGCCTTACAGAATGTTATGGATACATACAAATCACCTTCATTAGGGCACAGATTGCTCTGATTACTCCACTGACTACAAAAGACTTCCATTTCTACAGGAAATGCCCGGTATCATTATTTGCATTGCTGTTGTTGCTATTACCATAATAATAGACTTTGAAAATGCAGTGCTTGATTTGCACAAAAAAGGTCAGAATCAGCCAAGATTGCCTTAACTCTTGGTAGCAAAAGCTATGATTGTGTTTTTAAGCCAGATTTATGAGGTCTATCAGTTTTATATTAAGAAAAAGGTAGAAACCGCAAAGAATTTCACTGTGTGCACCATCTGATAACACCACTACTACTCTGCTTTTAAAGCAAGATGTCTTTGTGAGACCACTTCTGTTAGAAAAGCAGTTCTCCTTGTTATTTTACTTAGCTGCTAGAGGATACCTGCATTATTAAATCTCAAAAAAAAAATACTATATCTTCAGAGTGGCTGCCATCAGCCTGGTTGCAGAAGACTGGCCTTTAACTGCGAATCCTCATTACTGTTGAAAGGCTTCCTGCTGGACTCCTTTTCTTTTGAATAAGTTCTGTAAGATGGTGCCTAATGCTTATTCTTCTATGAAAGCCCTGGGTATTCCGGTATTACTTCAGAAAATACAGTGAAAAATCCTTCCAACCATTTCTCGTAGGTTTCTAATTTCATTTCACTGTTTGATCTTCCAAGCATTTTCAGAGTAATTCCTTTATGGTGCCTATTGCTTTGGGCTGCAGATGGATCAAGACTTGTAACTGTGTGCAAAGGTCAGTTTGATTTTTTTGCTTTAAATGCACACGTCATTTTAGTGAAAAACCCCCAAAAAATCAAAAAACAAAAACCCCCAAATCCCATCCCAAAATGAAACCTTCTCATCTAACAGCAATGTCCAACTTCTAATTGCTCAGATATTCTTGGCATCATCTTTGAGAAATATTTTTAGAGGCTCCTTTTTTGGGGTTTGAATTCAAGAATCGAGAGAAATGTGTCCAGAGAGTTAGTGGCATAACTGGAGAAAATAACGTCAGTGTGAACAAAGTGATCAACTTCAGAGGTACCTGCAGTAGTCCTTCCACTGATGGGTGACAGATTACATTTAGGGAAAACTTTCATTTGCCTTTTACACTGTGTGGACTATAGAAAATATTACACCTTAAACTTCTTTTGGCTTCATATGAAGTAGATAAGATATTTGGCATAAAATTACATATAAATAAAATGCTTGATTCAGGTGAAAAATTCAAATGAAAGAAAAGAATCAAAACTGAGGCAAAGGACCAGACCTAATAAAGAAAATGTGTCCAAGCTGAAAATCATGTTTAGAAATTGCTCATAGTTACACTAAAATCATTGTGTTCTCACAATGCTCATACATTTCACTCCTGATTACTTAATGTAGTTTTTACTTTACCCCAACAGAGAATGAAATTTGTAGATGTGACATATTTTTATAATAATGTTCCAAAAGAGTGTTTTACTACTTTGTTTCTTTCTATTAATGTGGTGTATTTCTTGTGACTAAATCTAGTTGGATATTTTAAAAATAACAGTGACCCTTCAACTTTCTGAACCATAGGGTAATTTATTTCAAGAGCAAAGCTCTTGCAAATGTCAGATTGTGACACAGGTGTATGCAAATCTTATATATACATGCCACTGGGGGAAAATAACCCAGATGTATTTAAAGGTAAAAATCACTTAAAAAAACCTATGCATTTTGCTCATGGTGGTTAGAGGTCTCCATTTTATCAAGACAGCTTGCATGCAGAATGGGTGGATTAATTCTGTGTTTTGGGTAGCTGATAACAGTATAAACCTTCTCCTGACTTTTAGAACTGTGCTAATCCCCGTTCCCTGTTTATAATCCCTCTGCAAGAGCAAGCAAGGTGAATGATGCTTTATCTTAGATCAAGACAAGGCATCTGACAGCATTTGGAAATTGCCTGAAGAGTTATTGTGGTGAGTGTGACATTTTAAGTGAAATAGCCTTCTGGAGTACTTGGGGAAATAAAAGGAATATTTGAAGAATTGGTAAATGTTTGGGTTGGGTTTTTTTTTGCATCAAGATTGCACATTAGATGATATTTGTAGTTTTTAGTATCTGGTTCCTCTTTTGCCTACTTTTTTTTCAATGCTGTTTCTTCTGCCATACAAATAAATCACCACAAAAATGAATAGCCTTTGAAACATTTTTCAGTAATAATTTATAAATAAGCATGATTTTGCCTTTTGCAGGTTACAGTATGTGCTTATGAAAATGAATATTCCATTCCGTTCCTCGTTGGGATTAGTCAACTGGATCAGTATACTCGAGATAAACATAATTTTGAGCAGAAAATTTGTATTTTCTTGAAAGTGTGACACATGAATCCTCTTTATTCATCTTCTCTTTATTAGTTTTCATTAATTAAGTTTGTGGGCCCACATGGGTGACATCTTTCATTGGCTACCGATTACATGTTGACTTCTGAGTCGCTTTAATGTTCTCTGATTTTCCTATGCTTCTTTCCTGTTTTATTTATGGTTCTGGTACATGTGGGGATTTTGTTTGTTTTAGGAGATGGTCTTTTGTGTAAGTACTTCTTTGGCCTCTCTAGCATTTTATAGTTTTTTTCTAAACAAGGCTTCAGATGTTGTCCCAACTTGAAGTGGTACCCCGGTTCCTTTCTGGGTGCAAAGTTAGATGCTGGGATGGTCAATTTGTGACAAGTGTCAGAGATATCCTTGACTTTTTTTCTGTAGGAAAGCACCTCTGTCAAACACCTGCAAAACACCTGTACTAGTGCTTCCTGGTTTGTTAAGGGATCTCTTTTGGGTCATCAAATCTCGTGACCCAAAGGAGCTGACCAGCTGCACTGCGCCCCTCCTATGTTAATGACAGTGATTGCACTGTCTTCTCTCTGCAGATCTTGCACTTCTGGTTTCCTCTTTTCTTTTCTCTCTCTCTCTCTCCTTTGTTTTGTTTTGTTTTGTTTCCTTGCTGCTAGTTCTAGGGGAGTCATATATGATGCTTCATATGTAATAATGGCTTAAATAATTTGTCTTAAGTGCGTGCATTGTCCTATGAGGAAAGAAGGCAGTTGGCTATTTTTTAGGTGGGATTCTTACTTACCTTCAGGCTCTAGTATGTCCCATTATTGTACCACCAGTTCTTCAATATGAATAGCTATTAAAGAATAAAAGGACAGTATCTTAGCAAATTTATCTCCAAATGATTCTGGAGTATATGATACTTCTAACTTTCATGTGAGGAGATTTTTTTAGCTAGGAACAGGTAAGTAATTTTGCTGTCTTCTTTTTCAAGGGGCATATTAGAAAAGAATTTTTTTCCTCACATTATGAAAACCTGGTGATTAAATTGTCAAGATCATGTAGAATTTGTAGAAATCCAGCAACCCCACTCGGTCAAACCGTAAGTTCTCCTATTGGCACTGGCAAAATCATTCATATTTGAAAAGGAGGGGAATATCTTTATTTTTAATCAGTTTTCTAGGAATGATAACTTACTAGAAAGCTGAAGCCAGTTCCTTCCTCAGCACTGGAGGATGTGACAATGCAAGACAAAAATGGACATCTTCATATAGGGTCATATAGTTCCCAGAATATTTTACACAGTTCTCATATTCGATGAGTTAGGAGCTTTGCATCAGTGTTGCTTTACTCACGCTCTCTTTCCTTCTCTTTGAAGTACATCTGGTTTCTTTTTTTTTGCCCCCTTCTTGGAGTTCAGGAACAAATAGAAGCCCAAAGCTGTCTTTAGGGTTCTCTGGGTTGTTTGTAAAAGTTTCTTGTTAATCCAAAAACATTCAGGTCCAAGAGGAAAAAATATGGAATGGTAATGAGATAAACTGCAGTTGGGAATAACTGATGTACAGTTTGAGTTCACCGTCTCTGTCTCCACTTCAGACTCTCTTACTCTGAAGTTGGATGCTTGTGCAACTTAAGGAGGCTTCAGAAAGCTTTATTTGACATTATTGGCCCTGGGGCAGTAACTATATGGAAGGCTGGCAGTGATACTCTGTGATTAATCCTGCTTTGTTTTGTCAATGGAAAAGAAGTGTGCTCTGACTTGATCTGTTAAAACTTTGATGAGAGATGTTTGCTGATTATAGGTCTTTCTGCTTTAAGATCTTAAATAGTATGACAGAAATGGTTTGTAGCTTCCCCTGTTGTTCTTTCTGGGAAATATGGGTAAATGACAGCAAAGAAACTATTCTCAACTGTATAGAAAATGTCTGTAAACATACCATGAAAATATTTTGCTTTATTTAAGCATAGAAACAATTTCACACTTGAAATTAACTCTTAATTAGTAGATGTCTGAGATGCTGTTATTTTACTGCGTATTCTTTTGTGCATTTTTACTGGTGCCCTAGTTTTATGAAGCTCAGGAGTAGTCACATGAATATATTCTTGGATTTTCATCCAGTATTGTTGCTAAGGAAACATCATCTTTAATACTGTATCCTTGTCTGCAGCTTGTCTGTATTAATCAATGCCTGCTAATGCTCAGCACAAACCAAGTAAAGATGAAAAAATATTCTTAATTTCTTTTATTATCAAGTAGTTTATTATTGACTATTCTTCTTCAGGATCCCCTGCCTCTACAAACCTCACACAAATTGGAGGGTCTTGTCCATGTTTCTAGTCTCATTCTACACAGATACAACATGGACAGGATTTTTTTTTGTCTGTTTTTTTTTCATTGGCTGCCATTAGTATTTAATATAATAACCTAACATTGGTCTTGTACAGTGCATGGATCTGGTCAAAATGTTGGGAAATGCTTGTGTATTGCTCTAAAAGGAGAAAGAACCTTTTCTGTATGTGTTAAAAAAGAGGAGCTTGAACATACTGAAGTGAGAAACGTATCCCTTTTCAGTATGCTGTTAAAACTCTACTATTGCATTTCAGCCCAATTTGAGTATCTGGCTAGGAAAAGACCTGTCATTCAGATATATCAGTGGAAATCTCAGTTCACTACAAGTCCAGCTATTTAGTTTGTTGCAATAGTGACCGGCAATTTTTTAATTTTTCTCTTTCTGAACCCTTCTGAGAAGTACCAAGTTCTAGAGCCAATTTAAAAATTAATTATACTTAGCAGTTTGTTAGCTTAATATCTACTTTTTTTTTAATGATCCTGTTTGCCTTGTGGACATGTTCTTACATATCTGCTTCTTCAGAGACACTGCATTAGATCTAACATCTGTTGTGGAAAAGCCCAGGTCAGAAAGGCCAGAGGCAGACAAGAAGGCCTGAAGAACTTGTCTCATTAGGAATATCTGTTTCCTTTTTTGGACAAGCAGCAGTATCTCATTCATCAGCTTAGTCATCCTTCAAGGACGAGGAAGGAAATCAAGCACCAGTTTACAGTCTAGCTGCATGGGCTAGATGCAAGCACAGTTTCAGCAGTCTAACCTGGATAGGTCATACCAACGCTCATTACCAGGGTAGTAAAGGGAACACAAGTTCTCTCCTTCTGAGTGCAGTAAAGGGAACATGTATCCTTTTCTTCCCAGTGCAGAGCTTCTTATGCCACTAAGCAATCTCTTCCTTCTCCCTAAGACAAAAATCAATGGAAGAAAATATTTGTGAGTGACTGTACCTAAGCCCACAGGTCCCACGCTAACAGATTTGAAAGCTGCCTTTAGAGCTGAGCCATACCCATACTTTTCTGCCTGATCTCAGGACTGAATGGATAAATGGCAGGCAGCTATTGCAGGTATCATCCCAATAGTTGTATGATTTTAACCCCTCAGTAGAGGGATGTTGAAGATCATGCCCAGAGTGTCCTGAGAGAGCTTGAACTCATGGTTTGATCCTGTTAACTGCATCACACCCACGAGTTCATATAGTCCGTGTATAGAAAGCATTTATTGTTATTTGTTTCTGGGCACCCATTGTAGTTAAACTCTTTCTTTCTGCGATAGGAAGCTATTTAAAGTATTTTGCTCAGGGCTGTTCTAACAATGAACATTCTCAAGTACCTGAGTTGTGCTGATGCTTCTACTCTAGAAGTTAGACCAAGATACTGTATTTTGGGGATTGCTATGCTTATAGGGATTGCCTGATCACTCATAGTCCAGTGAAAGAACTGAAAAGAATCACCATATTGTGTAAAATTGGAATCTAATCCTTGATTTTTCATGAGGACCCAAAATTTCAGATCCATAATTCTACATTGTGCCCCATGGGATTAATAATAGCCAAGATTTGATTATTAAGGAAAAACATTGTCTTATCATTCATGTCTCATATCGAAATCATATAAATATATGTAGTAGTTACTTTGTTTAGTGTTGGTAACAGAAATAATAGTCCCTTGACTTTTTCCATGCTTCTCTTTTTCATCTGCTCTGATAGCCTGTACTACTTACAGGTAGTACTTTGAGTTGTCCTTCACTCCTTGGTCTCTAAGAAAAGATGAGGAAAGGTATTTTCATGTAGGTGTTTCTTCAGCCACTGCTAACAGCTTTACTAAAGTTTCCCTTAAACTCATCATATTTTTAAAATAGCTTCCTGTCTTAAAATATTTATTGTACAATTATTTTCTTCTTATTTCAATGACTGTCTAGAAAAGTTACTAGTTTACTATAGAGACTGGAATGATAGGAGAAGGATGTTGGTAGTTCTACAGTGTTGTCTGTTGTGATTAAAACACAAGCTTTGGATCTTAATTTGTATTGTACTATTGTCCCATATCAGGGCAGAATTGGAGCTCATTTATTTAAGCTAGTATTTTGTATTGTGATGTAGAAAGAGTACTGTGATACTGCTATTAGTTGTTATTTGCCATTTATTAATTAGAAATAAAGGAAACCTCTGTATTCACCTGTCACGGTAGGACACGAAAATAGATTGACTCCATATAGTTGTCAGAAGAGAAAGAAAGCTTTATTTACCATTCCAACAGTTTCTTTTATAACATGCTGTGCTAAAAAGGTCTATTATTGGTCCGTGGGACTGACACTTCTCTCCATTGGTTAAGTAATAGGAAACAACACCTGGGGACAGCTGTTATGGGGAAGGGAACACTGTTTACTTAACCTGTTTTGAGAAACGGAGAGAGATGTTTTGACAAGAGAAACTGTTGACAGCTTTCCCTCGGGAAAGGAGCTAGCAGTGGTTAGCAAACTAAAATTCAGGCTCAGAAATATTGAGCCCACTTTCACCTAATGTTCTTTGAGTGAAATTAGTTGGTGTGCTTGGGCTAAGGATAATGTTCTCCTTTCCCTTGGTAGTGCCTTTACTGTTGTTCCTTCCATCTCTGATGCCTTGTGTTTCTCAAAAGACTCCAGGCTTTGGTTAAAAATGTACAGAGCTAATTTTTGGTTGCTGTAAATTGTTTTGTAAGGTGTGGTGTGGGGATGCAATTGCGTATATCCATGGTGTTGTCTGAGTGTTTTGTTGTACTTGTGGTGTGGTTTTTGCTTGTCTAAAAATGCACTAGCAATTGTAGCATAGATCGACACAGGACTGAAGAGGTGGTGAATCACACGTGTTTTTTCTATTCTCCTCTTAGTTTCTTTCTCATTTTTCTTGATTGTTCTTTTCACTTCCTTTTCCAAATTTCTTTATAGTCTATTTTGTCTAATCGCTCCCTTTCTGTGGTGCCATTCTAAAAAAAATGGTCTTTTTTGGTGCAGCATTTTCTCTCCCTCCAGATGCTTTTCCTTTTTCCTGTGAGTACACCATCTGCCTTTGTGTGCTCTGGGAGATGTGCAGGTGTTAGTCAGGATTAGGTGGCAGAACTGAATTGAAATGTGGTAAGTTCTGCTGCCAGCTCCTTTCTGCAATGTTTTTTAATTGTGAAATTGCTCTGTCAAATAAACAAGAAGGGAAGAACTAGGGAAACAACTCTGGAAGTTTTGTGAAGCAAAGTGAGGAAGTATTGGTTACTTTATCCTGGTGTTGAGGATAACAGGGAGTAGCCAAAAGCAGGAATTCCCTTAGCAAAATGGGAAAGTTTAGGGCTTTTTACCTTTTCAACTTTGAAGTTAGAAGTTCTGCTCAGTTTTGCATGTGGAATTCATCAAGCAATATCAACCAACTGAACTGCTATTTTAAAACAGAAAAAATATAAAAATATATTGTGTACTGTAGCCTAACTTCATAAAATATTAAGCATCTTCTAATGTGCTTTTCTCTTGCTCTTTCTGTATCTAGAAAATGTATACATTTTTTGAATTAGGTTTTTTTAAATGGTAATTTCCTGGTTAGCTTTAACCTTGCTGGTTTTGTATTTATAGACTTCCCTTGTCTCCACCCTTTGAAATTTATTTATCAAAACCTGTGTTGAAGTTAAAGATCATCTTACCTTTGCAAGGTGCTCAACCTTTCTCTTTTCCAAATCATTTGGAGAAGATAAATATACTTACTGTATGTTGTTGGTGGTTCTGTCTGCCAGTCTCTGAAGATCATTCATTACCCTGGAATTAATCAGGGTAGGAAATCTTTTAGCCAAATTAAACAGCCAGCTTTGGAAATTATGTCTTCCTGACTTCTATGTGGTATTTTTACGTCATTCTGGACTGCTGTCCCTAGTATGTGTGGAGTGTGATCAACTAGTTTGTTTGGGTTTCTGTTAGAATATATTCTTATTTTTCTGTATTATGAAATCTGAATCCTCAGACCTTGTGTTCTCCCTTACAGCTTGGTGGCATAAACAAAATAAAGAAATATCTTGCTGACTAGAATGTTTTATAGCTGGGTCCTGATTTCACGAAACAGTTCTGACCATCCTCAAGTGAACTCTGAAATGCTGAAATACAAACTATAAGAAAATTCTCTATTAAAAATGTGTGGAGTTAATAATTATTCAAAATCAGCTATTCCCAATTGTTCTATATTAAAATTAAGATATTTAAGAAAATTGCTCTTAATTTTAGTCACCTGAAGTGTAGTTATTGCCTCTAGTCTAAGCTAGTCGTGCTTTAGGTTGCTGTACAGTCAGCAGAGAGACAGCTCCAGAAGGCTGTCCTCTCATAAAAAGGACATCAAATACTGTGTGAAATAAAGAACTTCCGGAGATGCACATGTCTCTCTGTTGATGATTGATGTGTAGATAGTTAAGCAATAATTTCTGTTTTCCATTGTTTGTGTTCTTAAGTTTTAAGAAATGGAAAGAAAAGAAAAGAGGGATTTCTCTCAGTACATGAAAATCTGATCATATTTAGGAAACACTTTTGAAACAGAGGATTATTGACTATTTTGCAATTAATTTAAATGTAGAAGGCTTTTGAAGGCTAAATTCAAGAAAGATGTTGGTATGTGCTATATTTAGAATTTCACAGCTACTGTGGAATCTGTGATACAAAATGGCTTTTTATCATCTAGTATCCATGGGAAAATATTGTAACAGAATTTTTAAGGAAAAAAAAATAATGCAACTACTTAGGCAAAACCAAAAGTTTAATGCAGATTTTTTTTTTTTTTTTGACAGCCTTGCGTTGCACCCTGAACGTGTGTTGGTGGCAACAGGTCAAGTTGGGAAGGAACCATATATCTGCGTGTGGGATTCATACACTGTGCAAACGGTATCTGTTCTGAAAGACGTTCACACACATGGTATAGCTTGCTTGGCCTTTGATTTAGATGGTCAGGTATGTAATTAATATTCTTTTTTCAAACTTGAATAAATTTTTTATCTATTAGAAATCTTGTCACATAGTTTTTTTTAGAAAAAGAAAGTGTATTGTCTCAGGTTTTATTTGCTCATTCTCAAGTTGAGGAAGATAAAATTACATTACGAATGAATGCCAAATATTTACATTTGGCAAGAAAATTATGACTTCAAAAGCTTTTTGAATGGAGATGAGGTGGTTGTGATTTTAGTCTGTGGGCCACAGTTCAGGGTTAGACCAAATAACTGGAGACAGTGGACCTACGCTGTGCAGGGGCTTGTCTTGTGCCCAGAGTGATGCCAGCCTTGTTGTGTTACCCGTCTTGGACTCCTTCAGGCAGTAGCCCCTCTTCTGTCATGCATTTTGCATTCCCTAGTGGCTCTCCCCATTTTGATCAGACTCATATATCCTGTATCTAGGAGTCAAAAAACCGTTTCATTGGATTATGATTTTGTTGCTTTTGAACATACTCTGAGTAGTAAATTGGTTTTTAGAGCTGCTCCCTATAATGGAGATTGTTTTTACCAGACACTAGCTCCTCTGAGTAAAGAGACTTTCTTGACTGATGTATTAGAAATGGAAAATTTAGTAGCTATGTTTACATGTTAGGTAGCAGCTGAAAAGGTATTAGCTGAGAAAATCCCTTCTGGAGATGTGCTCTCTTGGTCTAAGAAACACTTCTTTCCCTCCCACTCAGCCTTGCAATGTGATAACTCAGATTTAGCTATTTTCTCAGTTCCTCTTCCTTGCTAAAAAGGTCAGTGTTTGTTAGTTACTGCTGTTTTCTCAAGTGAGGATGTATTGCAGAGACCAGCTGCTGTCCTCAAGAGAATAGCAAATGGAGCTGTGTGGAATGCAAGAGGAGAGCCTACCTGTAACTTGTTTCTGTTAAAACATGTTGTAATTGTTGTATTCTGAGTTTGTTGAAGTGACCTCTCATTGTTTAGGAAGTCACCTTCTAGAGTCAGCTTCTTTCTAGAATATCGTTTTTGCTTCACAACGACACCTTTTCTCTGTATTACTCTTGTTGTGTAAACTTGTGTCACTCCCTCACTTGAATGGCCTTCGTAATTTAAGATCAAGATACATCGAATTAGGATTGAAATACCCCAAATTTTAAAAGATGGAATAGAAAGGTTAGATTTTGTAGTATTAATAAATAGGAAGAATGGATAGAAATAGTATTCAGCTTGTTTATTTTTGTTCTCGTAATCTTGGAGTTTTTCAGACAGTAAAGAAACTATGTTATTTGGAATAGGTTTCTGTCTTTGGGAAAAAAGATTGATTCAAGTTTGGATTTTGTTTTTGCTTTTACAAGCTCACTGAATAATCTGTATAGAAATTGAAGCTAAATTTGTCTTCAATGTGTATAAAGTATTAACTGCTGAACAGTGAAAAACGCTTTGCCCAAAAGATTTGAAAAACTTTCATTTTTCAACAGCAAGATGGCACAGTTCATGCAAAAACTGAACAAAAATACTCATTTTCTTTAAAAATTAAAGCAAGTCACTCAGCTTTTTTTTTTTTTATGCAGTCCTGTTAGTCTTTCTGTTGAGAATTTCTGTAGAAAAAATAGCATTTTGATTGGTTTACAGATACAATACAAGTGGCTAATTTAGTCAATCATTTTTGTCAAGAAATCTGTGCAAGGTGTCTTCACAGTCAAGACAAAATAGGCTGCAAAGCACAGGAAGATCTCAAAATTTTATTTTTCTTGATTTTTTTGGAATAATCTTTTTGTCCATCCTAGTTTTACAGTGTAGATGGCTTCAAACTTTCTGGATAATAAAGACTTCATGAAATTATGTTTGAGGCCTTTTTAATTCTGGTTTGAGAAAGTATTCAGAAAGAAATATTTACTCACATTGTCTTGAAGAATCAAGCAAAACACTTTCAAAGCCTTTAGCTGTTTTTAATCTTTTTTTTGTTTCCAAGAAGATTGAAGAAAATATTTTTTCTTTGTATCTCTTGAACTTGTAGGATAAATCCTAAATTCTGCAAGTTACATGTAATTAAGGATAAACACAGTTTCCATTAACTTCAGTGATTATTCCTTATTTGCAAATGTCTCCTGACTGCAGCTTTCCATGTGTGCTATATATAATTATATATATTAAACATTATAAATATGTTATCTAAGATGATCTTGAGGGTCATGATGTTGTACCTGAAAAGATGCATCTATGTAAGCTTTGGTGTAAGATACAGCTTATTTTTTCTTCTATACCAGAATAGAGCTATTGCTTCTATCTCAAATATGTTACACATGTTTTGCAGCTCATTTAAAATAATGACTTTGTCTTTTATTAATATATTGAGTTACTTTTATTTGTTTAATTTGGACACTTTCAGCGTTTGGTCTCGGTTGGTTTGGATTCGAAAAACACAGTTTGTGTATGGGACTGGAGAAAAGGAAAATTGTTGTCAATGGCTCCTGGTCATACAGACAGAGTAAGTATAGCTAAATAGTCTGAGCATCAGTGTCATTTTAGTTTGTTAAACCGTGTCTGTATATATGTAGTCAACCTATGTCTGAACAAAACCCATTTTGTTTTACAAATTGAATTTGCCTAACGGTTGATATGCATAAAAGACATGAAGATGTTTAAGATGTGTGCATTTATTTCTAGAATAAAATGTGTAACTCAATATTTATTTGTGTATGGTTTGTTGAGACTGAAAACATGTAGGGGAAGTGCAGAATTCATGCACTTCTTAGACCCTAATCCCCATATGGGAAATCAAAATGCAAATAATTGCTTATTTTTTTCTAGCCTGTAAATGAACCTTAATGTTGTTTTATAATTTGTTTTAATTACTCTAGGGAAAAAAACAAAAAAACAAAAAAAACCCCAACAGAACGATATTGGGTATATATTGAAATTTCAGTATGGAATGAGAGGATAAAAAAAGTTTTTCCACTAGACCCATTTAAATCATTTCAGACTCCCTGTTAATTTGCTACATTTTTTACTGTTTTAACTGTCCTGTGCTAGAAAGGCCATCTCTGCTGACATCCTTGGGTTTTTTGTGCAGATATTTGATATTTCTTGGGATTTATACCAGCCAAACAAGCTCGTCAGCTGTGGCGTAAAACACATCAAGGTAATGAAATAACTCTTCATTTATAAAATATTTAGCCTGCAATAATATATGCTCTATAAAATACATACAAACAGAAACTAAAAGGAATATAGAATGATAATATGGAAGGTCCTGTGTAAGAATAATATTAGTTCTTAGAATTGCAATCATGAATCACACCTTACTACATTAGATACGTTAAAAGATCTGTATAGTGAAAAAAAGACACGCTTTGCTGAAAAGACTTTGTGCCCTGGCAGAACTAATGTAGTATGAATGAAACATTTGTCAGTAGCATTGTATGTAGTGACTGTAATATAATTTAAAATTTAGATGCTCTAAAACACACTGTTTGAAATCCAAAGTAGTAAGACAGGATGCACATGTTTAAGGTGACTCCAGATACTCAGGTTTCTGAATCTTGACCAGTGAATGAATTCAGCAGCTTCACTTTCCAGTGCACATTTATATGTTTGGACAAGAAGGTTTGAAAGGAATATGCAAGTGCTTCTTGCTTGCAGAGGTCTCAGAAACAACAGTGTTTATCTGGGGACTTAGTTGGCAAGTGTTGTTCTCTGACAGGACTTTGCATGTCTTTAGTTCAGGATTCATTGGCACACGTTGGGTAACCTAGGAGGGAATTCACACTTTTGTGATTGCTGCAATTACATAAAAATGGTTTATTAGAAAGTTCTTTAAAATCTCTGCCTCAGATGGCTACTTTGTGTGATCCATGGTTCTGACGAGAAATACATCTACACTAAAACCAGCTGTCTTCAAACAGAGCAAATAGAGTCTTAAAAGAAATCTACATGCTTAGGTCACATCTTCAAATGTATAAAGTAACATAAAATACAAATGTTTTCAACATACAAGTCTAACATCAAAGAAAGACAAGATAATTCTATTATGAAATGCTTTTCAAAAATAACTGAAAATACAACTGACTCACAAATTATTATTTGAAAGAATTTTAGTTTGATTTAATACTCATATCCCAAAATTCCTTCTCAACTACTTTGTTATCATGATTTTATGGAAAGATAAATTTGGTTAATAGCATAAAACATTATTAAACTGGAGAACTAAGGCCTGGAAAAGGGGGTGAATGGTGATGTCTTTTGCTGGCAAAGAACTTCCCTTTCAGATGAGCACATTAAATTATAAGGTATTAGCAAAACAGCCATCTTTCTAAATCACTTCATGTTACAGTTCTGGAGCTTGTGTGGCAATTCATTGACACCAAAACGTGGTGTCTTTGGCAAGACTGGTGATCTCCAGACTATCCTGTGCCTCGCCTGTGCAAGGGATGAAGTGACGTATTCCGGTGCGCTGAATGGAGACATATACGTATGGAAAGGAATCAACCTTGTACGGACAATACAGGGAGCACATGCTGTAAGTGCATCTCTCTAAATTCATTATAAATGTTAAGTAGATTTCTGGAAAGCTGGAAAGAGCAATGCAAGGTCACCTTGTCTGTGCTCCTAAATGGTTTCATTAGTACTCAGGATGTTTTATCTGACTATTTTTTTAAAACAGTATATAGCTTTGAAAAGTTAAGGCATCTCAATGAAAGCTCAATAAAAATTTTCCAAAGTGCTTGGTAATATCTGCTTTTAATTGAAATGCTTATTATGAATATAAATTGATTATAATTTTTCTATGTAGGTTTTAATTCCGTTTTCCATGTTATTTCAAAGCAGATGGGTTTGTGATTAAAGTAGGCAGCAAAAAAACCCCACTTTTTCATTTGCAATCTGATTTATGTATACTAAACTGTGAAAATCGTGATTACTTTTCATTAGGTAATATGCAGGATTTCGCTTCTAATGGTCCAAGTATCACTTAAAAACAAAGCCAACTAGTTTCTGGTTTGTTTAACCTAAGAAGCATAAACCTGCTAAGGTCACTTTATGAAGCAATATGATTTGCTGGTTGAATGTCAAATTATGTTTTGAAAAGCATTGTACCTTCTTGATAATATTAGAAGTTCCCATATTAGCAATTTAACATGGTGTAAAGAAACAAACTGATGAGTTCTGACCTTGCAGCTTCAAAATTCTAGATAAAAATCAATAACAGTTAATGATTCTTGCTTGTAAGAATGTGTTTGTTTTAACTGGCCTGTTGGACTGGGTGGCCTGACATTTGTAACTGAAGTCTAAGAGTCAGTCTTTGGTTTGATCAGGTAGAATGGAGGGGACAAAGTGGTGAATGTTATGTGTGTGGGAGAGGTTGCAGTCACTTGTAGTAAGGAAACTCTTGGTTTAAAAAAGATTTAGAAATACACATTCAAGATGATTGCAGCTTGTTGAATGAACTAATAATTCAAAAGTGATTGGAGTGCTTTTTCAGACAGTTGTATAATAACACTGTCTCTGGTTATGAGCAAAGATAAAGTTATGAAGAAAATCTGTATGTGAAATGCATCACAGACTGTATTTTGCATTTGAGATTTCTTTATATATATAGAAGTGTATGTGTATATATATATGAAAAAAATTACAGGATAAACACACACAAGCATACTGTGCTGTATGCATCTGTAGAAATATTGGATATATTCAAGAAGGCCCAAATTGTAAATCAGGAAGTAGTGAGGGGGGCATCTACAGTGTGGAATTATCCCTGATTCTTGCTCTGTAACTTAAGATCTGGTTTCAGTCTTCATAATAAGTGTTCAATAGTGTTCCGGTTTTTTCTGTGTTTTCCTGGGATGATTGGACATTGCATATGCAGACCTCGATTCCCAGAGAAAAGAGTGCACTTAGTCTCCTGCTGAAAATTGATGCCAAAATATTCTCCCATCCTGTTGGTAGGAGACAGCTGTCCTGCATATTAACATATTTGTTACTTGGCCTATTTAGAACAGCAACAGTTTATTTCTCAGAATAATGAAGTACTTTTCAGCTGTTTGACACAACTGATAAACATAAGATTATGAGAGCTTGTTGTTCTGTTCCTTTATGTACTCTATCGCTTCTTAGTTGACCATAAGATCAAATTTGAAGTGTAGTAACATCCTTATCTTCAGTAACATCAATGGACAGAGCTCAGGTGACCTTGGAGTAGGTCTCATCTAGCCTTCTATTTTTGGCTCTGTCATCTAGACTCAATGGAATTGTACTTTGCAGTACTGAAAATTAAGTAGGGACACTAGTTCATGTCTTTGAAATTCATTTTTACAAGAGATTAGAGTCACTACAAATCTCACCAATTTAAGGGGAAAAAAAAGCCCCAATAAAATATGGAAACTTCTTTCCAACAAAATAAAACCAATAAAAAATTACCTTAAAGGATAATATTGACAGACTACTCTAAGCCACACATATAGAAACTTGGAATGACGGTATCTCTTCAGCCATACTAAAATATTATAATACTATTTTATGGTTACTTAATTTAATAAATTAATGTACTTAATTTTATAAATTATGTCCTTCTTGTCTGAAGAAAATGCAGGTGTAAATAATAAGATTTATGGTATATGTATGTTGTTGAAGAGACAGTGTGCATGTAGTAGGGAATTGATACAAATTTCTCTTTAGAATGCTAGTGTTGGAAATGTCATCCCTGCATACCTGTTCATCATCCTGCATCATTACTCCTCAACAGGTGTGACATAAACTGTAATCTTATTGAAGGAAGATGTCTCATTATTTGCATAAATACTATTCTTTTCTTGCAGCACATATAACAGATATCTGAGATGCTGGAAAACTGTTTCTAAAGCACATTAATGATGTGGAGAAATAGTCCAGCCCCAGATTTATTAAGTTATTATTAAGACATTTTCTGCATTAATATAGAAAACCCATTGTTTTCAAAGGTTGGTTCTCTTTGTTGCAGTTGCCCTAGCTGAAAAGACATTTTTCATTTTAAGAATAATTCAATGTGAAAAATAAATCGTGGTCTCCCAGTATAAGCAACCGAGGAAACAGATAGCAACTTTAACAAGCAAAATAAAAATTCTTAATTCAGACAGATTATCTGTTTTCTGTCACAGCGATACTAAGAGAGAGAAAAGTAGAGTTTCCTGTAGATTTCTATCTGAGTTTGAGTAGAAACAAAAAGTTGAAAGCACATAAGTTGAGGTGGCTGGAGAATTACTTGGAAGAGGATTAGTGAGTTCACTTAAAATAGAAGTAGGAATGAAAAGTAGGAAAAGATGCAAAATGAGCAGGGTTTAGAAGTAAAGGCACAGAGTTCATGTGCATGGAACAATGGATAATAATGGGGAACTCCAATTCTAGGTTTGCCTCTTAAATAATAATCCTAATAATAAAAAATTTAAAGTGAAGTAAGAAAACAGTAACATGAAAGCATGTGTAAATTCACTGGCAGTGGTAATACTCCATGAGGTTATTTGTAGGTCACAGATCTGGCTCTGGAAAGTTAATAAATACCTTGACTAATAAAAAAAGTAATCTTTTAATAGATTTCTTATTTGTAAAGTGCAAAGAATAGATTATAGAATCTTCCACTTATCACCTTATATGCTCAGGTAGACCATGACTATGAAGATATTACAAGATGTTATTTGGATATTAAAACAAAATTGTATGCTTAGTCAAAACGCTGTATGTTTTAAAGATTCTTGTGTGCTATGCTTTTCCTTGCATAGCAAATGTATGTAAGATGCTTTCTCAGCAGATGAATAATTAATTTTCAGATAGTCTTTCAGAGGTACACATTAAAGTAGTGTGGATTGATGTCCAGAAACTGAGGTTAAATAACAGGCTCAAGGTTAAATAACAGGCGCCCTGTTAAAACTATTGCACGCCTATGTCAGTTGGCTGGATACTAATTAAATATAGATGGAAACAATATAATGAACTTAAATTAATGGTTTTAAGCTAGTATCATGTACCAACACATTAAGTCAAGCAGTATTTTTTCCTGCTGCTTAGACTAGTCATTGGTTTCAAAGGTAACTGTCCACTTCTTTTAGCCAATGAGAGGTACATAGACAACTACTTTACATTCTTATAGTAATATGCACATTTTTAAACTGTTTTCTGAATGATTTGTTAGACAGGAAGATCACATTTCACAGCAGTGTCTCTCCACTGTAAACTCTCTGACACTTAAATGTTTGCAATCCATTTCCTTAGTGTGCAGGATGTGTTAGGAGAGACAATGTCTCGGAATAAGTGCCTAACGTGTGTTGCTTTCGTGCTTTACATGCCTATATCCTGTCATGTATCTGGGAGTAAAAAGGAGGTACTGGGGTTTTTTTGTGTTGATATAGTGTCTCTGTTCTCCATGGTGCTCAGTAGTAGTCGGTTGCTTCTGAAGTTTCCATATGATCTTCCAAGCTTGGTCCTAATTATAGATAGCTGCAGTCATCACGTGTTTTAGGAATCACATAGTCAGAGTTAGAGTGGTGGATTTTATACAAACAACTGCATTTAGATAAACTGATGCTTGACTTTTGTCCATTGGGGGCAAGATTGGTCCAGCAGCAGTAGAAAACCATGAACTGCTTCAGTATTGGAAACTTCTTGGATTCAAGTAGTGGCTAAGTATTCATGCAGGAGGGATCATCTTTGTCAAATTCTCTTTGTACTTCTCCAGCTTTCAACTATAATTTCTGATAGATCTGGCATTTATTTTTTTATTTACTCCCATTCAACTATATTTTTTTTTTAATTTGAGGGAACACAGATGTGATACCAGCTGGTTATGTTGGAAAAACAGGAAATATTCAGCATTCTGAGAAAATGTTGATTGATTTGAGATATTATTTCCAGAATTTTCATGCTCATTAGGAAGTGCAATGAAGACTTTGTAAAAGAAGAATGCAATCTGTACCAAGCTTTGTATGTTTTAAGATGGAAGTCTTGATTTATACTTTTTATTTTTATTCAGAAGCCCAGTCTTTGCGCTCACATTCAATTGGATCTAGCAAAGTCAGTGCAATTGTTTGCCTCTCATTACTCCTGGAGGATTTTTAAGCCATCAATAATCAAATTATGTTAATGACAATTTCAGGCTGAAGGATTAAAGATGCATGAAGACTCCAAAGTTAATTTGCATTAACAATCTTGTCGCTTTTTAAAAGGAAGGATTTACTGGCCAAGCTACCCCAGTAAAGAATCTCTTTTCCCCTTAAAGTGTGAGCCTTACAATTATATGAAATGTAGCAAAGCTCAGCGTTTTCCATTAGATACTTACAGCCCCGTTAATGAGGGACGTTTTTATAGTTTTCATTTCGTTCTCTTATCCCATTGGCACAAAGACTGAAATGAAAGTGTCCTATTACATTTCAAGAGATTGAGCAAGCACATCTGCCAAATCTCCTTGACAACCAGTATGTCCTTTTCAAGACAAGGATAGTCTGTGGAATGGAAAACAGATTAATGTTGGATCCACTTGATGTTATCTTTGGAGCATTCCGCCAGCTCCCACATCACCAAATGTCTGATTATTTTTTTAATACTGTCTAATTAAATAATGGATTTTGGAAAGAGTTAATTAGAGAAAAGAAAATAATTCTATTATCAAGATTGCATTCCAAAAAGAGCTTTAAAAGACTTAAACTTGGACAGAAATCAGCATGTGCTACAAAATGAGCTGGAATTCCTCTAGACTTATTTATTCCATGGCACCTAGAATCATAGAATCACTAAGGTAGGAAAAGGCCTCCAGAATTAGAGTCCAACTGTTAACGTGGCACTGCTGTGTTCACCACTAAACCCTATCCACAAGTGCCACATTCACCTGTTTTTGAACACTTCTTGGGATTATCCCTCTAGGACTTCCCTGGGCAGCCTGTTCCAATGCCTGGCAACCTTTTCAGTGAAGAAATTTTTACTAGTATCCAA
This sequence comes from Donacobius atricapilla, assembly GCA_013397315.1. Taxonomy (NCBI): domain Eukaryota; kingdom Metazoa; phylum Chordata; class Aves; order Passeriformes; family Mimidae; genus Donacobius; species Donacobius atricapilla. The sequence continues at coordinate 34,790 of WBMY01003409.1, forward strand.
TTCAAACCTTCTGTGGTGCAACTGGAGACCATTTCCTCTCATCCTGGCACTTGTTACCTGGAAGAAGTGTCTGACCCCCATCTGGCTACAGCCTCCTATCAGGAAGCTGTAGAGAGTGGTAAGGTCTCCCCCGAGCTTCCTTTTCTCCAGGCTAAACAGCCCCAGCTCCCTCAGCTGCTCCTCATCAGACTTCTTCTCACAATTTTAAAGGTTAATGCAGTAAAACAGGCAGATACACGTAGAGAAAAACAAATACAGTTTCTGCTGTATTTTCAAAAACCTCTAGGCTCCTAAAGAGACAGAGGATTTTCAAGATGTTAGAGATAATGAGAATTAGCCTTCTAAGCTGCTTATGACTTAAAAGTTCCACTACATTTCTGTTTAGACATGTACTGCTCCTGAACTTGTGGCTTGTCATGAAAGTCTCTTTCTTGAGAATGGACATGACATGTCAAAAATTTTGAGTTCTGTCACCCTAGTCTTTGAGTTTTGATTGTCATTTGACATTTTAGTAGGCTTCGTTTTTTTTTTTGTGAAAGCTGAGAGATTTCTTTTTTCTTAACATGAAAAATCATATCCTTGTTACCTGATGCTAAAGGAGCAAACAAAATCTGTATTTCATTATGACCAGTCCATTATGATGTTTTTCTCAGTTGTAATTTAAGAAGAAAAAGCATATTGGTAGGAGATAATAGTCATGAGTACCCTAAAATTCTCACAAGTCACATTGTATCCTAATTTGTTCTGTGAATGTACAGCTTTTTTTTTTCCCCAAAAGCCAATCTCTCCTTTGCAAATTGCTTTCATCTTTGCAGATAATGTGCTTCATTACTATAAAATCTGGACCTTATCTAAAGAACTGTTGGAATTTTACTTCTTTACAAAACTGAAATTTCAGACCAATATTGTAGAAGATATGTGTATATTATTGGCTGTTCTACTTTCTTTTGAAAGGAGATAGAGACAGATTTTCTCTTCCATTGTTTCTAATGCTTTCCTTTACTTTTGCCGTAGCTGAATATTACATACTTTAAATAAAGAGCAATTTTTTTAAACTTCTCATAGGCTTATCAGCTAAAGTTGCCCTTTCAGTAGCTTTGCTTACTGAAATGTGTGAGTTATTTCTAAACATAAGGCTAGTGAGTTGTATAGGTGATTAAAAAAACCTAATAGTGTGTATGCCATTTAGATATGTATCATTAAATCAAATATAGTGGCTATGTGGCTATAGTATCTTTATTTTAATACTACATATAGCATCCTTGCCTTTTTGTTATCCTGAAGATAACATGTATCAAGTAAGTTGAAGAAAATGGGTTAGGTTTTATTTCCCGAAGTTGGCCTTTAAAATAAGAATTCATATTAATTTTTCAATGGTGTAGCGTGATCATTGTTTTTCTTAAGTTTTACTTCTAAACTTACATTTTAAATCCATCTTCCTTGGTTTAAAAAATAAAAAAATCCCAAATTTTTTTTGCGTTGTTGTATAGCAGCTTAGTACTAGCAACAAAGTCCCTAAACCAAGCCTAAGAGAGATCATGGGAAATTTTCATGCTGACATTGGTTAGAGTTGGACCAGGTCCTAAGGCAAGAGGATATGAAATGAAGTTCTTTCTCAGGATAAGAAGCAGCATCACTATGATGATGATCGTCAGAAGGAAAGCATTCTTTCAGCAATTCACTTACTGTTCATCATGTTAATTCTGCTCGTTTTCAGTTTCTTCCCGTTTCTGACTTGCTTGTGTTTGAAGCTTGTATTAGTTGCGTGCTGGTTTTCTCTAATCTGTGTATGTTGTTAAAAGTAACTTTCTTCTCTCTTCAGGCAGGAATTTTCAGCATGAATGCATGTGAAGAGGGGTTTGCCACTGGTGGCAGGGATGGCTGTGTTCGCTTGTGGGACTTAAATTTTAAACCAATTACTGTGATTGATCTCAGGGAAACAGACCAGGGATATAAAGGTAAAGAGAAGTTTGTCACTTTCAATATACCGATAAGATAGGAAATTTATCAGTGCTTTGAACACGAAAAGACTTTAAAACCCAAAATGTTATTTTATGTACTATTTTATGTAATTACTAGTTACTATGAACTATTTGCTACAAATAGAGTAGATCACACTCACTAGTCTGAAGGCCACAGTTATTTTTACAAAGAGTACATATGATGAAGATGTAGACACAGATTTTTTTTTTTTATGCACATTGTTTCTAGAGCATAGCAGATTTTAACAAGGAACAGTAATGCTTGAAGGGAACTTGAGGCAGTGAGGTCTACAGTGTAAAACGATGGAGTACAACAATTTCATTTGCTACTTATCCAAAATTTCATTAAAACTATTTAGGTGTTATCTATAGTTTTGTGGAAATTAGAACACTGCTTACGTGTAACTATGACTTCAGTTACTGTTTGTGTCATGCTAAAATTTTATATACTGTTTCAGATATTGTTGCTGTAATGATTTAGGATATAAACATGTACTGAAGCACTAATGTCACTTAATATATTGCTGTTGTTGGCATTTGGTTTTCTTTGCCCCCAGTCACTTTTGTTATTTTCTAATATCTTGCCAAGAATTTGAAAATGTGCTAGAATATCTGATAGTAATGAGGTACTCAGGGTCAATACATAACTGATTACAAGTGAAGTCTTTGTGTGCTGTAATTGAGGTGGTGTTTCCACCAAAATTGTGAAGTATTGCAACAAGATAGAATACATTTAATTTTAAATATACCCAGCAGAGTAGCTTGGTTCTAAATTTAAATTTACTCAGCTGCTGCCTCTCAGTCGTGATGCATGTAGCTGAAAGCTGTTTCAGTCCCTGTTTCATTCTTTCAGAATTGTTGTCACCTCCACTTGGCCTCCTTTACTTCTGATGTAACAGACTCTTACCGTGAACTTTTGCCTTGTCAAGTGCCCATGACAGAGCAAGCAGATTTTTAAAAATCTTATCTTGAATAAAATGAGTTTCCTGATTCTTTTCCCTCCACTCTTTTTTCTTATATACTTCTGAGGATTGCCTTTATGACCTGTCCTCTTGCTCATTTTCTTAATTGCATTTTCTCCTACTCCACTCTCTCCGTGGTATACTCTGTATATATCCTCCAAGTAGTCACAAAAAAAGTTTACATTCCAAGGGCAAGTATGCCACTATCTATGAAATAGATAAAAAGAGTAAAAGAAGAAAATACAGGAATAAGAGTAAGGATATGGATATGTCTTGACATTTTCTTGCTTTTTATGCTTTGTCTTTTGCTACTTTACCTTTGTTTTACAAATTCTGAGGATGTATCTCTCAGTAACAATCTCTTCTACAGGTCTGTCTGTAAGAAGTGTTTGCTGGAGAGGAGACCATATACTCGTTGGGACACAAGATAGTGAAATTTTTGAAATTGTGGTGCATGAGCGTAATAAGCCTTTCCTGATAATGCAGGGGCACTGTGAAGGAGAGCTGTGGGCTTTGGCTGTCCATCCTACCAAACCCCTGGCCATGACTGGAAGCGATGATCGATCAGTCAGGTTAAATTTTATTTATTAAACTGCATACAGTTTTATACAATCAACTCATTTTGTAGGTAACCTGATTGAAATGTATACCTTTTTTAAGTTAGTAAAAGGTGGCACTGATGTACTTCCACAGTTAAGTTATGCAGGAAATTACTGGTCTCCAGTGATAAAATATGGTGGAAGTATATATTTCCTGAAACTCCCCATGTATGAAATTTGAAAAAATTTCATTTAGGCTAACATTGAGCACTCAGACAAGTACCCTTTAAGTCTTTCCTTTTCAGGAGTTATGTTAAGCATGCCCATCTTGCAATGAAAAAAAGAACTGTGATAAAAGCTTACACATTTTACTTTTACCATATTTATTTTTCCAAATTATGCAAATTAACTTTTAATATGTGAATTTCATCAATCCTAGTCCATGCATTTTAAACAGAATATAAATTCTCAGAAAGTACACAAAATTGCTTCCTATTGCATGTTCATCTCTATTTTTTTTTTTGGTCAAAACCACCTTTCCTTTCTTGTAAGTTAAATGTGTTCGCATTTTTGTTAAATATCTGAAGTGTGACACAACTAAACAAATCAATTAATTTATGAATATTGAAATATTACTCTAAAATTCCAGATATTATCATAAATAATAGATGTAATCTGCCTTGTTATAAAAACTTACATATTTTAATATTATTAGTTTTAAGGAGTTATCAATGACTTTTTTAATAGGAAAAGTTGTTTATTCGGGTCAAAGTCTTTCACTGTTATTTAATGTTTCTGGCTAAAATGATTAGCAAAAGAGTGGATTTTTTGCAGGAGTGGTCTAAAAGTATGTATTGTCATATGCTATCATTTTTTATATTCAGAAAATCAAAATCTGTCCCCGCATTTTCACATTAGAGGTATTCTCACCTTTTAAAATATATTTCTTGCTGTATGCAAAATTTACACTTATGTCTTAGATATTCGTTGTAGAGAATTATTTTAAAATAGGGATACTGCCATGTTTAGCCTTGTGCAGAAATTGAGTGCTTCATCTTTCCTGTGACAAAGCTGCACACCCATTTTATATTTGGGATAATTACTTCATTGTAGAATCTGGAGTTTAATCGACCATGCTCTGATTGCCCGGTGCAACATGGAGGAACCCATTCGCTGTGCCGCAGTTAGTACTGATGGGATCCATCTTGCTCTTGGAATGAAGGATGGCTCTTTCACTGTGCTTCGAGTCAGGTATGCTACAAAACTGCTAAAAATAGATATTTTATTAATATTTTGATACTCTTGTGGCCATGCATGTGGTCATTCACTTTTTTGTTTTAAATTGCGGAGGGTGCTCAGATTTTTTAAATGTGTGCTACATATGTTTACATTGTTCTGTAGCAACCCATTTGAAAAAGTATATTGGTCTGTTTGCAGAGAGTGGTGGTGTTCTAGGAAATGTTTTACTTTAGGTTTTAGATTTATGAGTTATTCTTGAATTACTAAGAAATAAATTTTCATGACTTCCTAAATTGTTTTCATGTGTTGAAATTCTACTGTCAGCACATCATGCATACAAAACCAGTACTGCCTTGTGCTGCTGTGATCCCATAGTTTTAAAAGGAAAATGAGATTCGTGTCTCATGTCAGTGAAATTTCCTTCCCTGGGTGAATAAAAATCTCCTAATCTACCTGATGAAATTTTCTGGTGGACCCAGTTTGAACAGTTGTTTTTGTTCACTGTCCCTCAGCCCAGTGAAGCATCTTCTTGTGTCACTGTTTCCTTCATTTATCTCCATGAAGTCCTAACCAACTCTAAAAACATCTGTGTTGTGTTTGCTCATAGGATAGTGAGGTTCAATTTCACAATCTTGTTCATTTTTTAGACTGGGAACTTGACAGTGTGATGAGGCTCTTCTCTACTTATGACATGCTTTCTCTCACACTACAGAGATATGACTGAGGTTGTTCATATCAAAGACAGGAAAGAAGCTATACATGAACTAAAATATTCTCCAGATGGGAATTTCCTAGCTGTTGGTTCCAATGACAGCTCTGTGGATATATATGGTGTTGTGCAGAGATACAAGAAAGTTGGGGAATGTATTGGATCCTTAAGCTTCATCACGCATATGGATTGGTCTTCAGACAGTAAATACCTACAGACCAATGATGGCAATGGAAAGAGGCTTTTTTACAGAATGCCAGGTAAGATTCTGAGTTGCCTTCATGTTATTTGTTACTTATAACAGAAATAACATATAGTGGTTTTGTAAAAAAAGCCAAATATAAATCCTGGTTCAAAGCATGGGGGTATAGAGGAAGTTTTTTGTAAGTTCATAGGAGTATTTGTCACATGTGAATAAGTACATCATTTTTCTGGCAAAGTTACTGAAATAATTTTATCCTTACATGTTTACTTTTTTTTCTGATGCATCTTTTTATACTAGAGATTCTGCCTTATAATTTGTTTTCTTTCTCAAAAATAAATTTTTGCTCCCACTTTTTATAGGGAAATTGAAATGCAGCATTTAAATTAAAGTTTGCAATAGCTTAATGGCTTTGTTCTTATGGAGCTTGGATATTAAATGAATTATCATTCGATTACACTGGTTTTTAAAATGTGTGGAATAATCAGTACATTGCAGGTCAGAAGAGGCATTTGGTTTTCTAGAACTATGTTTGCAGCAGACTGAGGAATTAAACTTAAAAGAGCTTTTACAGTGAGGAACTTCATGACAACCCCATTATTGCAAGGGTTTTCAAGACAATGTTCTTGAAAACTTGACTGAATTGTCCCATAGTCTTGAAATAATTTCTATCAAGGTAATTACCTCTGTAGAGGACATATACACATATTTACTATCTTAAATCTTGAAATTCAAGTAGTCCTTATTAGAATATGCCAATGGCAGTATTTATCACAAGGCTTGACTTCTGTCTGTTGCATATACTCTTTACATAATATTCTGTAATCTTCCCACTCATCTTCATAGTATTTGTATTTGTCATAACTGTGTATTATAAACACTTTTTATATTGCCCTTTCATTCTTACACAAGATTTATTTTTTGCACTGTACATTATTCACAGATCCTTGGAGCTTTTTATGACTCTCTGCTGAAGCATCTAATTCATTCTATGCACAACTTTGATTCTGTGCTCTGAATGCAACAGAAGATGTGTAAGAAAAGATAGTGAGAATTTAATTAAACAGTAACAAATAGACACTGGAGGAGCAATTTGAAGTTATGTAGACAGCTTTCAACCTTGAGTTTCTTTATATGTTAGAACGTGGAATTGTGAAACCTTGTTTATGAAAAAACTTCATCAAAGTCAGTGGAGTTAGAGGAATCTCCCAAATATTTCAAAATGATGATCAAATTGTGTAACACTTGAAATTCCACTATGAATTAAGGAACTTAGAGTTGTCTGGCACAAGACCTGCAGGACTTAGTTATGAATGTCACTGGTATTGTTAATCATTGTTTAAATGGATTAGTGATTGAAGGGTTAAAAGTGCATTGTTTTCCTTCTCACCTTCTGCAGGTGTGTGCTCAGTCTGACTCACAGCTTTTGCCTTTGCGCTGTTCTTGCATTGCTCCAGCCCTTGGCTTCTGGCCTTTCCAGAAGACACAGTACTTGTTTAATGGGCTTTTGGTCTGACTCAGTTCCTCAGCTCTTACCTTGTGGGATTGGATCAATCTCATTACAGATAGAGCTGGTATGAAATAATGTAACAAGGATCTAAGCGCATAATCAGTGGTCTTAGTAATTTGCAGTGGCCCGATAAGAGTTCTTCAGTTCTTGCTCTAAATAATCCAAGTTTCTATAGCCATTCAGCAACAGAATTTTTAATGAACTTTATCTTTGAACAATTACATCTATTTTTGATCAACATTTAAAAAATAACATGGCCTCAAGCAGATACCAAGAAATAATAAAAACTATGAAGTACCAAACCTAAGTATGATCTTCTGTCTTGGGAAGTCTTACTGATACTGTTGGTCATAATAGGTAATACTAGACCAGGACAGATTCAGAAGTCAGTTTTTAATTCTGTTGCACTTGAATTAGACTTTTAGAGGATTTTTTTAAAATGTCACATTCTTTAAAATTGCATGAGTGAATATTGAAAAATGGCTCTTTATTTTTTGCTTAGGTGGAAAAGAAGTAACAAACAAGGAGGAATTGAAAGGCATTCAGTGGGCATCATGGACCTGTGTTTCAGGCCTTGAAGTTAATGGAATCTGGCCCAAGTATTCAGATATAAATGATATAAATTCTGTGGATGCAAATTTTATTGGTCAAGTTATGGTTACAGCTGATGATTACGGAATAGTAAAGCTCTTTCGATACCCATGTTTAAGAAAAGGTAATGCCTTTTACATTCAATTATATGCATATTTTTATTGGTGACTGTTGTGTGACTATTCAAGAAAAACGTATTAGAAGACTGAAAATGAAATGTTTTTTAACATAACTCTTTTCAAAAAGAGTTTAAAAAGAAAGAGGGAATATCAGTCTTTCAAAACAACACCCAAAACATTTCTTTAAGTACATAAAGCTTGAAGACATAGCCTAAGACCTATCCACGCAGTTGTAGCCAGCATTATGGTATCCAGGATGAAGTTCTTCAAACAGCTCTGAAACAATGAAGCATTTCTGGCATATAAAGATTACTTATAATGGAGTGCTGTTAGGAGCTTCATTTCAGTAACTCATCTAAGGATTGTGTTGTAGTTAAGTCGTGATGAAAATGTTAACTGGATGTAGCTGTACTACTACTACCAGTTCTACTGCTAAACGTGGGAGATGAATTGCCAGAAGTGCTTAGCACTGAGATTGTACATTGGGAACCCGTGCTACAAGCATGTATATGGGAGTGTTTTCACAGACCTAAATACACATGATTTAAACAACTATATTTTTTCACAGTAAAAGTAGTAATTGTCGAGATCTTAGTTTGTAAAAAGTAAAATGAAATTAATACAGTGAAATTCTAAAAATCTCTGGTATACCTCATACAGCATTATCTTATGTCTTCTGTTCTTGTGTTTAACTTAGTTAAGTCATTATATCTTGAAACTTAGATTTAAAAATGTATCTCATACAGATATTAAAATTTGTGAAAGCTGCAAAAATTTGTTGCTATTGATTAAAATACCAGTAGAAATTAGAATATCTTCATTAAACACTACTTCTTCTATGGGTTCCTTAATATGATTTTCTGAGGTGCTTCTGAAACATTTATTTCACAAATATTGAGCGAGATTTTTATTCTTGTTTTAGGAGCTAAGTTTAAAAAATACCTTGGTCATTCTGCTCACGTGACAAACGTCAGATGGTCGCATGATCACCAGTGGGTTGTTTCCATCGGAGGAGCTGATCATTCTGTCTTTCAGTGGAAGTTTGTCCCTGACCGCAAGTTGAAGGACACTCTTCATATAGCACCCCAAGGTAAGTAACTGAAAAAAACACCAACAAAAGGGTTGAAGGCAGGGAGGATAAAAGAGAAGTAAAATTCTTTGATGCCAGTATTGAAATAAATATTCAAAGTTGCCGGTCTGCACAATTACAACAGCTGTTGTTCTTTAAACTTTGCAGGTGCCTGAAGCACCTGATAGAGTCATCTAATAGTTGCCAGGACCCTGTTGTCCTGGTTTGGCATTAACTGATCTTTGGTGAAGATGAAAAAAATCTGTACACTGGCATTTGGCCAACAGTCAAACCATCCCACCTGTGTGTTTAGGCTAGCATGGGTATGAAAAATCCTTCACTGCTGTGCTTTCTTTGCGAAGGAAAATTTTAAAAGTTCAAATCATAGATATGAATTTCTGAATTCTGTATATATTACCCTTTACTAAATTCATGACTGGATGCTCAGGTGTCACTGGAAAAATACAGTTTTATACTAATTTGTTTAAAATTTTGAAGTATTTAGGCAATAATTTAAGTATTATAACTGATTTTTTTTTTTTAAGCAGAATATAGATGTTTAATGTTTGGGAAAAAATTAAAATCATGTTTCCACTAGTGACTAATTAAACAATTATTCTCGTGAGTTTCTAAAATCAAAACAGTTAACTGAGTGCCTCCCATGGGAATTCCTAAAGGAATTAGAGAATCCTTTGGGGAAATGAGAATATAGACTTACAATAAAATGGGCTGTTTCACCATCTAATTGCTCAGATCAGATGGCTATGTATCAGTGTATCAGCAAACTATGACTATGTGTCAGCGAACAGGTAAATAAATACAGATGCAGTGGTGGACTTGTCAGTGACATACGCAGAAGGAAACAATAATAAATAGGCTCTTCCTACATGGCAAACTTTATAGGACTACCCTTTTTCTCTGCAGTCCCAAAAATTTTTGCTTCTTTCTTCCCATCTATCATTTCCCCCCACCCCCAACCTACCTGAAGAATTTCTACTTGTGTCACTGGCTCACTTAAGCACAAGTTTCTCCTTGGACTCTTTGTTAATTTGTGGAAGTCTTAGTTTCTGCTTTATACTGATTATTTCGTTATCTTCTTTTCTCCTTCCCTCCTAACATTAAAGCTGATGAAATAATTTTAGTTAATAAAAACTAACTCACTCCAGCACCCCAAATTATCATAAATTTGGCTTATTTCTTATGTAGCAGCAGAAATGTTCCTATCAATTATTAGCTATTACTAACTATATTGTAATTAACATAAGCATTGATTATCAAATCAGAAACTTTAGGCAGTTAGTTTAAACTTACTGGCTTGTAATTTAGGTTGCTTAACGTTTCATTTCTGTTTTCTTGGTGACAGAAAGTCTGGTTGATTCTAATAGTGATGAATCAGATTCAGATCAGTCTGATGTTCCAGAGCTGGACTCTGAAATTGAACAAGAGACACAGATCACCTATCGTCGACAGGTGAAGATTTTACTTTTAATGGCAGTTGGAAGCTTCCTAGGATTTAAGATGGTCATTTATGAAGACTGTTGAAATCTCACAACTGGGGAGACTGCATAGGAACTGACCAAAACCTTGAGAATTTTTGTTACCCGGTGCATTCAAAAGATCAAGTTTATGAAAATATAATGATTAATTAATAACTACAAATAAAATATTAATTAATATTAACAGAGAGAAAAATTATTACATATAATCCTAGAATGCAATTTAAACCCAAGTTGCACCATATAGTCACCAGCTACAGATACTGGAGGGGTTTTTTCAGTTCTATCAGTGTAACATTTTCATGAGTGATAACAGAGCTGAGTTCTCAGAGACATGTTTTTCTGATGATTCTTTTAATTTTTAAGTATGCTTTTTCTTAAAGGTTTACAAAGAAGATCTACCTCAACTTAAAGAGCAATGCAAAGAAAAAAGAAAAAGTGCAGCTTCTAAGAGACGTGAGAGAGCTCCAGGGAACAGTATAAGACTACATTTTGTTCATGGGTATGCAAACTAGGATTCTTTAAAATGTACAAGCAGACTGTTTGATTTTGTAGACTGGTGTTTATAATTTAATAGTCTGATTAAAGACTTCTATGTCTGTTGCTTTATGATTTGCTATTTTTATTTATATCTGTAGAAATAGATTTACACTAAATAAATAGAAAGCTTTGATGCCAGCATAATAATTCTACACATGAATTCTGAAGTGAATTCACACTCCCACTTTAGCTGGTACTTACTGCTTGAATACATGTGACTAAATAAAGTATTCAGTAGTCTCACCCATACTTTTCAGTATCTGGAAAACAATAGTTCTCTTTGATACGTGATTTTGATAGCTAGCACAGAAGCTTTGTGTAGTTGGAGATGACTGGGTTCTGGACAAGCGGTGTTTCTAGCAGTGATACATTAAAGCAAAAAAACTATGAAGTGTTTGTACTTAGTCTGGAACAACTTACATGTTCCTCTCTTAGTTTAGGAATTAAATGTAATTCTTAATAGGTCTTGTAAGTTTGTTAAAAATGAGTTTGTTCTATTTTTGGATCTAATTTGAGTAGCAGAATGACTTTTGGATGCATCCTTGAAATCTTATGATTTCATCATTAGGGTTAGTAGTTTCCCATAATTCTTCATAAGTGAAGAATTTTTATCAGAAAAAAGATGTGTTTTAAAGCAAACTGGTACTAGATGTTACTGCATTAGAATAATGATCAGAAATATAAATTCTCTTGAAATAAAGCAAAACCAAAGCCTTTATTCAAGTAAGATGTTGCAAGTGAAGTTTTCCTTTCAAAAGATACCTTTTTGCTAGAATACAGCTTCTTTTCAGATATAAGTAAATGCGGGGAGAAGTTACTGATACTGTCTGTCTTTATAATGGCACTTAAACAATTTTAGTAGGGCTCCACATGGAATGCTTAATAAATTAATTGGCTAAGAATAATTAATATTCAAGTCAGCATTTTTATCTGCAGAAGATAGGTATTCTGAGTAGTAGCTTTGGAAATAATGACAACTGGGAAACTTGGTAGAGAGTTTGGGTTTTTTATTTCTCTTTTTGGTACTCCAGAATTCTCAGTTGAAGATTTTTATACCTGTATAGAAAATGCATTAAGGTGGATAGCTGCTGTATGTGGTCTTTAAAATTTGGTCTGAGAATAAAACCAAATGATCCTGAAGAAGATGTAGCAAAAGCAGGGGCCCTGGATCTTTGGTATTATTGTTATTTCCTTCACAACAGAAGTGAAGCTTGACCAGAATATCCAGGAATGACCAGAAGTAGAATGTCCTGTTGAGTTCTGTCTGGTTACCCAACGGGCATCAAGAAAACTAATGAAGAATCCATGCTGAACAACAGATTTTTCTCAATGTCCAGGCTGTTAACTTTAAAGTGACCCACATCCAAGTGAGTAATAGGCATATTCTCTGATTCAGGAAGTCTGCTTTGCTTCATCTTTCTTTAGCTGCAATGGAAATGTCTTGGATGTTTCTTGAAAATGTAAAAAGTGGTGGTTTTTTTTTTTAATTAGGGGAATCAGAAGCTCTTTTTCTTTTCTTTGTTTTTGAGCTTGTTGGTCTTGTGTTTTGAATTTGTCAACTGCCTTGAAAGACAAACTTTTAAAAATGTCTTGATAATCTGTAAGAAATCTCTCAAACCTCTGGTTACTTCCTGTTTTGGAAAGGAATAAAATTTAGAGTATGTGAGCCAGCTTCTGACTAACATGCATGAGGAAAGAACTTCTGTTAAGAGGTTCAAGTGTGTCTTTTTCCGAGAGATCTGATGCAGTCATGATCAGAAACAGGTTGTTAAATTGGTGTACAAATCTGGCCTGTTTTTGACTATTCCTGTATTTTAATTCTGCCAGGTCTTTGGCAGGGAGGTGATTCAGAAACATGAACTGTTCAGAGGAACCTTTTTCTTGGACTCAATGCTTATTATGCTTTATTTTTCCTGGCAGGAAATAAGAATGATTTTTTAATATTCAAAGTATTTAAGCACAATCTAGTTTGAGGTTCAGGATATTCACTGATCTATCCTTACCGTAAGATGAAATTTGGTAACAGTTTCAAGATGACATGGGAATGCTCTGTAAGGAGAGCCTCATAAAACCTTGCATGGATTCCTATAAGTACCTACAAGTAGTATCTGAAGGGAATAGCCTATGAGTGGGTCCTCTTGAGAAAACTACTGCTATGCAGAATATATTTTAAAAAAATAAGTCTCCACCTTAGTACTAAAGACTCTGTTCTCAATCATGTTAGTTTTGACATTTGGTTCTTCTAGAGATTTTTGGAGGAGGGTTGGACTACATGTGGAAACTTCCCCCCTATACTTTGAAGAGTAACATTCAAATTTTGAAACACTAATGGCATTAGACAAGCTAGGAACATTGGCATGGACTCTTTTCCCAGAGAGTACTTGTGAAGTTGCCTGTTAGTTAGATATAGATGTGTAACTTGCAAATGTGTGTAGGATTCAGCTTCAGGTTACAGAATTCACTGTGATGTGCTCAAAAGGAGATGGTTTTATGTGTATATCTGAGCTTCCATCACAGATATTGGAGATCCAGTTAGTAGTCAGTGGAACATAAGGAGTGATTTGGCTCAGACAAAATGGCCATCTGAGCAGCCCTGCAGGTTTACCTGACTGTATTGACTACAACACTGTTGATTAAAATGTAGAAGTTAATTTATCCAGCAAACATGTGAACACCTCTGTTTACATGTTTATCTCAAATTGAATGCAGCCCCTGCTATTCATGAGTTTGCTAATGGCATTTTTTTTCCTGTGTAGCATAGAGGAAGCTACATCTTCTTCTGATGGTTACTGTCATCTTTACTTGAATCAATCCTGGATAGCTAACTATGGCAGAATACAGTCTTATTTTTATTGTGTCTTGATATATATTATATTCTAACTACAATACAGAGCTTTCTTTCATTACTATTTAATTTATAGTTGCTAATCAAGGTGCCTTGTAAATTTCTTTGGTTTGTTTTCCGCATGTGAACAAATTATGTCTCTTAACGCTTTTTCAGAGATTAGCTAGTAATCTCAGTTCTAAATTGGTTTAATGATATAGAGAATTTTGGAACTGTGTAGAATATTCTTAGGGAATAATCTTCTACATTGAAATATTCTCTTCACTGCTGTTTAACCTAGGCCTGTCACTTTCCCTCTGGTGAAAAGTACCTATATTGTCAAGGAGTTAGTAAACTGGCACGTGGGAGAGACCAAATGTATTTAATTTCGTGCCAAGGAGTCTTTGTTGATACTGCTTGATATTTTGACAAAATATGTTGTATTTAAATTGTAAACAATTGATTGTACTCATTACTGTAATTACTCGAAGAAATCAACTAAAATTAACTTCTATCACAAGAAGTTATGAGTAATAAGAACTATTTTCCTACATCCTAGATACATTTTGGATATTTTGAGTAGTCCTATGCTACATGGCATTAATGTACTCAGTTTCACTATGTTTAGTTTAGGATATATAGGCAATTGTATGATGAGCTGGGAAAATTCTGAGTTTCTGGGTTGCATGTAGGAGGACCTGAATCCTTTTTGCTGTCTTCACACCTTTTACCTTTATAGGTGACTGCTAAGCTTGCAAGAAATTGCTCAATGTCCAGTGTTTCTTTCAGCATGCATATTTTCACAGATGTTAGTTTTTGGGTTTTTTTAAATATTCTCCTTTAGGGTGCATATTTGGCTTTTTTTATTATTATTATTTTTTATTACTCTGTACTTGCAAAGGAAATCCAGTATGTTTAGCAGAGCACAGTGTGGAGTGAAGCACAGGAAAATAATGCCTGAGCAATGATAGGTTCAGGTATCTTCTTTGGCACTGTGCCTGGCTTTGCAATCCCTGCCTCTCACCCAGTGTTGTCATGTACTTAAAATGGTGATGTTATATTCTGTGATAGGTTATTTTTATTTTCTTTCTTCATAGTTACTGTAGGTCACTGCATATTCTGTTCCTTAAATCCTAGTGGCTGTACATCTGAGAAGGTTGCAAGCAGACAGCACTTCGGGTTAGGCAGAGATCAGCGTCAAAACATCTGCATGTGCTGCTGCAGGGCAAGGTTGTTAGTGAAGGATGTGGGTGGAGGGAGAGCAAAGCCGGACTGAAGAGCCTGCGCTTGTATTGTGAGTCTAAATTGTTGGTCACTTTGAGAAGAGCAGGGAGCAGACACAGCTGAGGCTCAGATCAAATGTGAAGAGAGATTCTGCTAGAGACCTTGAAGGGACAGTAACTCAGGAGGCACTGAAAAGTTGCTGGACTGGGACCAAATACAAAGTTAAGCATCTGCCTGTGAATATCAATCTAAACAGTGAATTGAAGGGAGCCTTATTTAAGAGCTTTATTTCTGTGCTATCACAGTTTTTGTTGGTTTAAGAAATTCGCTTCTCTTTTTTTGTGATCTAATGAGACCCAGCTTTGGAGTTCACGGTATGGCAGGCAGTACAAAGCTGGGAGGAGAGGCTGGCAGACCCGATGGCTGTGCTGCCACCTGGCGGGACCTGGACAGGTCAGAGAATTGGGCAGGGAGGAATTTCGTGATCTTCCAAAAGTTTGAGATGCAAGTTCATGAAATACAATATTCTTCTGGGGAGCAGTGGACCTGGGTTATCTGCTGGTCTATTTAAAAACTTCGTGTGGTGATCTTAGTAATTTTTCTTTAATCACATATAATGACAGAAGTACCATTGTGTGCAATGTAGGTGAGCCAACAGAAATACATTGTATTCAAATCTGCTCCAAGTATGTGCTCTGTTGTTGATCCAGTAATGCACAGATCTAGTGTTTACGAACATGGATCCATGGTTTTTGGAATATTCATTAAACTAAAGCTGGTCAGCTACCTTACAGATTCATTACTTCCCCAGTGCATGTGTACATAAGGAAAAATGTATATAACTTCATGATCTTCGTCACACCTAGGAATAAATGAGCATGCTGAGGTAGTGCATACGGATCTCAGTTGGGAATTGGCCTATGCATGCCAGTTCCTGTATCACTGAGGAAGCAGACAGGTTTTCCTTCAAAATAAGAAACTGTTCTAGAAAAAATATTTATGCATTTGTTTTCTGTTATCAAGTTTCCAGAAACTATCATGTTTTGCTGCCTGATTTTTGAGCAGTAGGACACAGCCAAAACTAAAACTACTTTGGACATTTTCTACTTCACTTAACTACATGTTGCATGCCCAACTTCTCCATGTGGTCTGAAAAAATTACTAGCTATTGCTTTCTCTTCTAAACTAGCTGTGGAAATTAACAGTTAACTGCCACTTTTAAACTAGTGCTTGTAGTACTGATGTCCGAATAGTAAATTAGATTGATAAATTTGTGTTCCTTTAAGAATGGGAAAGTATATACATAATTTTAAAACAACAGAACAGTAATTGGTAAGTAATGTAAGTTTTTAAAGTTCATCCTACATAATTGTATCTCAGTTTCAGTATGTACGACTGTGTTGAGCAAACCTTTTTTGTTTAATTAGTTACAGAGGTTACGACTGTCGAAGCAATCTCTTTTACACGCAGACGGGTGAAATTGTATATCATGTGGCAGCAGTGGGAGTGGTGTACAACCGGCAGCAGAACACGCAGCGCTTTTATCTAGGGCACGATGATGACATTCTTTGCCTTGCTATTCATCCCTTAAAGGACTATGTGGCAACAGGCCAGGTAGGATTTATGTTTATCTGAAATAACAATTTGAAGTTGTTACTACTGAATTTAGAAAGGCCTTGGAGGTCTTGGGGGAAGAGCGTCCAGTCTAGATTTATTCACATGAAGGACTGCATTTCTGTTGCAGATGGAATCATGGTAAAAAACTGACACAGAAGTGGTTTTTACAGTTATTTATATTATGGTAAGAATCTATAGTCCATAGTTTTTCTGATCGTCAGTTAAAACTAAGAATTGATCAATATTTTTTATTCAGCATTATGTTGCAGCTTCTTGATAACAGGTGGCAGAAATGTGCAAAGAAAATACAGTTTTTAATATCTTGTTTGTGAAGTTAGCTATATTAGCATTACATTCATTTACTATTTCATAGTATGAAGTGAGCAGTTGTTACAGTCTGGCATTCCATTGTAATGCATTATGTTTTTCATTATCACCTATACACAAACTGTGTACTCTTTGTGCATACAACAAAGTATGTTGCTTGAGTTCATTTTATGATGCTAATAATAGTTGATTTTATCTTTTGCTGGGCAGTTATTTAAGGTAGTATTTTCACTCATGTTTTTACACAAACAAGCCTTCTGGTAAATATTTATACACTAGGACTTGAAGATTTGAGCTGATGTTTCAGGGTTCTTTATTTGTGCTTATCATTTTTATCATTGTTGCTCTTGTTACTGTATAATAAATTAAAAAACATGTGAACTGAATTTTTTAATAGAAATAAAATTTTGTTTATTACGCTCTTGATGACTACAAAAATGTTGAGATTAACATAACTCTATAGGTCATTTAAGAAATTAGCCCTGGATATAAGAATTGAGTTGATTTAATTTTGGAGTAGTAAAGGCTATGAATAAAAATGTCCCTGCATTTACAATGACTTATGCTATCAGCAGAAAGATACAGTCCATTATACACTGTTTTATACATGCACTTTACATACTGTTGTATACTATGCTACATGAAGAAACTAGGTAATGCAGTAATCAAGTTCCTCATGCCACCCTGGTTCAGATCTTCCTGACAGTGGATGTTCTGAAAAGCTTTACAAATATCTCATGTTAAGTTTGTGACAAAACCAGAAATAGATCCTTGTTTTTCTGAGCCTTAAATGCAAGAGAGTTTTGTTCTGGTTTCGCAACCTTTTTATTTTTGCACTGAGGTGCAAAACCCTTGGAATAGCAAATAATCTTTTAAGTGCTGACTAATAATGCTTTTGTACATAGCTGAAAAGAATGAATTATATTCCATTTCTTACCAGGTTTGTTACCTGCATTAGTGCATTCTAGTGGAAATTACTCCACAGATATCAGTGTATTAGAATCTGCTTTGTAATGACACCAGAAAGCAACAGAAGTCACCTTGATTTCTGAAACGTAGAGAAGCTGACATACTAGCAATAAAAATAACCTTTTATTTTTAGACAGGGAATGATTGATGAAAAATTGGTGGAATAAATATGCTACAGTGCAATCAATGAAGGGCATCCCCCTCCCCTCCACAGGAGGACTTGTGATTAATGTGCCTAAGTCAGCTGGGAAGTGATATTTGGGAGGCAGCAAAAGGAATAATGTTCTGCTAGCCAGACAGCAGTAGTACCACGAGAATTCTATCACTGTAATTTTTTTTCAAATACTTTTTGAAATATTCTTAATACTTTTTAAACAACGGTGCAAAATAACTGAGAAATGAAAAAAAAAAGGCCATGAATATCTATGCATATACTTTCAGGTTGGTCGAGATTCCTCAATACACATTTGGGATACAGAAACAATAAAGCCACTCTCAGTGTTAAAGGGCTATCACCAGTATGGTGTTTGTGCTGTTGATTTTTCAGGTAATAAGTATTTATTTATTTATTTATTTATTTACACTTTTCCTTTTCTGTGTGAAAATATGAGGTAATTGGTTCTATTGAGAAACTGGGGGTTCTTTTACATATTAAAAACATTCTCCAGTGTTCAATGTCAAATGAGAGACACTGTCTTAAAATGGACATTCATTAGAATGACCTCCTTTGGAGTCTTGCACATAGGAAATGCAAGAACAAGTACTGTCCTGTTTAACAGGTGAGCTGAGCACCCTAGAATTTCTTTTGGTTGTACAAGGCAGGTGCACAGATCTGGAGTGTTATGTCTGCTTTACGGCTGTGTAAGAAGATTTTTGAGCAAATCGATCAGGTGTGCAATTTTTTTTTTTTCTTTAAATGAAATCTGAAATCCATGTGGGTAGCACACTGATCTATTCAGGAAGTCCAGGCAGGGAGTTGTTCTGGTCAGAAACACAGGCTCTCTTTCAACCTTTAACTAACATTAGTTAAATCCCTTGAGATTTTTGCACCCCCTACATCGAATTCCTGTACCAATATTAAGTTTCCTCTGCTCCACTAGCTTCTATTCATTCTTAATTGTTTGGATTTACTGGATAAGATCTCTGAACTCACAACAAAGATGTGTGATCACAAAGGTGAATGGTTTGTGGTCTTTGATGCTTCTTACTATTGTTTCTCCTTTTTCAAAATATGAATCTCATTGCTCAAATTCTGGCTTGGATATATAGCAATTCCAAAAATGGATACATGTCAGAAAGTCTTTAATCTTGAGTGAGCACAGCTTGATTATTGAAGGTTAATGTGGATTATGTGTCAAAACTTTGCCAAGACTTCGAAGTACTACTACATTTAAGTAGTAGTACTTAAATATCATGGTATGGCTTCAGTGCTTTCCTGTTCAGAAATGAACAGAGATTTTCAGAGTGAACATAAAATTTTCACAAGAACAATCTATGGTGAATGTTTTTGTGCAACTGTGTCAGCAACTAACTGAGCAAGGGATTTAATACAAGCAGAGAGCATCTAAGTTCAAATTTGAGACAGGATAATTTAAAGTCCTATGCTTCATCAAAGTTTAAAAGTAAATGGATGAAAAAGCATGCCTCTAAAAACATCATATACTTATTTACTTGTTTGTACATTCTTACAATTTGTGAAGTAATAATATTTTTAATAGGGTTTCTTATTATTGCAACATAGTTATCTATCTACTCTCTTAATAATAAATTTATTATTCTAGCGGATGGGAAACGATTGGCTTCTGTTGGAATAGATGACAATCACACTATTGTACTCTGGGATTGGAAGAAAGGAGAAAAGCTTTCAGCAGTAAGGTAGGAACTTACCTATGCTTTAAAATCTGTACCTAGATTTACTATCAAATGACAGTAAGGAAAATATATTCATTAAAGAATAAGAGTTCTCTAATAATTAGCAGTTTCTATTACGTCAGTGATGCAGGCAATAACATTTGTGTCATGTCAAAAACTTTCTGTGGAAGAAGTAATTGAAGGTCTGATAGTGAACAAGAACTATTACACTGGCTGCTCAACTGGTGAAGAAAGATGGCTTAGAAGTCCTTCTATGTTCTGAAATGTTTTCTTTAAAACTCTACACACTTCTCTTTGCTTTGTTAAAGATAGTGATATATTGTATATTCAGATCTTTTTTATCAGAGGTCACACCTTTCTTGGGATAGTAATTTGCAATTGTTTTGCAGAGTTCTTTTTTCTTCAGGGTTCTTTCCTTTTCCTTTCTGAGTCCTGACCGGCCTAATCTAACTTTGAAATCAGCTCTACTTTGTACAGGAAATTGGACTAAGTAACATCCAAAGGTTAAATATTTCAAATGTTTCTTTGTGTCAGCATAGATAGTTTAATATATGTTTATTAAATCATTTTAATCTACAAGATAGAATCCTATTTCTAATTTTGAGCAATGTTATTTAGACCTCTGACTTTTTTTTCCTTAAGGATTCCTTTACATAGCGCAGTAGTGTGAGTGGGTTTTGTCCCATTCTGTCTGGATTCGGTGCTTATACTCTAAACGTTGTTCTATGTAGATTTAAAAAAGATTTACTACTCTCTGCAGTACTATTAAAAAAGTGTCAGCTTCCCTTTCATTCATTAAGTCATTATTT
The DNA here is from genome assembly GCA_013397315.1 of Donacobius atricapilla. Taxonomy (NCBI): domain Eukaryota; kingdom Metazoa; phylum Chordata; class Aves; order Passeriformes; family Mimidae; genus Donacobius; species Donacobius atricapilla. The sequence goes on from WBMY01003409.1 coordinate 55,390, forward strand.
CTCATTAATTTCATTTACTCTCATTTTATTTTTAAACACATGTTGAATAGCTTACCCACTGAAGAATGAAAATTCTGAATAGATGATGTAGATAAAGCAGGGTACTCCCTTTCCAGTTATTTGTCAAAAGCCCAGTTAGCTTAGCTTCTCTGAAGACATTTGTCTGCCTTTCACCTATTTTTTTTTCTTGTTTCTCCCACCCACACAAAAGAATTTATTAGAATTTTTGACAGCAGCATCTGTACTTTGAAGATGACTATGAGTTTGGAAAGAAACTGTTTCATGCTTTCAGCCACAAGTTCATCTAGTGGTCTGAAAGGGCAGAAAATAAAAGATTATTGCCGCTTTTGAACAAGGAGCAAAAATTAGGTACTGGGGGCTCTTTTGCATTTTAAGTGAAGAAAACCTCTAATCATTGCTTTGCATAGATAGCAAACATAGTTGAAAGCTATTTTTCAAACTGTAGGACTGAAGCAAAGCATTTGTTTTATAGAAGCAGAGTAAGAAATCTAAGCCATAAGAGGTTTTAATGTTTTTAGAACCAACTGTAATTTCCATCAAAGATATAATCGGAGCATAAATTTTGTTTAACACAGAAAGATCAGTGAAATGGTGAATGACAATGGCAGTTTGTTTTCAAATAAGTGAATTTAAAATAAGATTCGTGACTTTACCCCTTTAAGTGTCATTATGAGCTGTCAAAGATCTAAATGCCATATACCCAAACTTAACGCAAATGGTTTTTTTTTTTGCAAAGAAAATGCCTCCTAGTGCCTCTTTGGAGTAACATAGTAACTCACCTGCCTTGGAAGCCGAAGGGTAATGAAAATAGAACAGGACTCAGTATGTTGCTTCTTTGGGTTTCTACTTCCTCATTACAAACGATTGGTAACAATTTGAAAGTCATGTTAGAAAGATAGAGCAGGTATACATAAAAATAAAACAGAAAACCCATCCAAAACCCATTTAAAATATTAAGAGTTATACTTTTATTTAAATTATTTTGCTTTGCATTTCAGGGGAAGCAAAGATAAGATTTTTGTTGTTAAGATTAATCCTTACATGCCTGATAAATTGATTACAGTTGGAATTAAACACATGAAATTCTGGCGGAGAGCAGGTAAGAACACTTTTCAGAATTAGAACATTTTTTGTTACTGACAATATAACTGTAGCATCTCTTTCTGTATGTTTGATGCATGAAAGGCAAATATTTTCCCTGTATATCTCTTAGTGTTGCCCTAGCAGTAATAATGTTATTTGGCATTATGGCAGAAGTGGAAATTCTTTTTAAGATCAATCTGCTATGGAGCTAGAGCTACATAAATAGAAAAGACCCTGCATTTTCTACTGTCTGTTTTGATATATAATAATAATATAGCATATCTGAAAATTTTGTAGTGCTGCTCTAAAATCATAGAACAGTTTTTGGAAAAAGAACCTTTACAGCACATATGCTGTAAAAAGGCACAGGTATAAATAATATTAAGGTTATAAAAAATTCACATACAAAATTCAGACAAACTACTTGGAGCGGAGACATCTGCCAGTTGAGAGCTCTTTGTCTAGAGACCTCTGTTGATCTTGAGGGTTAAAAACCAAGGTTATTTCTGCTTAAAAAATTTTGAACAGTGAAAACCCATTCCCGGATTCTTGTGTCAATGTGATTGTTTCACACCTCAAATAACATATAAAGGCATATGTGCTACAGAAGACTAGTTTATCTGCTAAGAATGTTCTAATTATACATGCAGAATTTATGTACATTAACTCACATGAGTCTTGATAAAGATTAATTGTGTCGAGAAAACTCTGTGATGAAAAAAATGACACTGTTTTGCTCAGTTCTGGCTCCAGCAGAAATTAATCAAGATTGCCTGTGAGCAAGGTGTTGAAGTCTATGTAAATTATTAATTTTCACAATTAGGCTTTCTATCTATACAAAGAACAAAGCGTCTCAGAATGTTTACTAAAAGAGCTACTATAAATTCTTTAGAAAGAAATCTCAACTATGATAAAAGCTCTGAAGACGGTGATTTTGAAGAAACAAAGGAAACCGTTTAAAATGCAGCTTTGCTCTCTGGCACTCCTCAGTCAGAGGAATCAGATTCCTCTGATGGTGCAGCCAATTTGTGTGAAACTTCACTGGCACGCTGGCGAGGCTGTCCCCCCAGGAAACACACTCAGCAGTGTTTGTGTGAGGAGCAGAGTATCGGTGCGCCTGAACAAATGCCAGCTTTCTGCAATCTGCAGTAGAGCAGGTGCACTTGGTTGAGAAATGACACAAAGCACGTGTTTTGGACTAGTTTGTCATCATTGCCTAGTGAGGGCAGAGGGGTTCCAAGACCTGACATCTCAGTACAAGAGCAATACCAAGTGTCAGATCCTGAGGGACTTCTGTTTTATACCACATGAAGTTCCCCTGTTTTGTTTTATATCATTGTGATGCTATAAATCTGTCTGTCTAGCCGGGAGCTACTGTGTGCTATAGCTCCCAAATAATTTTAGCTATAAAAGAATTATAAAATTTTTGTATCTGGAACACTTTTATTATCCATAGGGTACTATAAGTAAACCTCTCAAATAAAGTTAAAAATCCTCTCACTGACCATCATGAGGAGAGTGGGATGTGAAGATCTAAACTTTTTTTTCCTTTTCAAACAATTCATTAGTAGTTTCTATCAACTGTGTGTGGTAGATGTTGATTTTTTGTTTAGATTTTATCTATATATGTCTATGTGGCTATATGTACGTATTCAAATCCAGATTCAAGTAGAAAGTTAAAAGCAGGGTTGGGTCTTTTGGGGTTGATTGGTTGGTTGGTTGGTTGGTTTTGGCTTTTTATTGTAGCGAAAGCTGACAAATAATAAAATCTATTTTGTGAGATCTCATTTTTTGCGGGAGCAAGAGTGGACTAAAAGAAAAGGACTTGTTGCTCTGGATATTGTTATATAGTTCTTGTACTGCAGTTCCAAGCAGATGTCTAATGACTTCTTTTTGGTCTGAACCAGGAGGAGGACTAATTGGGAGAAAGGGCTGCATAGGTGCATTGGGAAGAGCTGACACAATGATGTGTGCAGTATATGGCTGGACGGAAGAGATGGCGTTCTCTGGAACCTCCACGGGGGATGTGTGTATTTGGAGAGATGTGTTTCTCATAAAAACTGTCAAAGCACATGATGGTCCTGTGTTCAGCATGCACGCATTGGAAAAAGTAAATAAACTGCTCATTGCTTTTTTTATGTCTGGACAAAAAAATCTGTGATAAAGCTAAACCTTTCCCAGACTCAGGAATCCATGTCCTTATTTTCATTACAGAAAAGCCTTGTGTGGTCCAGATTCAAAATAATGTTTTATGCATTAGTGCGAAACAGTGTTTATGCGGTCTCTTCTTGTTATGTAGCATGCTGTTTGTCAAACCCTTGTGGTCAGGGACATCTTATTCTGTAATTTTCATAACCTCTTACTAAATAAATAATAGTAACTGATTTAAGCACCAGTAATTTCAATGGAATACATGAGTTTGTGAGAGAGGAAGACGACCGTACTTGTATTATTTTGTGCTGTAATTACTGTCTACCCATAGGTGAATTCAATCTGTAGATCATTAAGTACTTTTTTCCAGATTCTTGGCTTCTTTTTAGCCCAGGAAAGCCTTTAAGCATGTGCTTAAATATGGATGAGTGTTCCAGTTAGATTATTTGTGTCTTTAAAGTTATATATATGTTGGTGTTTTGCTTGGTTAGACCAAGTCACTCCATGTTCCAATAGTTGCATTTCAGAAAAGTAGCATTGGACAAAGCATGTTATTCATACTGCAAGAACTGAATGTTCTGAAGGAAAGAACTAATGATTTCAGTGTTAGCCACACCTGTTGCTTCTTAAAATACCTGTATATAATTTTTAAATACAGAATGGCACAGATGTGCATATATTTGAAAAATATAGGCAATAATCAAAATTTTACAGTACAAAGTCTGGTTTCGAGTTATGAGAAGAAATGCCAAAGGGATCTGGAGGCTAAATATCAAGAAAAAGCACTACAGTATGTTGGTTATCTTTTTTTTCTAGACTGGTAGAAGCATACAGGTTATAACTTCTAAATCCAGCCTGTGTACATGCAGTGTACAGAAATGTGCTGCCTTCATCAGGAGGAGAAATCGCTCATTTTGTTGCTCCTGTTCTTTTCATCTCTAACATCTGTAGCTCTGTGCATTACAGTGTTGTATTTAGTCCATTTTCAGTATTGGCAGAAATCACAGAAAATTAAGGAAAGATAATAATCAGTTATAACAAGTGATTTTTATTTCTTACCCCCCAGGGATTTGTCACTGGAGGAAAGGATGGGGTAGTAGCTCTCTGGGATGATACCTTTGAACGTTGTCTCAAAACCTATGCCATCAAAAGGGCTGCTCTGGCTCCCGGATCCAAAGGTAGCACAGACTTTTTCTATGTTTTGTTCTACTTTTAAAGTACTTTAATGAGAAATCTTTGTGAAATTGCTTTCAACAGTAAGAGGGAATCCACATTTGACCTAATAAATACTAGAATATATTTTTTTAAGCTTTACTGATTCTAAATAAGTAGTTTTTCTATTGGGACAGGAGTCATGTGTTGTAGGGTCTGTTTGCACATTTGGTGGGTGGGGGTCATAATATTTAGTTTACTATTAGCCTAAATTAATTAATCTAGCTGTAAGTTTCTCGTCATCCAGGTATTTTCTCGCTTTGCTTTGTTTTTATTAAAGTGGCTAGCAAAAAGCCTATTATATTTCTGATCATGTAGTCTCTTACCTGATCTTTTTTGGTCTGGAGAAAGGAAGGAAATCAGAATTGTGGTTAGTTTTGTAAGGTATTAATAGTTAATTTTCTTATGCATATGTCTTCTTAATGCTTATGTCTTCTGAAATAATTAAAGAATATTTTCATTTCTATTTTTCCTGTTTCTACCACCATATTCTTGATACAGTTCCCTGTATTTTCATTCTGGATAGTTTTTCTCTTCCATCCCCTTCCCTTGAAATTATGTTCACTGTATTCTAAAGTATATGATTTGATTTTCAAACATGATGAATGTAAATACTCATTAATGAGAACATTACACTCCTGAGTGTCTCACTCTCATAGCTTCTTTACAAAAAGCTAGGATTGGCGGTACCATAATTGGTAGCAATATAGTGTTATAATTGATACTTCACATGCACAGTGTCAGGCTGGTTAAACTTCTTGATGTATTGCTAAATCCTCCCAAATGAATCCAGACATGTTGTTTCATGCAGGAATGTTTTCACTTTTATTACTGAGTGGATTTTTTCTATGGTGAGAATGTAATGTGAATAAGTGTGAGAAATCCTCTTTAAGGCATACTTGAGAATCCTATCTTCTAACATTTTAATGTTCTAGGTCTCCTCTTAGAAGATAATCCTTCTATACGTGCCATATCATTAGGACATGGTCATATTCTAGTGGGCACAAAGAATGGTGAAATATTAGAGGTGGATAAAAGTGGACCAATAACTCTGCTGGTTCAGGTATGTATTAAATATCAGTCAAATATGTCATACCACAAACATGATTTTATTTTTCAAGTAAAGACTTGTGCAATAAGAAGCACTTTAACTACTAATGAAGTTAGTGGATTACTGTCACTTTTAGTTAGAGTAGACCATTATGATTCCTTAATGAGCAAGATAGAACGTAGAATTTCATTACTAGTTTGTTCGATGAGTTCATCCTTCCAAACAGACCGAGATCACAGATCTGTTTTGAAAAAATAAGAAAAGTGTGTGAAATTCATTGATTTCGTGAATTGCAAATTCATTATTAACTTCTCTTGAGTACTATTTACTCTGATTTTTAAGTCTCCTTGACGCTTGTTTTGAGATTTTACTTGTAATTATGTAAAAAATTTTGCCATACCAAACAACTGTATTTTTTTAAGCTTGACTAATAAACAGATTTTTACATTTCATCAACACAGTATTTTCTTTCACAGTTAAGTAAAAATCTCTGAATTCTCTCCTTTCTGAGTGGCCAGTGCAATAGATAAAGAACTGTATTTGTTAAAAGAAAATAGTAGAACCTAAGTTAAAGAAAAAAACCTAGTTCAAAGAAGTGTTTGGGTTGGAAGGGACCTTTAAAGGTCATCTTGTCCAAACCCCCTACAGTAAGCAAGGACATATTCCAATAGATCAGATTGTTCAGAGCCCCATCTAAACTGACCTTGGAAGTTTCTGCGGATGGGGCATCTGCAACATCTCTGGGCAAACTCTCCCAGTGTTTTACCACCCTCATCATAAAAATTTTCAATTTTTTATGTAGTCTGTATCTTTTATCTTAAATCCATTGCCCCTTGTCCTGTCACTACAAGCCTTGCTAAGAAGTGTCCCCATATTTCTCATAAGCCCCCTTTTAGTACTGAGAGGCTGCAACAAGACCTCCCTCAAGCCTTCTCTTCTCTAGACTGAGCACCCTCTCTTGTCTCAGCCTGACTTCATAGGAGAGGTGCTCCAGCCCTTTGACCTTTTCTGTGGCCCTCTTCTGGAGCAACAGTCCATGTTCTCCTGTGCTGAGGACTCCAGAGACAGGCGCAGTACTGGAGTCTGGCCAGAGCGGAGTAGAGGGGCAGAATCACCTCCCTTGACCTGCTGGTCATGTTTCTTTTGACGCAGCCCTCGATACAGTTTGCTTTCTCAGTTGCAGGTGCACATTGCCAGCTCATGTCCCAGCTTGTTGTCCACCAAAACCTTCAAGTTCTCATGAGGGCTGCTCGAATTCCATTCTCTGCCCAGCCTGTGTTTGTGCTTGGGATTGCCCTGACCCACATTCAGGACCTTGCCCTTGTTGAGCGTCACTGTGTGTGTCCACCTGCCTGTCCAGGAGCCTCTGGAAGGGGTCCCCTCCCTGCAGCATGTTGAGGACACCACTCAGCCTAGTGTCACCTGCAAACTTGCTGAGGGTGCGCTCAGTCCCACTGTACATGCCACTGACATACACGTCTGAGGATTACTTTGTATAATTTTTCTGTAATACAAATTACTGTAATTTTGCACAAGTAGCAGAGTGAATTTTTTTCAGGTGTTCTGTGGTTGTTTTTTTTTTTTTTTTTACTTCCATAAATGTCTTAAATTATTTCATGTTTCAATTTAAAATAAAAAGAAATCTGATTCATTGTGTTTTTTCAGGGTCACATGGAGGGGGAAGTTTGGGGTCTTGCTACTCATCCTCATTTACCTATTTGTGCCACTGTAAGTGATGACAAAACCTTAAGAATATGGGATTTGTCTCCTAGCCATTGTATGTTAGCTGTTCGCAAATTGAAAAAGGGTAAGATGCTTCGTATGAAAAATATTTACTGATGCAACTGACATTTACAAGCATTATGAATCTTTTGAAAGCAGGACTTGAAAGCAGAATAAATTTCTTTCTTTGCTCAAATTATTTTATTAATGCTATGTTCATGAGTTATGTAGCTCTTAAGCTTATGAACCTGTACAAAAAAACCTGTGTAGTACTGTTCTGAAGCTTATTAAAATTTGCAATTGTAACTTATTTAAGTCAGTGAATTAACAACATAAGTTGAGTCAGTTACATAAATACTATGTTGCTTATAATATTGTAAGGCTTTTTTGAGACCTTGCATCTAGAAATTTTTGGAAGAAATCTTAGAAAAACTGTTGACATTTTCTTCTCTGTGCATGCTTGAAGGATCTTGAATGTCAAGAAAAGAGAAGTCAAATTTTTTACTTGTTTAGGATATAATTAAATTCTATTTTGACAGATGAAAAATCTGTTTTAAGTGACATCATATAAGGTGATTTGTTTAGGATTAGATGAGACCGGCCCTGACAAGCTTCTAATGCTATGTATGCTTTGCTAGATAAGGCTTTATCTGTTTTGCATTCAGCAAGGCAGTTTGATTCAAACATAATGGGAAGCTTAACTGAAGGTGATTTAGATTGAAAAAGTAGATGTAGAAGAGTTAAAAGCTCACACAAGCAGGGTTTAAACAAGGAAGTGGCTAGCTGGTGAACTCTCTGATATTTCTTAATATTTTAAGAGTACTTTTGGCAAAAAAAGCCTCTGATGAATATTTGCTGATGAGACACATTTTGAGATGCTTTGGCAATCTTAAAAAGTTCTTGTGTTCTGTACAGAAAAAGATGGATATTTCTGCAGACTGAGTAATGGAATTGAAATAATATTTGTTAATGATAAAAGGCAGGATCCAGTCATTGTAAAAAAAAATATTTGTGTAGGTCAGGGGTAACTTAAAGGGCAGAAGCTCAGGATATTGTTGAAAGCAGGGTGACAATTATATGTGATAGTGAGGTATTTTTCCCAAGACATATTGCAATATTCATTTGGTACAAGACAAAAATCAGGATATTTTTGGTGTGCATTTCTCATCTGCTGTGTTCAGCTGAATGCAATTAAAATTAAGTTGAGAATGGAGAAAGGAACTATGGGATAGTGAATACAAAGCCTTTTGCTGAAGCCATCTAAGTAAAGGATTGCTGTCTACAAGTTAATCAGAGGAGCAAATAGTAGGGGAAAATATTTATGTTAATGGAGAGTTCTGGTATGAAAGTAAGTCTATATAAGTTGACCATATAAAAATTTAAACAGGAAATTAAACTGTGATTCAAACA